>JAFELO010000498.1:13764-66789 GCA_017140195.1 Eumaeus atala
ATGTTGGCATGAGCGACAAGTATACTTAACAGTAAGGAAAATAAGACATCAGTATAGACTTCTGAATAAGACTCCTGGAGAGAATAATTTATAAATCAACTTGGAAATGTGGAATTAATTTCATAAGACCCAATTCTTAATTCGTCAAGCTTTTTTCTATTTTGTTTCCATGTTTCCATTTTACACAAAGACGATGTCACCAACTCTGATGTCTATATGTGTTCTATTTTTGTCATATAAAGTTTTGTTATAATTATGTGACTTAATGGTCTTTTTGGGCTTTAACTCGTTCGGCAAAATTGCAGTATCTGTACCGTAAAGCAAATATTCTGGGGCATATCCTGTAACAGTGTGCTCCGTTTCACTGTAGTTTCTTACACAATCTCTTGCTATAGTTGCCCATGCTTTTTTAGTATTATCTTCATTTATCCTGAATCTGATTTTATTGACTAGTGTTTGATGGAGCCATTCGTTTAATCCATTTGAGAAGGGTGAATTTGCAGCGGTAAAAATTATAGGAATATTTTTCTGATTCAGGAATGTTTTGAATTCTCTAGAATTAATACCAGGATATTGATCAGAGAGAATAACACCAATATCATGTATTTCAGTACAATTTCTAACTATTCTGATGAAGTCGTTAGCATTTTGGGGTACTCGATGTTATAGGCACTCGATAATATAGGCATACCGGGTAAAATAGTCTGATAACAGGTGCATACACTTCTTAGTTGATCTTGTGCGGGAGGCACAAGATCAACTAAGAAGTATCACAAATCCTCTAATGGTGTCAATAGAGCATATTTCGAAAGGTTTTGTGACTGGGCCCAAATGTGACATCAATCCATATTTACTTCTTCCTCTAGACTTTTTTTTTATGCATATTATACAAGTATCACAAATTCTTTCAATGATTTTCGTCATGTTTTCTGCTGTATACAATGAACTAATTATTCTCTACATTTGTTTCATTCCTATGTGGTCCAGTTTTCTATGGATATTTTCCATAAGTTCAATACAGAATATCTCTGATAGTACAGTCTTTTCTTTTCCTTTAACTTTTTTTGTCATAAACATTATTTTTGTCATAAACATTATTTTTTGATAATAGCCTTTCTTTTCTGCAATGTATGTTTTCGTTATTTTCTTGATCTTGTAAAATATTATCTAATTTTATTATGTTCACTGTTCTTAATTGTTCCTCTTGGTGTTCATCAGACTCTAGGACGGGATTTCTGCTAAGACAATCGGCTTCAACATTGTATTTACCAGGAGAAAATAATTTGGAAATCATACTCTGATAAATAGATTGTTAGATCTCCCAGCTCTTCATCTGTTCGCTATTTTATATTCATGCTTTCTAGTGGTGATCTGAAAAGACAGTAAATTTTTTACCCATTAACATATGTTGCCAATACTATACAAATTATTTAATTGCCAAGCATTCTAAATATCTAACCTTCTTCCTTTTCCGCACTAATACTTCATTCAGTTTATGGAAAAAATACAATTCTTTTGACACATTGACATCTATCAGGTTCGCCTATCAATCGAACAGTCCAAAGATTCATTCAAATCCTCATTCCATGTTGGCATGAGCGACAAGTATATTTAATAGTAAGGAAAATATATATTATATTTTCCTTATATATGTTTAAGACTTCATAGGAGATATAAGATCCGGGATTCCAAGCCGCGACCTTTGGCACGACTTGTACGGTTTACGCGAGTCGTGTCGCCACTGCACTCCATAACATCATATTATATATCTTCTATTTCTTTAAGGAGTCAATAAAATTTCACTTTTTATTTTCATAACTGCAGAAACAGGACATACATATAATATAAGTACCTTACGACTATTCACTTTTGAATATTTGAATTTGACACAGTTATTATTATAGATAACACTCTGGAATAGCCACGGTAATAGTAGTTAAATTAGCTATTACAGACACTCTCATATCGGGACGCATCTCTCCCACCTGCGGGAGAGGGCGTCAGTCCCTCTTTCGACCGCAAGCCTAGTCTCGTCGGCCGGCGAGCAGTCATAGCAATCCGATGAAACTGTATTGGGCTTCTATTCCCTTCCACAGCATATGTTCAGCTCTGAAAATAGAAACTCTGGAATAGCAATAAAAATTTAATATCTCGCTATCTACTATCGACGTCCATGAACATCCGCAAAGTTACTATGCTGATGCGTTGCCCTCCCTTTCTCCTCCCCTCAAATGGTCCACCAGCTACTCACAAAGGGCGCGAAACGCGACATCGAAGATGTCACTTTACGGCGGTATCATGCGAGTGAGAGGTACCTCCGCGATCCTGCCGGTCCTATTCCCCTGCAATGCAGCATGGCACTACCTCTTAAGCAGACTCTTACTAAAAAGGCTGCGTTAACGACTAAACGGACACATAAGGACTTTTTAAATACCCACTAATAATATCTGTGCTCTTATCATACCACGTTAGTTCAGCCCTGTGCTAAGTGCCTTATGAAAATCCATACAGGCACTAGACAACGGAAATATATTTAATATATTTTAGAAATTTCATATATTTTTATGTCCTAGAAATATAAATAGATAAACATCCATAACCCAGGCGGAATTCGTATACCCTGAGCGGGTTCTCACTGTGCCAATTGTCGTTGAATTTTTCTCCAAGTGTGATTAAAATTATAGATACTTTGAAAAACAGTCACAAACACTTTTTTATTAAGAAAGATAACCCTGGTGCCCCAGACTCAGTGAGCAATAACATCCCACAACCAATAGAGAATTACCTCTTTTAACTGTTTAACGTGAAATTTATATTCTTGTTTAAGAGATAACAAGATGATGTTTGAGTGTTTTTTCTGCATCTTTTGAATTTTAAGCGTATTTTATGCGCCACAATGAAAAGACAATTTCTTTTAAATCGGACTTGGCCCGCCACTCTTTCCCACCGCTGCAACTTCTGTATGTGATCTGTATATGATGTTTCATATGATCGCAGGGAGCCTGAGTTGGAACCAGCAACCAATTTAATAAGAAGAAAGTGGGAGGAGTAGGAAATAATTCCAGTATCCCTCCTCAATGAAAGCGGGAGACAGTACAAGATTGCAATGACTTGTACAAGCCAAGAAAAGAAGGGGCGGCCAGGTGAGGCCCAACTGCTATGCACCACGGAGATGATGAAAAAAAAAGAAAAAAGATTTCATTATTTTTGGCTTACAAATATCATTTACTAGCTGTGTTTATCGTACGTTAAACATACCGAATCGATGTATACTTTTATTTAATCTGTCGAGCAATAAGTTCTATAGTAGAATGTTATTATTCATTATTCGACGAAGTCACTATTCGTGGCATAGGAACTGTAAGACATTTGTTAACCAAGGCCAAGTCGATGTCATGGGTAACGTTAATGAGAGCAGAAGCTTTCTCGGACAAAATCCAGTTTTCAAGGAGTTTAGAAGATATGATATCGATCTCTAAAGGCGCTGGTGATCACTTACTTACAGGTGACCTAACTGCTTGTTTGACTGCTATGAAATAAAAAAGATATGAAAGAGAATTGCTAGTGGACAAAATACTCTAGAGTTTTATACGGTATAAACTGTTTAAATGTGGATCAGAAACAGCCTAAAGAAGATTAATTAGTGACTTTAGGAAGAGGCCATAACATTTGCCACTTTACAGGCTACTGGGAAGATACTTGATAATAGTGGGTAGATAGATCATGGGTTTATCTCCAATCTTAACTTGTCAAGCCCAACGGCTTACGAAGCCATTGAACACTTGCCACTTTGATATCTGTGCCGGTGACAGGTGTAAAATAAAAGGAACTACTGGATAGGTGACACAGTTTTGGAAAAGATTTAGAAAAGAAATTATTGAAAACGTCTAGGTCAAGTCCATTAGATGATAGATTGGGATACTCAGCTATATCCAAAGCCTTGAGAAACCTTCACACATCTGTTGTTTTATTACCATGGAAGGAAGGTATGGAAGTATTTACGTCTACGTTCACGACTAGCGATTACAATGATTACTTAATTATTTGAAATTAACAATATTAATCACATTATAGGAGCGCTTATGTATTATATCCTGGACCGCTACACAACATTCTATCTTTGATAGTGTCAGATATCCAAGGTGCGGTTCTCTAACTTTATTTTCTTTAACGAGACGTGAAAATTTGATCTAAAATGTTTGAGTTTTGCGTACAAAACGGTCACTCCCGTCTTTCTGGAAGGACTAAACTAAGCACATATACAACAGAAAATTTGCTAACATTTTGTACACTAAAATCTCTAACTTATACGTATCAACTCATAAACCTATACACATTATGAACTGTAATTGTTAAAGTTTGACTAGTTTCTTGAACAGAAAGATTTGAATAGTGAACGGTTGGCCCGTGTTTGTTTTACGGTGCTCGCTATCTCGTCAAGACACGAATTTTGACGAGCATAAAGCTAGTACTTGTCGCAAATCTGTCTTGCGCAGTTGGCTCATCTCTATAGAAATGACCGCCATAGCCGAAATTCGTCTAGGACGACATTATCTAACCTTCAAGACTGGGATTATGCAAGTTTTAGAGTAACTGCTGACCCTGACAAGAAACCGTATTAGACCAGCAAAACTGTTAAAGTTATTGACAGTCTGTGTTCACTAATTAGGAATGAATGACGATATCGGTGCTAAAGTGAGAAAGAGCATGCTCCGATGGACATGTAGAATGAATGATGGATGTAAGGTTAACGAAACAGACATACAATGGGAATGTGGAAGGATGTAGGTACCGGGGAAGACGCAGACTGACATACCACGATCAGATTGGTCGGGTACTGTCCGAAGGTGGTGTTCGGAGTCTTCGCAACCGGCGTGTTTGTATGAAGAGTTTGAAAGTGGAGGAGGCAAGGCAGGTGTGTAAGGATCGTGACATGTGGAGTGATGACATGTTGTCGATGTGTTCACAAAATGTATTAAGCGTGGTTGGTCTTGTTTTTGAAATTAAAAAAATTAAGATCTGGAGAATATGATGAAGAACCGTATAGGCACAGATGAATTATGAGAGATATGCGAGTGTACCTCGATAAAGTTTTTCAGTTTTTCATCATCACCAAGTGATGAGCTCCCCCCTTCTATTAAGTTAACGAAACTGAAATTGAAATTGTCTGTGTGCAAAGTGAAATTCCACGAAAAACGTCCTGTTAAAACTAAAGTCAACCAAGACTTTCTTTTAAGTAAGCAAGCGGGTTTTTTGTTCTTTTAATTAGTTTTTTTGGTTTCTCTAAAATTTTTGGAATCGTCATTTAAATCTCTACACCTTGATACCCAACTTGATGTGTGAGTTTCTTACGAAAACAAAATTTGAACTTCACGAGTTTGTGCCCAAAGTCTGCCATTTGTTTTATTTTCTATGGCACTCTCGTTATCAAGATGTATCCAATGAAACCTCATATAGGAAAGTCCTCTAGGCCATATAGGTGGCAGGAGGGAACATAGAAATCTACGTACATACATACACACACACAAAAACTCTCGAAAAACATTATCCTCCTTCCGACGCAGCTTTAGTAAAAAATTAACGAGCGCAATAACCACTGTCAGCTGTTTCGCTCCAAGTTGAGGGGCTACTGAAAATCAGCATCGTATCACATTCAATCCAGAATATTGGTATGACAAATGCTGAGTGGCCACATCTATTATTACAGTAATATTGTATAGTTTATTAGTTTATAAAATTATTAACCAAAGTTATTGTCATCATTAAAAATCTTTCTTTCTTTCAATAGATGTTACATTAGATTTATGCAAGCGAAGTCGCAGGAAATATTTACTATTTTATTGATGTCATACAAAAAATCCGGCCTAGTGTAAGTCCGACACGACGTCGTCCGGACCGCACGGCGCTCTATGCGGATACCCGTCCAGCAGTAGACGTCGTTCGGTTGATAATTATGATCACATTAAATTTTTCAGTAATATAAACTGACTGAAAGAATGATAACATACCAGGTTTTAGAATTTAAATAGAAATAGGGACGGTCTGTGAAATTTCAACTGTCAAGCCTTTGCGTATAGTAAGCGAAAGCAGATATACTGTATGTCACACGAAACGATAACCCTGATCTTATCCTGTGTATTATAAATACACCGAGAACACTGACACATCATTCCAAGTTCGTTAGTGCTAGCGAACAACGTTTTTACTGCATAAACATTGCATCAAATCTTAAGCACAATTATAAGTACTACAAAAGAATGTTACTCCTAACATTACTACTTATTGTATATCAAATAAGTAATTATGGACAAACAGAAGCTGCAGTAGGCGGATGTGAGTAATTTATACAATTTTGTGTTCAGGGTTACCTTATCTGATTAAGCATAATGTTTGTGTAAATCAATATTAAAAACAAAAAGAAAACCCCGATTGCCTTAAATATTTTTTCTTTTGCAACTGTTAAAATAAGTCGGGTTTTTTGTTTTCACCAGACTTTCCAACGCAAGGGAGAGTCACTTTAATTAACTTTTTTTACTTAAAATTTTTAGCAACGTTCCTAGACGTAAATTTTACAATCCTGTAATTTTTATAGTGTCGCTATGTTATAAAATTCGTAACCTAGCAGTACGATTTTTTTAACGTCACGACTCAACTGTTGTCTAGTCCTCTTGTTCCTCAGAATGTTGTAGTGCTAATGTTATATTTTTTTAATTAATAACTAAAAATCTATCCTGGCTTGGCCTGTGAATAACAGGGACCGGTTCATTAACTTAACAAACCTTTGTGGCCGTCCAACCACCTGCCGGCTTGAATACGGCTGAGTGAAATTCCGCCTGATATAGTTCAGTGTTATACGTTATACGTTGTTCAATAAAGCTAGCCTTATTGAATTAAAGTAGATTATCATACGCCTCCTTCACACGTTTTAGTTCATATCTTTAACACTCGCGGCGTTGCTTGAACAATCGTCGCCACGCCAACAGCAACGGTGTTGTGAATGCAAGAATGTTGAACACAGAGAAATGAAAAAAGAAATGATTAGATAGGGTAGATGCCCAGTATAAGATTTAGGCGGCAGCGTGGCTCCCGTATTATTGTATATTCGGATGTCTTTGTAAGTATCGCACAACAACAACAAATTCTTATTTAACTTAACGAAAATTTGCTGAATAATGATTCTATTTCTTTTATTCAAATGTATTACTTTACAATTCCGTTCCGTGACCTGGGGAGTCAGTGCCGCCAGTAAATAGGTATTCCTTATATCCGAGCAGCTGCAGGTACAGTAGGCCGTCCAGTGGAGATCCAGTGGATAAGTACAGCTGGCGGCCGTCAGTGACATCTCTGACAGACAGCGATGTGGAAGGCAAAGGGAGAACCACTTCAATGGTCAGGGGGTGCGAAGAATCCCCGGGTGTACCATAAAGATTGCTACGTGGAATGTAATGAGTATGTACACATGCGCTAAGCAGAAGAATATTATAGAAGAGATGAAGAGGTGTCATAGGGTTTAGCGAGTCTCCCCACCATGACGAAGCCAATTGAACCGAGGGCGATCTTTGCACCCCTCTTATAAGAGATCTATAAGCCCCCTCCTCTTCTAAGAGAAGGGGGCTTATAGATCAGGAGGATGAATTACTCTCGGTACCCCTCTTATAAGAAGAGGGGGACCAAAGAGCAACAGGAGGTGGCGCTTTCGCACCGGTGGAGTTGTCCTATAGTGCTGGGCAACCCCATCTGTGGAGGTGGAGTTGGTCACTTAGGGGGCTGACCAGCCGTCGAGATGCCCTGATGATTGTTGGTCCGGGGCACCTCACCAAGGGCAACACTGATGGCACTCGCGGTGGTTCTCGTGGATATTCGGCACTATCATGTGCCGCGAGTCCTACACACCTCTGAACCCCACCCAGGGCAGGTGAAGGTGCGTAAATGAGGCTTCTCTGCTTCAACAAAAAAAAAAAAAAAGGGATTAGCAAGTCTAAATTAAGGGGTACAGGAATGGAAGTTTCAGCAGAATCCCTTACTTATTATAGAAAAAATAACGACAGAGAGCAATGGGGTTGTCGTTATGATCAAAAAACATCTCAAAACATCTGTTATAAATTTTCATCCAGTTCCTGATCTTGTTCTGCTTTTACAATTGAGTGTTAAGAAGGCTCGTGACATTTTGATAGACCCTTTTTACGAGGACATCATGTGTGATGTCCTGTTCATGTGTCATGTGTAAGGTTCTGCGGAAACTCAAGGCCCCGAATGCAAAGTGAAATTCCTACAAAAAACATCCTGTCCTCGTCTGTATGCTTGGACATCTCCAGCTCATACTCCTGTACACATCGTCAGTATGTAGTGGTTAATCTGCGTTTTAAACTAGTGGCAAAAATATCAACAAAAATGTAAAGAATCGTTGTTCCCAATAAAAAACCCAAAATCGATGATCGCCAGAAAGATGTAGGACTTAAGCTACACGCCAAACTCAATAACAAGATGAATGAGCTACAGCAATAACGAGAGATGATGTTAGCAGTAGAACCAATAAGAACTTGAGACAGTTTCGAGTCTGTTATAATCACTCCTTCTACGGAAATACTAACACAAACTCCAGTTATCAAAAAGAAAAATTGGATAGCAGATGATATATTTAAGTTAATGGTAGAAAGACGTGGATGGAAGAGTGTTGCCGCGAAGAAGTGTAAGCATAAACAGATCAGAGGGAGATGCGAAGAAGCTAAAGATAAATAATTTAATACTCAATGTCAGTAATTCGAGAATTTTGATCCAGATAAGATCCTCAGTGAAGTTCTGAAGCTATTGATGGAGGAAAATATACCGATTGTTGTGCGATTAGTTAATGCCATATTTGACACTGGTGTTATTCCGCAAGACTGGCTGCATTCCACTTTCGTAGTTCTTCCAAAAACTAGTAACGCCAAGAAGTGCAATGAATACTGAACAATAACATTAATGAGTCATGTTTTGAAAATTTTCCTGAAGATAATCCACAATCGAATATATCGAGAAGTGGAAGAAAATATTTCAAACACTCAGTTTGGATTCAGAAATGGTCTACGAACGCGTGACACACTTTTTGTTTACCAGGTGCTATTGTAACGTTGCTGGGATATGAATCATTTAGTATACGTTTGTTATGAAACAGCTTTTGATAAAGTTCAGTACGAAATGCTAATACAAATTCTATGTGACATAGGTCTCGATCAAACCGATATATCTATAATTAAGAACCTCTGTTGGCAACAGAAAGCGCGAGTACGAATCGACCAAGTATCATAAGATGACATTGAAATCAAGCGAGGTGTAAGACGGGGATGTATATTATCTCCTCTTTTGTATAATATATACGCAGCAATATTTACAGAAGCCTTTGAAAACGCAAAAGAAGCTATTATGGTGAATGGTTGTCTAATTAATAACCTCAGGTATGCAGATGATACCACTTTAATAGCTTCCAGTTTTGAAGACTTGCAGACAGTGCTTTGCCGTGTCGATAATGTTAGTGGGAGATATGGTCTCAACATAAATTAAAAAAAGACCAAAGTCATGATTATTGGGAAGTCATCTTTCTCTTCATCGCCGTCTCTTGTTGTGAGTAATGAAGTGGTATAGAGGGTGCATTAATACAAATGTTTGGGATGTATTGTCAACGATAAAATTGATCACAGATCAAGTGCAGGATAGAACAAGCTCGCAGCGCATTCATGAAACTTGCTCACCTTCTCTGCAACCGATCACTGAAAGTCTCTAGAAGGGTGCGTTCGGCACGATGCTATGTATTTTCAGTTCCTCTGTATGGTGTCGAATCGAAAATATGTGGATGTGGTACACTAAATAAGAAAATGAGCCACCGCTTGGAAGAATTTGAAATGTGGGTTTACAGAAGAATTATGAGGATATCGTGGACTGCTAGAGTCACGAACGAAAAGGTGTTGCAGTTAGGCAATACAAAATCTGAGGTTTTAAATACTGTAAAATGTCGATAGCTACAGTATTTTGGTCATATAATGCGCAATAGGTGAAAATCCAAGGCAGAAGACCTCCTGGGAGAAGAAGAACCTCATCGCTCAAAAATCTCAGGACGTGGTTCTACCTGAGCACCAAATCTTTATTTCGCGCAGCCGTGTCGAAGATTAAGATAGCCTTAATGATAGTCGACCTCCGGTAGGAGATGGAATCTGAACGAGAAGAAGGTAGAGGTATGTAATACAATATGCACAGGATTACGATATCTTAGTCTCCTTATACTATATAATGCAAAGCTCCCAAAGCTGTCTGTCAGTGCGTGATCGATTTTTTCAAAATGTACTCAACGAATTTCCATGCGATTACCGCCTATGGATAGAAGGTTTCTCTGGAAGGCTTTATTGTACAATTTACTCCTCATATTAACGGGCGCAGTCGTGGTTGGACGCTAGTTTAATTATAAAGTGACGATATCTTAGGAAGAGGTAGTGCCATGCTGCATCCTCAACATGTGTCAAGCCTTGTCAAGGTGGTGGGGCTTAGTAGCCCGGGGTGAACCAAGGCGAAGCGAATTGAACCGAGGGGGATCTTTGCACCCGTGTTATAAGAAGAGGGGGGTTAAAGATCAGGATGAGGAATCGCTCTTGGTACCCCTCTTATAAGAAGAGAGTACCTAAGACCAACAGGAGGTGGCACTCTTGCGTTCGTGGCAAGGTGTGAAGATGCACTCCATTGCACTGTCCCAAAGTTGGTGGGGTTGTCCTGTACTACTGGGCAACCCCATCTGTGGAGGTGGCGTTTGTCCCTTAGGGGGCTGACTAGCCGTCGAGGTGCCCTAATGATTGTTGTTCCGGGGCACCTCACCAAGGGCAGCACTGATGGCACCCGCGGTGCTTTTTGTGGGATTTCGCGAGTCGCACACACCACTGGACCCCACCCAGGGCCGGTGAAGGCGCGTAAAAGCGTTTTCCCGCGTCAACGAAAAAAAAGTGCCATGCTGCATATGAGGAGGTGCATCATCCTATGCAACGGAATTGGGCCGGCACGACCGGGGAGGTACCTCTCGCTCACATAATACTGCCGTAAAGTAACTTCTTCAGTGGAAGTGGATCAAATTCAAATTGCAAGATTAGCAAATATGTTGACTAGAAAAATAACACTGCACGTTAGCAAAAGCTTGTTAAAGGGAAGTTATGTTTTCAGTGGACGCTTCGGACCTACTGCCCGACGACTGTGGGCCAATCAATGGGAAAAGCAATGGTACACAAGGCCCCGTGTACGAGTACCCGTGGATGGCAATTATCGCCTATAAAAATGGTGAGGTTCGCACTGAAATTGATTTGTTGAATCTTATAATTACCGGCCACGAGTTTAGATGGTTTTCATAAGAACAGTTTTACGATAATATTATAAACAATTGGATTTTTATTTCTTTTTTTTTAGTTTATCTTCTCAAATGCCTTGTATCCTCTTTGCTTAACATCTTAAACAGAAGTGACTGAAGTTATCCGCTACATCCATACATCGCCATATCTGTTCTATAACATTTATTTCAAATCTAACAAACAAGCTAGCCAACACTCATTATCAAAGCCGTTAACCATTACATTCACAATCAATACAATTTAAAATAAAAGTGAATGAAACAATATACTTCCAGTTAACAAAGGATGCCGCAGTACTAACTACTTTCCTCTACACTTATTCTTACCGTACAAATCGTGTGAAGTAAGCATAAATAGGTAACAAATAGTCTTCGGTGGCATCAGCGGCCTTAGTGTTCGCCACGTATTTTTTTACAACTACCATCTCTATAGAGACGAGCCAACTACGCGAGACATATTATTGTGCACAATTGTGTGTGCAGACACAAGCGCACTGTTTCCTCATTCTCCTACGCCGACGGTACGGCAGTCCGACACAATCGGGGAGAAATCAGACGCAGGACCGACGGCATAACGTGTTCTCCGTGGCTCGAGGATGTAAACAGCGCCAACTTTATTACTCTGGGCTGCTATTAGAAATTTAGAAATCCCAATAACACTTTGGTTATAACACAATAACACCTGCCTGGGAATGTAACCCAGGAACTCATGACTGTTTGTGTGAAATATGTGCTTACCTGTGGACCACGAGACTATTACCAACGATCTACTGCTCATTCTAAACCCATTAGCTTTAGCTTTAGTATTAAATAAGAGACAACTTGATACTATAAAAACAATTACTTTAACAGGTTACAATACGCGATATGAGCGACTTGGAACCATTATAAACTGCCGTTACATTCTAACAACCGCTTACTTTGTTGTTGGAAAGGAAATTACTAGCGTAAGAGTTGGAGAGCACAACATAAGGAGCCTCGCAAACTGTCAAGACTCGTATTGTCAGTCACCTCCTAACGCATATGTTGTCCAGGTCAGTAATACACTGACTAACACAATACTCATAATATGCAAAAAATTTCAAATGTTTTTAAAGTAAACAAACAATAATAAATAGTAAGCTAAAAAAACAATCAACGAGTATTAAAAGTAGTTTACTAAAGTAATCAGAATTAATAAAGTAAGTTTTGTCCAAAAACTTGACGAAAATAAAAAGAACTTGTAAATAAATTATTTCAACCTTACTCATCCGAAACGGCTTTACCGAATTTTACCAAATTATATATTATACCAAATATATACATATTCAGTAGGTCTGAGAATCGGCTACTATCTATTTTCCAATCCCCTAAGTGATAAGTGTTGTTCCCGGAACCCGGCGGAACAGCCTTTGTCGGGTTAGCTAGTATCATATAAAAAGAAGTAATTTAGTTGCCTATGAGTAATATCTTGATATCTTCTTCTCCAATGTGATGCCGTGTTATTATGTCCCATCTCTGCACCAAAAATACCAAAAACACATTTTTGAGATTGTTCCAAATGTGTAGTGTACTAGTGTAGATCGCCTACCAAAAAAACAAAAAATTCTAGAGAAAAAATCGACACTCCGTTTTCAATTATCAAATTATATTAAAATAGTTGCCGTTGATATTAACTAATTGACTCCTTTCTTCAAGTGTGATGTAAGTAAAAAAAAGATATTGTTATTCTTGTTTTCTATACAAAAATATTTTAACAATTAATATTTATCTTTCCTAGGATATAGGTGTTGCTGCAAAAATAGTTCACGAAAGTTTTAATAAAAATGTATATCCGTGGTTTTACAACATCGCGCTACTCCGCCTTGAGAGGGACATCGATTTTAGCTACCGTAAGTAATAGCAGAGCAATGATGTCTATTAGAAATTTGCGAAGTGATGATTTAGAACGCAACTCATTTAGACTATGTCTCACACTTAAGCAATTTGTAAGAGATAGTGAAATGCTGCATGGGTGGAGGTAGTGCCATGCATGGTGCATGACACTACGTCCTCCTATGCGACGGAATTGTACCGGCACTACCGGGGAGGTACCTCTCGCTCACTTGATAGCGCCGTAATGCGACACCAACGGTGTTGCGTTTGGCGGGAGCAAAAAGGGTGAGCAAAGCAACGGAATAATGTAGTTGATGTTCATGGGCGTCGGTAATCGTTCAGAGGCTCCGACTGCTTGTTTGTCCCCATAGACTATAAAAAAAAATTGCTATTGAAATAGTCAGACCACGATGAAGCGTAGCCATAGATATTTTCATGAACTTAGATTCTAGTTAAATGTCTATTATTTTGTGTGCGAGTTTCTCGTGTAATATTTTTAGGCTAGCCTACAAAGAGTGGGAGATAAGGGACCCCTTAGTAACTTTGAATATGAATTTCGAATCTTTACAATAACATTTATTAGAAAAAAATCACACCACGTTAGCCTAATCCTGTGGTAAGTAACGCAAGTGTGGTACAGGTACAAGACAATGGAAAAATATTATATATTTAATATTTTTATATATTTAATATTTTTATACATTAAAGAAATTTTATACATTTAAGATTTTTATTATAGAAAAACACATAATACATATATTAAGGTCCTTACATTTGAAATTAGCGTTTTTCGTACCGGCCAATTTAATCACGAATTTCTCCTCGGGATTACAAATTCAAATTTGTACAGCTATTTACTCGTGTACTTGTGCTTCAGTGACCGTCATTCATGTCTTTTTTCTTCTATTTTTTTTTCTGTTTGCGTCACTCATTTAAAAAAATGAAAAACTTAAATATCGCATTATTTGCGTCATGTCATTAGTGCTGCGGTAACGACTGCAGCGGTGATTGTTGTGTATACCGGTCGTGTTGCGAAAGAAAACACAGTTCGTTTTTGGTTCCAACGTTTCGCTCTGGGAATTTAAACCTGCAGAACAAGCCACGGCCTGCGACCTGCAGAACAAGGACGGCCTGAGATCCTAATTGATAATGCCGAGTTGAAGGCTCTTGTGGTAGCGGATCCATCGCAAACCACGTCTGAGTTAGCTGCAGACTGCAATGTTAGTGATAAAACTGTTTTAATGCACTTGAAGAAAATTGGAAAGATTAAAAAACTTGAAAGGTGGGTAGCTCACGAATTGATTGAAACAAACCGGCAAACGCACGTCGACTGCTGCATTACATTACTACACATATTACTTACTACATCTTCCTTACTCCCCGAACCTTACTCCAACAGATTACCATTTTTTTCGTAATTTGGATTACTTCTTGCAAGGGAAAAGAATCGATCCCGATGGAGCAGTTCATATCGCCTTTAAAGATTTTGTTGATTCCCGTCCGACTGGTTTTTTTAGTAAAGGGATCAGTGAACTACATATCAGATGGCAAAAGTGTATAGAAAACAATTGTGCACACTTTGATTAATTAAATATATTATATTAAAAAATATTCGACTATTGGTTCCTTCCATACAAAACACCAATTTCTTACGTAAGGACCTAATATAAACATCTGTTCCGCGGATTAACTGCCACGTTACCAACTGAGCCAGGCGGTCGTCTCTTGATAAGCATATTTCAAAATTATACTTCTTTTGTTACTTTAGGGAAAAATGATGAAAGTAAGTTTTTGGGATGCGCGCTCACACCGGCACTAAAAATCAATACCCTGACACTAGCTATACTCATAATTTTTGTTTTTCTTTAGAAAAAAGTTACTATAATGCCTTACAGTACCTTTTTTCCATTACTGGTGTCTAAAAACGTAGATAAAGGCGAAAGATAATATTTTAAAATGATTTTTATCGTGTTACGCCAAACAATAATAAATCCTAACGCCTGTACAGGACACGCACATTAGTATAAGAGGATAAACGTGCATTCGGAGCCTTTTTGCGACTACCGACGCCCGCGAGCACCAGCATAATTACTATGCCGAATCCTTGGCATCCTTTTCCCGCTCCCCCAATGGGCCAACACAAGCCACACAAACTAGACAAAATGCGACACCTAAGATATCACTTTACGTCGGTATCATATGAGCTAGGTGCCTCCCCGGTCGTGCCGGCCCAATTCCTCAGCATGACACTACTTTTTAAATTGATCATTCCTTTTCTTATTTTCCAGCAAATGTGGATAAAATATGTTTGCCGAATGTAGTGGAAGGGAACAACTATAATGTCGAACCGACGCCCATAGGGGCAATCACAAGCTGGGGCTACTTCCACTCGCGACACCCAGGGGACGGTTCACCGTGGCCGCGGTCGGATGTTTTACGAAGAGTCGATATTCCCGCCATATCTCCTCAGGAATGTCATATGCTCTGGGCTCAGTAAGATTTTTATAATTACCACTAGCTGCATTTGGCGCGAAAAAAGAAGTTATACATACCTTCTTTGTAATAAAATACAAATATATATACAATAGTTTCTTAGCTCATCAATGTCATACAGACAAACATTCACTTTTATATACGGAATCGGGATTACAACACAACGTGAATATAAAACACCTGTATTACTAGTATATACGACTTTTTTAAAACGATCAAATTAGTGCTAACAACAAGACTAAAAAAAATATTTTCAAACAAATTAATCAGAGAAAAATAATTTTATTTTATTGCATCAGGTGTAAGCATGAGGTCACCAACGTGCCGTGATGCACCGCTCGTTGCGTCCCGCGTGGTATTATGTGAGTGAGAGGTACCTCCCAGGACGTGTCGGCCCATAGGAGGATGTGGTGTCATGCACTATGCATGGCAGTACCTCCTCCTATGCAGCATGGCACTTCCTATTCCAAAATCTTATATAAAAGAAGGTAGGTAGGATACATGTCTTCTTCTATATTCACCTAACTGCCGGCTACTATCCATTTCTTAATCTATAACCTGTTTACATTGATTTACAAAAACAACAAGATAAAGGATTCCATACTGAACTACCTGCTGCTACTAAAGTGAAAACAAGCTAGGTACGCTAAGTATCACCTGAAGTTGTATTAACTTTTTGTATTCCCCCATTGATTTACAAAAATACAAATACAAAAAGAAGAATAACTGATTGGGAATCTTAACGTTTCTATACGCGTGCAATTTGTATAATATATATTATGATTTTTGTTATAATTGACAAATTAATTGAATCTGCAACCTCTGGCGTGTCGCGTATGACACATCCATAAACATCTGCTTTGAGGTTATGTATCTGCACAAACGTTGCTTACGCATTGTCTTCCATCCACCACCTCCCATCAGAAACTGCAGTCAGACGTAACGCGACATTTCACGGACTTATCGCGAGATATTCCAAGAATGAAATCTCAACCTCCAACTCTAAAAATGCCGACTACACACAGGTATATCGATCATTTTATGTGTTTCTCATGAAAAGAATATCATAAGCAACCAACAATAATATTTCATCATCACCATCATCATTATCAGCCCTTATCGGTCCACTGCTGGCCATAGGCCTCTTTCAATTAACGCCAAGACGACCGATCTCCTGCTACTCGCATCCATCCCAGGTCGACTACTTACTGCACGGAGATCGTCTTCCCGCCTGGTGAACGGTCGACCAACACTTCGTTTGCCTAAACGCGGCCTCTACTCCAGAGCCCTAGTGGCCCATCTGCCATCTGTTCTTCTGAGTTTGTGACCAGCCCATAATATTTACTTTTTTTTTATTTCAGAAGTAACATTATCGATAGCAATGAATTTTGTGCGTATACACCTGGCCTAGATTCCTGTTTATTTGATGACGGAGCTCCGTACATAGTACAGGGTGAATACAACTGCGCCCCTCGATATATACAGTACGGATTTGTCGTAAAGGGGTCACAAAATTGCGCCATTATTAAGCCTATTATGTTTACTGATGTTAGAAAATATATGAACTGGATTATCAGTCACATGACGCTATAATAAACATTACATACATGATTAGATGTTTTTTTTATACCGGCATGTCAAATATAGAGGATGTCTGCGGGTATTCATACGCGACAACATCGTTGCTTCATACCTGCTTGACCCAATAAGGTTGCAGTGTAGCAATGCACTGTCATTTGCCTGCAACTTGATTATTTAGAGACTACTAGGCCGGCCAGGGTGCTGGTACTTAGTGGTGACCGTGCTGTGCACCGAATTCGGATTCTCGTGGTTGAAAAACGCTGGTTTAGTATCTAAATGGGATCCACACCATGGTTCGAGTCTTGTTGTGGCGGTGGGGCTCAGTATCCTGGGGTTAACCCAGGTACCTTAAGCGAAGTTATTTGAACCGTGAGGTTTTTTACCCCTCATATAACAAGAGGATACTAAAGGTAAGATAAGAGAAGGAGGAGCCAGCCAGATGCGACAAGGGGCAGCGATGGGAACACCCTATTGCACTGTCCCAAAGGTGATAGGGTTTTCCTGTGGCTCATGACAACCTGTATGTGGATATGGCGTCGGCCTCTTAAGGGACTGACTAGTCGTCTAGGTGCCCTGTACTTCCGGGACACCTCACCAAAGGCGACACTGATAACAGTCGCGGTGGATTTAGTAGTTATTCGGTACTATAGTGTGTCGCGAGCCCCACACACCGCTGGATCCCACCCAGGGCCGGAAAGACGCGTAAATGTGTTTCCCCGTGCCAACAAAACAGAAGTACGAGTATATACACGATATCCGTGCAGTAGCCGGTCCGGGATGGATGCGGGTAGCAGGAGATCGGTCGTCTTGGCGTTCATTGAAAGAGGCCTACGTCCAGCAGTGGACCGTTAAGGGCTGATAATGATGATATTATACATGGGATAGATCCCAGCGAAGCGTTGACTTTTACTGTATTTACATTCATGACCACTATGAAAAATATTTGCCGCTGTTACTTGCGCCGACGGCAATAACACAAGAGCAAGATGGGCAGCGCAGTACATACGGCAATAATACAAGAGCAAGATGGGCAGCGCAGTACATACGGCAATAACACAAGAGCAAGATGGGCAGCGCAGTACATACGGCAATAACACAAGAGCAAGATGGGCAGCGCAGTACATACACCTCAAAAGATACAGCGTCTGAGTTATCGGAACATTGCGAAACAGTCACGCGGCTCCTTTATTGAAACGATGAAGAAAGTCAGTGACTGCCACATCCCCTCGTTCATCATGATAAGTCCTCGAATGCGGGTGGGTCCTCCTCCCCGATCGTGCCGGTCCAATTCCGTTGCATAGGAGGATGTCATGCACAATGCATAATAATCCTCCTATGCAGCATGGCCCTACCTCTTCCTAAAAAAGCTTCTAGTATAGCATAAAACTCGACAGAGACGTAGTTCGACAGAACAAACTGCGGACCAAATATGCCTAGCCCAGCCGTACTCATATACTTCCGATCATCAGTAAATAATTTATAATTTTTTTTATACCTACTATCTATATAGCTACTAGAGAGTTGTTTCAAAAGAGATACATCGTAACTTCTTTTCGAACGGCTCACAGTTTCAATATTAGTAAAAATAATAACCAAATATGTATATTATGTAATAATAACCAAATATTATGTGCTAAAATCGAAATCGGTTAGTATTTGCGTCTCCAGTAAGAATTGCGATACAGCCCATTCAACTCGCACAAAATTCCTATAATTTCAAAAAATATGCCATACATTTCCTTCGTACACTTAAGGCGCTATGTGTAATTCGGATTCCATGACATGGATAGGTGTCGTTTTTTGAACCCGCCTGGTATACGCATGCATTGAATATTTACTTTCACTGGTGGTCATCTCCACAGAAGTCTGTGGGGTTTACGGACATCGAGGCGGACCTCATACTATATTTACTTTATCTAGTTTAGCTGTAAGTGTTTTGCATGAGTTACCGTAAAGAAAGCTAGCGTAATCCAAACTCCTACGAACACAGGAAACATAAATACGTCCTAAATTACTAGAATGAATACCCCACCTAGAACCAGCCCATATTTTAAATAAAATCGTTAAAATTTTCTTTAAAAGTTCGTTTATTTGTTTATGCCAGCGTAACTTTTTATCTAGCCAAATATCTAAATATTTTACTTCTTCAGCAACTTCTAATGGTATATTGTCGAAAACGAGAGAAAAAGAAACATTTAAGGGCTTAGCTTTAAAAACTTGTGTGGTTGTGTGGTGGAAAAGTAAGTGGTTAAATTTGTAACATTGAATGTGAGATCGTATCACTACCTGGAGACTGCTATTATGTCGTGTACATGTATTCAATTCCTGTCTAGTTATTTCTGCTCCTAATTTATGATCACTTGACAAAAAAAAATGATGTTTTGGAGAAACATATTCAGGAGCTAGGTTTTGTAACAATTCGTAAGCAATTTCTTTGCTGATATACTTTAAGACCTTTGAACCATCTCATTCTTTTCTATGAAACCTGTTGATACATGATTCCGTCCACATATTAACAAAAGTCTTCCCGACCAATATTTTTTGCAAGACAAATAGACTTTTGAGTTAGTTTAATTTTATTTTGTAACATATGTAAATTGCAAGGAGTTGGATTGCGACGAAAATTACGTAAAGCGAACCGTCTTTCCGCCACTAATTTTGACAAAGGACTATTCCAATAGGGCTTGGGATAGTCCTTTCTCAGGGTCAGTATTAATTCTTAACGTTGGTATATATAAGCCTGCAGAAATATTCATCAAGTCAACAAACTCATCGTAGGATTTTTGAAGGTCATACGTTAGATGAATATCTTCTGAGAGAAGTTCAAGTAGATTCCTGTACCGTATCCAATTAACTTTTTTTATATTTACATTTGAGTATAGGCTCAGAACATCTATTAACACACGTACAAATTTTAATAATGAGATGATCGCTACCAAAAGTTTCATTATGCGTACTCCAATATAATCTACTCGTACATGCTACGAGTACATCAGTCGAAGCTAAAGTGAGGCCCAGTGAAGACGGTTGTAGTACATTCTTCACAAGCCAATACAAGTGGGATGCCTGTCTATTAACGTGACCAGGTCTAGAGTCTGTGAGAGCATCGAAAACTTGTGTAACTCTTGGATCCAGTCAATTAGACCAGTAGGTGTGATGACCGTTAAATTCACCAAAAAAATCATCACCTTCCAAAAGCAATCTTCAAATCGCAAGGATTTCTTTAGTTTTCCGCCACGTATAGAAACGTCACTAGAGAGTATCTCTTCATGAGATGTACCCAGATTTGCAGTAACGTTAAAACCAAGACTATCCTGTATCCTATCATTATTATGGTTAGCACTTTCCTTCAAAGCGGCTTTATTTAGCTTGCTATTCTCGACACTCACTTCATGTATATTACGGGTGACAACATTTACATAAGTTTTCATCAATTCATGCTTAGAATCTGGTTGCTTTGGTTTTCCCTACAAGAAGTATACTGTAATATTGTTTTTTTCTACTACAGATGAAGAAGGTAAAAACATGAACTGTTCATGCCTCTTTGTAAGCGCAATTGAATTCTACCATAATTTCTTTCAATCTCCTCTCTTTTTGAAAAACAGGACATGATAATTACTTATGTATCTATATATTTAAATTGCTTCCTAACTTTAATTAATTTAAGTTAGATCTTAAAAAAATATTTTCAATTTATTAAATTGAGTTTCCTATGATTTCAAGTGTACTCTTTGTGTTTTAGTATATTCATAACAGTGTCTTTATTTCATTAATTATATCAACTTCCCACTCGTATTAACGTTTGTTAGAAAATATCATGTGCATTGGTTTATCGATAACATTTTTTTTTATAGAATAGGGAGGCAAACGAGTTTTTATGGATACCGACGCCCAAGAATATCCACACAATTACTATGCCGATGCGTTGCTCACCTCCCCCCCAATAGGCCACCGGCTACTCATAATCCGCACGAAACGTGACACCGAAGATGTCACTTTACGGCGATATTATATGAGCGAGAGGTACCTTCCCGGTCGTGCCGGTCCCATTCCGTTGCATAGGACGATGTAACGTTATGCACTATACACCTCCTCCTATGCAGCACGGCACCACCTCTTCCTAGAGGTAGCATGAGGGCATAATAACACTTCATATTTTATTTTTTAAAGTTTAAGAAGTAGATGCCCTTTGATAAGTAGCGAGTTTCGTAAATATCTTTAAAATCGTAACGCAGTAATTTTTCCTTTCGTCCTAATAATGGACCACCAGAAACTCACATACGACACGCGACATGACTGTCACTTTACGGCGGTATGTGAGCATTTTGTAGATCACATGCAATCAGGCCTATCTGCAACTTAATTTTACCAGAGGCCAAATCAATATGTCAATCAGGGACGCGTAGTATAGTGTATATTGTTTAAGATTTATGTAATCTAATTGTTTCCTAATTGATTCACTTCAATAGTAATATATCATTTAAGTACAGCGACCTATGATGTTTTTAAAATAAATAACACTAATGTAATTCACATTTTTTAACCAGCTTCGTCCATGTATCACTATTTAATGTGAGTATTTTTATGCACTACTTTACACAAAAATAACAATTAAATAATTAACGAGTTTAAAAAAGTCTTATCTTAAATATAGAACAATCAGTTTTACAAGTATATTAGAGTATATTAGACTACAAAGATACCGATGAGCTATTTCTATCGTTACACAAAATCTTCTATAAACATGAAATCATTTATATGTACATAAAACACTTGGCCTAATTTTATAATTGTATCGATTAGTATCGCGGCCTAAAATCCAGACATTCAATTTGGCTATAAACGTCAGCCGCCATATTTAAGAACGTCTCGCAATGATATTCCAGCAGATTCTTGGCCCGCCATAAAACAAAATGGTTATGTTTTTGAAAATGGCTAGCCGTAATGTAATACGGTGAGTTGTAGAATACGACTACGACTTACAAATTCATGTTTATTATTAAAAGTAAAAAGTCGTATGTCACATTTTACTTTCATGACTATTTTTTGTTTAGTTTAATATTCCTTATATATGTTTATAAATATATACTTGTATAAATAACTAAATAATCTTGCTAAGGTCTTGCTTGCTCGAAAAGCAGCGTGTAACCAGAATAATTGTAGCTGCCGCGCACCGTCATTCTCTGTTCTCCGCTACTGTCATTTTTTTACACGAGAACCTATCATAATTTCTACACAAGATTCCACAGGTGCATATTAGCATTACAGGATCTGTGTCGCTGGAAAACGGAGCGGAACAAAAATGTTACGGCTAAGATGCTTACCTTTTCGTCTGTGTGACGTCTTAAAAAAAAACAAGACATTCTTATCTAGGTGTGACAGGAATGATACTATTTCATTCCCCTATGATTTCTGGTAAATATTCAGGTGAAAAATGTATGTAAAACAATACAATTTATGGAAAATCGGTGTATCTAAGGTGCGGTCCGAATACAGGACTTCAACAGATATTTTTTTTTATAAGTATCCGAATATTGGGGTACTACTCGTCCTCAGGGCGATACGTCCCGATTAAGAGTACTTAATAATACTAATTATTATATAACAAAAAAAAAGTTCCTTCAAGTCTGTTATCTCCGAAGAGGAGAGGCGTGCTAGTACGTCCACAACTCGTGACTAGATATACTAGAACACCCACGACTAGCCAAGGTACTGAGTCCCATGATGTCAATGATAGGTGGCAAGCCTATGGCCACTTCGGGGACATTCCAATCCCGGACAATATAATGCGTGCACAGAATAATCTGAGAAACATTTAATAACAGTTGCCCGACCTGAGGATTGAACCCAAGACCCCACACGGCTAAAGGTCTTAACAGGCGACACCCGCACCATTACACCACAGGGGCGATTATATAACGATATGCAATAAAAGAGAAGAGATAAAATAAAACAAAATAACTGTATGAAGTAGGTATATTGCACATTTAATATTACAGGAATCGCAAAAACGCCATCGTTGTTAAAAATTCAAAACTTAATGAAGAAATCCTGGAAGCACACGAATTCTGTGGGGTCCTTCAAACGCGCTCTCGTAAGACGGTTGGTAATTGTTATTCTCTCCATTTTGTCCGTACAAATCCCGTTTCACAAAATGGCGCTGATCCTTGTTATCTTTTTTTTCATTTTGAGACCGCGGCGCGTTTGGGCGTTCTGCCAAAACGGTCATCACGCAAATCAGCAAAAACAATGTCGTTAATTTGAAAGTGAGCGTCATTTTTATACTTCTGTTTGTCAGTGTAGATTTGTTATGATTTCAATCCGTCCTCGTTCTGCCTTTATATGATCCGCCGGTTTACATAAATTATTACAAGGAAACGGAGTAATGCTTGGCATATAATCTTTTTTTTCATGTAGTCCTAAGAATGATATATTGTTATAATAAACAGTAGGTTATCTTATATTTGTGTATATTATTATTCTGATAAATATTTTTGTGTAGCGTAAGATTTCCGCATATACATACACATACTTAAAATCCGCATCGCCATACGCTTTATAGCAGTGTCTTTGTGCGATATCTGCCTCGTGGTCCAGTGGTATGTTCAATCACAGCACTGAAGTCATGGGTTCGAATCCCGTGTCGGACCAAAGTTTTATGGGGATTTTAAAATTTCTAATCACTGTCCGAAGTCAGGAAGTTGGCGGTGTTACACCCCATAGTTAAGCCATCGGTCCTGCGCTCGATTTCTATCCGATCGTGTGGGATTGCCATCCCATTAGAATAAGGTAACATAGAGTGCACTTGTGTCTGCACTTATGAATTATAATATATCCTGCCCACTTGGCTAGTCTCTATACGGATGGCCACCGCGGCCGAAATTCGGCAAGGAGAACATTATTATAGCCCCTATTGTAATAATGCTCCTGGAAATATAGATGAAGAAGTATTCATGTATTTCGACTACTGCGTCAATATTTGTGCACAGAAATCGCTGTCTCCGTGCACTCTCTATCTACTAACACCTTCACTTCTATGGGATTGTAAACCAACACGATTGGAAAGATCTAGTACAGGACCGATGCCTTGCGTTCTATTCTAGGTTGATATGTACCGATGCCAGTTTTCTAATTCTGGTCTGATCACACATTGAACTATGTTGTTATTTGGAGCATTCTTCACGGGATGGGAAGCCACACAAAAGCCTAAGAGCTATGCCCAACTCATAATCCAGGTCGGTCCACGAGGTGACAATTGTTCCCCCAGCGAAGGGAAAGTAGCTAATAGCAGATTAATTCACGATGTGCTCGATAGGCCAATGTGTGAGTGATTGATCAAATTCAAATGAAACTTCAGTCAGCCCGAGGAGGAGCAGGTACTTCGCGATCAGCTGCTGAACATGATTGTCTCTGGACCAAAGAAGCAGTGGCACATATCAAGGAGTAAGTCATATATATTAGCTCAGCTGAAGCTGGAGGAGCAATGATAATTGAGCTAAACAAGTTCTGAAAATGGTAGATAGACTCGATTCGGACCGATACCGAACCGATTTCGAAGTGGTATAGGAATCCATGTTTTTAGGGTTCGGTGATCCTACTAAGTGGGAAGTCTAGAAACACCCACACACACTGGTGTGTACTAACATTATTTCTTTAATATGTTTCTGTAATAATATTAACTTATATGGACCACGATCTGAAAGTAAATTATTTTATTTTATTTTTATAATTAATTATATTAGATGCTTCTAAATCTATGGTTTTAAACACGTTTTTTAGCATTTATAAGTCATTAGCTGTTGCCCGAGACTCAAATTACGTGGAAAGGACTATTGTCCTTGTCATTTGTACATAGAGGTCATATTTTGCAAAACACTGTCTTATCAGGTGCTCCCTAATATAATAATGTTCTAAAAAACCCCATAAAAAAATTGAAAATTATCAGCGATTGTTAATAATTTCTATTCGTGAATAGCTTTTAGCATGGGCAAGGCGTGTTTTTTAACGTGAGGTTGGCATTTACGCCACATCGACACATCTTGGGTGGACCGCCGACCCAGTATGGGCACTCCGAACTCGCTACTGGAGAGCCCTACCCCACTAAGACCTCACGGAACCTCTCGCCTAGGGAGGGTGACATAACCCCGAATCTATTAGTAACAAGGCCAAATCTAGACTTGTCTGAGCACTAGCATACCAGTCTACTTTGTACGAGTTCATTTTCTGGTGAGACAACGCTTCATTATCCTGTCAACCATTTTTTCTCACACTCTCACTATAGCCAAGTGATTCTATTTTTACGTTTAATTGTATCATTAGAAGGTTATCGAGTACCCCGGAGGCTTTACAGCCAACCGTCGCCCATAAACATTCACAAATCCGGAGGTTATACCTTAGAACCGGGATATCGGGCTCTGACAAGCCGCACGAAACGTGACAACACAATATTCGCGGTATCACTTGACGCTGGTATTATAGGGCAATGAACGACCATTACCTGAAACTTATAGTATAATAACAAAAACACATATCTAGCTTAACATTCAAAATATTTATTTCTTATTTAAGCACCATTGATTCAGCAATATTCTTACTTACAACATATCATACAGTATCACTTGGCATAATGACGCTGTCGACATATATTTTTCATACAACAAAAACTTATGAATTATTCTAACACGCCGGTAACATTGTCAGCTTTTTGGACAATTATAAGAATAATTAAAGTCTGAATCGTGACACTTTTGTTTTTCTTATTCCTTAGCAAGGTGAAATGGGATAGGTTGTATGTAATTGATGGAGTGTATTGTCCCTTCTTGATGGAAATTCATATTATAACTTAAATAAAAATTATATGTATAATTTTTATTTTCTTTTTTCACAACTTTGTGGAAATAGTATGAAGAGTTTTTGAAAACACTCGGTGATATTTTATCTTTTTTAACTTATTATGGCTTTCAATTTATTTTAATTTTGACTTTGATAAACGAATAATTGCTTTTTGCTCATTACTGTATATATCTACAATGCAAGTACATACATACAATATTCTGAAAGCATTTGTTCAGAATGCTGTACTTGCTTTTGTGGGCATAGGGGCATCCAGAAAAAGATAATGTACCTACTTTAGTCTTAAAATACTTTATGTAATTTATTTTATAGAAAGATATAATATTTTATTTGATAATGATTATAATAATAGTAAATAATTAATTTCAGAACAATGGCACAATTTTTAACATTGTAAACAGTGATTCACAAAAATACAAGATACACTATTTCATTCTATAGCACTAGTAATTCTACATAAACATTTTTTTCGCGAACCTTAAAGCGTATGATTTTAAGTTGTTTTTACAACGATCATAATCGACACGTGTGCGCGTCTTTTCTACGGACTGTTTTGAGGCACTGATTGGGTATCTTGGCTTTTTTTATAAGACTATTGATTCATAAAATAATTTTACTTAAAATATTTTACAAATTGTTAAATTAATTCGAATAACGTATAGATATCTGGACAGGCTATAAGCGCTGTTTTTGATTTTTTCGATCCTTTTTTATGGTTTTGCGACCATTTTCTCTAAGCTGTCTATCTATGCTTTTGGCAATTGGAGTTAGAATTTTAGCATCAGTTCCATACGCAATATGTTGAAGATGAAAATGAATTAATGGAATTCTTACGTTCTTAAGCGTATTACCAATTCAATATATATTCGGTTTGAAGACTACGATAAGAATATAAATATATATCGAATGAACTTAATATTCAATAGTCGATTTCTTTGTGAAATATTGTCTGCTTCCAAAATATAATGTTCCTTCCCGTTTTTGGATGATTTTTATCACACAATTCATAACCTCGATTACTATTAAGTACTTAAAATAACACAATTTATTATTAACTAAATAAAACATATTTTTTGGCACTTTGAGAATTCACAAAATCTTTGGGTATCAGTTATATGACTAAGATTAAAACTTAAAGATAAACTTTACAGTTATGGTTAGTAAGTAAACATTATGTAAGTATTTGATACTAGTACATGAGGCAGATACATATGACCCTATCAGACAGCCAACATTTTTAGAATGATATTTCTTTATGTGTAACCTAATTTATCAAAAATATTAATTTGAGATATTAGCAATCGTGTTATGAATCAAAGCAATGGGTGCCGCAAAAGTAATCCTTATATGACGTATAATTATAAAAATGTCAAGAAGTTTTCGGTAAATTCCTCCAAAACGCCGCGACCGATTCTTATTAGATTTTTGTATTTGGGAGTGTAAAACTTCTAGGTTACTATATGGCCTATTAAAAAAGTTTCAAACCAAACATATTATAACACAAGGTCTCATATTGTGAAGACACAGTCATTTTTGCCATTCTTTCGTAAGTTTTTTTTTAATTTTGTTCATCCTTAGTTTATATTTCTTAATTCTTTTTAATTTATCCCAACGAGAGTATGGTATGCGAAGACGTATCTTGAATAAATAAATCCAATCCATGATCTGCGTACTCAAGATACATCAGCATGTTAACGGTTTAAGCACTTCATGTTATTGTGTTAAGTGCGAATTAAAATACGTGACTCTTGTGTTAGGATGTCTACGCGTGTGCTATTGTATTGTATTTATTCAATACATTTATATAACAATAGGCGAATGTAATTGTGGAATTGTAAGATTCACACACAGGAAAACAGCCATGTGCAACATCAACACTGATGGTTGTGTATATTCCGTACTTCGCGTGGTGTGGGAAAATAGTCTAATCATGTATTGACGATTAGACAAACGTATTCCTATATTTAGCACAGAAGCATACTTAATGAAACTGGTAGGGCGTCATATTAAATTCAAAATCTACTTTATTCACTATTCTCAAAGACATACAAAAAAAAAAAAAAAAAATTATACAAAAAGCAAAAAAAATTGATCCGTTTCGGAGGAATACTATAGGGATTACTGTGACTCGAGACTTTTATATTATTTTAAATTATATCGATTATGTGTTTGTAAATATCCAAACCTCAATAATTATGTGTTTGTAAATATCCAAACCTCAATAATTACTTGAAGTTATAATCCTATACTTTTTATCCTTGAAGAAACTCTAGTTATCTATGCTAATAAACTGAACAATGTTTGTTTGCTCTCTCTCTCTCAAGAAAAAGTGAAATGTAAATTTTATTAAGATATGTATAACGTTATATTAGTTTGTTAGTACACAAGTCTGATATACATGATAATAAACTCTATGTAAATACATTAAACAATTATCTTTAATGATATATAACAAATATACTTTATATCTAAATATACATATATCGTAAGTAACTATGTTGCCCTTTGGAGTCGTTCATTAAACTAATTTTATAAGTGTTCGATTTTAACGCGATCACTAAAAATTTAATAATATAACACTTGCATCCTTAAGTACCTATACAATTGTAAGTTTCTATATTTTTTGAGACACGGTAATGTACCCGTTAAAACTACAATAGAGGAAAGATATTGCTTAAGAACATATTAAACTTCAATTTATTTAGTTTTATTGTTTTCAGAAAATATGTACACAGTGTGAAACCGTTAGGAACTTGCGTGCCCAAAAGTTATGCGTGCAAAAAGAAGGTCAATGGGATCTGTAAATGATCAGATATAATAAAAATGAATATTTTTTTATATACACACATATATATAAAATTGGTGACATTATATTGCTAAAAGAAAATAAAATAAATACAAAAAACACATAAGAACTCCTCTAAGTTCTTTTAAAACAGAGCTCAAACTATAATCTTCAATAGAAAATTGAAGTACGAGTGTATAATGTATCTCGGTCGTCCTTCGTGTATGCGTAATAGGACAGAACTGATTTAAAACATGTTATGTGTAGTGATCGCGACAACGTTGTAGTAATATTATATTAATTTATTTCTTATGCTAAAAAAATAATACATTTGAACACACTCAACAGTTTTCTCTGTTAGTAGTCGCGTCTGCAGTAGTAGCCAAGCGTGCGGCACTTTTGGCAAAGATGCTGAGGATGGATCTTCGACTGGTCGCTCACGTCCAATCCGTCCGGCTTCTCCAGTGGCCTCTGTAATCAGAAATACAACATAGTGGTAATGTATATATATCGGAATTGGGCCGGCACGATTGGGTGCACCTCACACTCTCGTGATACCGAGGCACTACTCCTGGCACCTTCAGCCATAGTAGTGCCGTGCTCGTGTCGGGCCGGGATGGGGACTGTTCAGACGCGACGTCGTGGGGATTGTTCGAAGGCAGCCGGTCAGTTCCCGAGGAGGGGAGGGCATTCTCGCCGAGTCAGGCCAGCCTGTCGCTGGAGGGATCGTCCAATTCAATTCTAGCGGCTGAAGGCACCCAAGCAGGGGTTTAGCCAGTATTGCACCCTCGAGTGCCGGGGCTGACATACGAATTTCCTACCACCATTCGTTTGTAATCGTTTCTTAAGAAATAAATCTTACTATTTTGGATCCCGCCATAAAATAAATCAGAGATTTGAAGAGCCTATAGGGACGGATGCCGTAAATGGAATTCACCCGTGAATCCTATTTTTAAAACACATTAGTAAGCCTAGTCAATGGCTGCATTGCAGCTTACTAATGTGTTTTAAAAATAACTAGACCGGCACGACCAGGGAGGTGCCTCTTACTTGCATGACACCGCCGTAAGGTGACAGCTGTGCTGTCGAGATTCGTGCGGTTTGTAAGTAGCCGGTGGATTATTGGAGGCGAGGACGAAAGAGTGCAACGCGTCTGCATGACACTAATGCGGATGTCTATTGGTGTCGGTCGTCGTCAAAAGGCTGCGACAGCTGTTTTACACTTACACTTTTATACTATAAAAAAAACTTCAACAAGACACCGCTCAGTTCTGGTTGGTTGTGTGGGATTTTTACCCACCAAACACCTCCCTTTGCTGTAAGTACCCAGCACCACGGAACCGCGGTAACATTACCTCATTACCTCATGGTGCTGGTAATTCCACAAATTGCTGCACCGTATGCGGTTGTATACGGTACAGCAATTTGTGAACTGTGAATCTGAAATAAGAATCTGATCCCTTTTGAGGAGGACGGCCGATGCGTTGCCGTCATCCACATCTTCAATGGGCCATCAGTCGCATGTCTCTCTCGTTAGTTCTCACACCTTTTCCTACTTTAATTCTTATTCCTTTGTCTCACGCTCACATACAAACATCAGCTATGCCGTCGCGTTTCGAGCAATGACTTTCCAGTTGCCATTTTAGGGGAGCACTGAATAGTCTTGGTCTGTCCCATTACATTATAAAGTATTTCACACCTGTTTATGCGGAAAGACATTGATGCCGCACTTTATGCAGTCCTGCCCATTGTTGGCCCAGGAGTTGCCGCTCATCCACTTGCGCTTACACTTCGGGCACTTGTACTCGCCGAAGCACCGCTTCTTCCCCTGATACGGGGTCAGTCCCTCGCCTTTGGGACGGGCCTGGAAAAGTAACCACACATATGTTGACTTAGTGAAAATTATTGGTGCATTGCAATCGAATTGGGCTAGCACGGCCGAAGTGGTACTTCTCACTCACGTAGGACATGTGAGCTAGCTTGGTCAAATGGTATTAAGCATTGCTGCATTACAGCTCAACTTGGGCCTGCACGACTGGGAAGTTACCTATCGCTCACATAAGACTGGCATAAAGTGGCAATGATGTATGCCTTGCCCAGCTGCAGATGTCTATGGGTGTCAGTAGTAGTGAAAAAGAAATTTTAACAGTCGCGAAAAAAATACCTTGAGTAAATTTTACGCCCGCAAAACCTCAAGGCTCATCTAATGTACATGTCGTAGTCTAGTTCTACAAATAGCTGTATTACATTACGACTAGGCATTTTCAAAAACAGGGATGACCGTTTTGTATTGTGGCGGGCAAACCATGCTGGATTGTCATTGCGAAACGTTCTTAAATATGGCGGCTGGCGTTTAGCGTCATCGAATATCTTGTTTTAGGCATCGATAGTGATCGATACAAGTATGAAATTAATTCGGCTTAATTTTATACTTGTATCGATCTTGCTTGCCCGCCTAAACCATCGAACCTATTCGAATATAGTTTTCTATTTCTCTGTATTATACAATCGACGTCATTGTTGTTGACATGTCAAACAACGCCGCGAGTGTTAGAGTTAGGAAACAAAACGTGTGAAACGGGCGCGTAATTTTCCACTTTAATTCAATAAGGCTAGCTTTATGGAATAACGTATAATATTTTCTGGTGGAACTTAACTAAACTGTATTCAGTCCGGCTATTCGTTGACTCGCCAGAAAACAAAACGTGTATTTGAAAATGTCTAGCCATAATGAAATACGGCGATTTAGACAATCCGTATGCGACATGCACATAACGCGGACATTTTTATTTTATTTAGCGAGTTCAATAAGTTTATCTGCTCGAAGCGATCCTCGCACTTCTGGAATACAACGAGGTAAAGACCCGCGGCACATAGGGCTCCTTGTGCCGCGACTTGGTTTACGTTCATAAAATAATCAGAACACGCGACATATTAATACACAATGAAACTCTGTCTCAGATATTGTTAATATGCTTGTTTCATGCAGCTGAATATCGAGGATTTTGTGCGTCTTTACCTAAAAAGTCAATAGTTTCTTTTAAGGTGACAATCGAGCTTGTTGATAGCTATCACACCCATATACATCGCCATGATTGGTTACGCAAACGCGATGCCCTCCTGTTTTCCTCCCGTCTACTGGTCTAGTAGCTAATCAAAAATTACACTAAATGTGGCAGCGTAACTGCCAAAGGCATTATCGTGTGCGCGAGAGGTACCTCCCCGGTCGTGCCGGCTTTCGTCTGCAATACAACAATAAGGACGCTACCTCTTACTAAAAATTGTTAAAAACAAAAACACGCTTTATGTTTAGCCAAGATACCACGAGCTACCTTCCTATTCCATCATCAGACCGGATGATACCACATAATATAGTCATCAAATCTACATATAATTACCAAGGTTCATGATAAAACAACAATTAGACGTGCGTATACCTTGTAATAGGATTATAATAATCTAGTTGTAAAATCAGGCAATAAAGTGATTTTTGTTATTTCTTGATATGCAATTCACATTCTTAGAATTTATTAACTATTTTCTTAGTTTGTTATGTGCCAATATACATAAAATCGCAAAATAATAATATCTCTAAATAATAATAACGACCAATATCGCTAAATAATAATTTTATTTATATATAAATTGTTGTAGTAGCGGTAACAAAAATACATCATCTGTGAAAATTTCATATCACAATCGTTCACAGTTCAAGAGATACAGCCTGGTGACAGATGGACAGGTGGACAGCGGAATCTCAGTAACAAGGCTCCGTTTTTTTACCCTTCGTGTACGGAACCCTAAAAGACAAACATGGCTGCTATTTTTAATTGTAGAGCTCCTAGGTGCCTTCCGTCTCCATCATCAGATCATCCGATTTTACACATGCATGATTTTTTTTTTATTTTTAGCTCAATCGGTGACCGGGATGTGGGTAAAATTAGGCTTACATGATTTCATAATCCTCGGGACAGATGAAACTAAGTAAAAAGGAGAATAGAGGTAAACGCAGAAAAGTGCATACTCTTCTCTCGTACTCCGCCCTACCACAAACGAGGAAACATGCCCGCCATCATGCTCTACGGTAACGTGATACCCAGAGCAGAGACGGTAAAGTACTTAGGCGTCACGCTTGATAGGTCGATGAGCTTTAAGAATCACATTGACAACGTTCTGAAAAAGGCACGGCATGTCCTTTTCAAATTATATCCACTCATTAACAAGAAGAGCAAAATGGCTAATAGACATAAGCTCACCTTGTACACTACATGCATACGACCGATCATGTCGTACTGCAGTGCAGCTTTCGCGCACATAGCCCCGACCCAAATAGAACGTTTGCAGAAAATGCAGAATAGATTCTTGCGCATGGCCACTGGATGTCCGTGGTACATTCGTAACATCGACCTACATTGCGACTTTCAATTAACATCGATAAAAGGACACTTCAAAGAGCTGTCTGAAAAGTTCTTTGACCGTGCTCTTAATCACAAAAATAAACTAATCGTTCAAACGTCAGAATACGACCCGACGTTAATAACCGATTCCCGTTACCGTCGGCCGAAGCACGTACTGCACGATGCCGACGACGCGATAGCCATAGCAGTTGCTGTCCGCCCTTGCACACAAGCAAAAACACACCCAGACACGCATCCGCAGCAAAATGCCAATAGGGCAAACCCACGGATAGCAGGTTTTAGTCGGTAGTAGGTAGTAGTTATAGCTACACGACCTGACCCGACAATCTTTTCAGGCCCCCTTGGGTCGGTTGGACAGTGCATAAATGCATTCTCTTCCTGCTAGAACCAATTCGATATACACCGCTCGTACCGGTCGAGCGTTGAAACCTTACATATAGTTACACAGCTATAAGACATATGACAAACTCACACACCGCTTACGGAAACGAGCCCGGGTTCGAATCCGTAAGACGTGAGCTTAGATAAATGTAGAAATAAAATAACGCGATCTTAGAGAGCTCTAAAAATAAAAATAAATCATTATCACGGCTTTTAGCCGATTTGAAGCGCAAATCGACCCCACCCGTCAGAGGGTGGGGGAGGAGGCCGGCCTCCTCTGACAAGCCAAACCAAAAGACGAGCTCAACTTTTCCTAAACACGTCCCGCAACATTAAACGGCATCGTGCGCGCGCCGTCCCACTAGCGTGGGGAGGGGGACCACTCCCCCTTTTCGGTCCCAAAAATAACCACGATAGGATAATGTCCACTAAAATTCCGGTTTGCTTCTTCCCATCTGCGGGAAAGGAGGGGGGGTCTGTCCCCCTATCGTCTACCTATAACCAGAAGACAAAAAGTCTTCCGTAATCAGTCGAACTGTTAGGGCTGGCCAAGTGCCGCCAATCAGTAGTAGGTCCCTCCGAAAAAAAAATAAAAAATTGTAAAGTTGATATTTCTCAAAAATATCATTATCACTAGTCTCTTCTACCTTTGAAGACAGAGAGATCATTCAAGCTTAAGGGTTGTGATAATCACGTTACGATCATTTGATCAAGAGGTGTTTCCTCGTACTGCCGGTTCCGAATGCTAATGGAGCAAATAATAGTTGAGTTTTTACCGACGGCCATGAATAATTGTGCCGATGCGTTCCCCTCTTCCCCCCCATAACATACCCTTAAATAGCAAAATTTATCCTAGCAATAAACTCGAATTTCCTTGTAGTTAGGTATTGTAAAGGGGATTAAGCAAGAGAAAAAGGTTTTACCTGATGATGATAAATTGAAACCGTACGTTAATATCAATTTTGATTAAATATTTATGGAAATATGTACGTATATAATACATACATTTAATTTATTTATTCAAGGGTGGAAACGAATTTCCATCAAAAAGTAAGAATACATTCAATCAACTATATGGAATTAAGGAATTTTAAACTTCTCCTTTTTTCCGTACCTGAACTTGTACTGTAGAAGGGAAGAGCTTCATCGGATTGCTATGAGTGCTCGTCTGGCGACGAGACTAGATAGAATGTTCAGATGGGGGAGATGCATCCCGATATGACAGTGTCTGTAACAGCTAATTAAACTATTATTGTCAAGGCCATACGAACCCTCCTCCCCAGACTCTGATATCAATGACATGCACGCGGTAGCTAAAATGGCCCCTACACTGACATTAATAAACTGGCTCCGGTTGCTCGTCCGTCCTTCTGTGATATAAAAAAGGCTTGACCACATAATCGTGACGAATGAAAATATTTAGGCCTTTCTTATCTATCCCCACTAGATCTCCTATCCCAAGTAAAACATTTGCTCTAGATCACGTCTAGGTCATTCCCAGACCATAACACCAACACCCAAACTTTAGGAGTTAATTTTTCGATAGTAAAATATAAAAATAACTTCTATTTATATTTTGGCATGCTGCCTATTCAGCTGGGCCGGTGGAAATAGCGTTATCTGATTCTGATCACACTGCGCCCTGAATCCCGAATATTTCGTTTGTTTAACTAATACGTTTCTCCTCTCTTCGGCCAGGGCGAATGCGGCTTTATCGGTACAGAGTGTTGAAGTGTAATCTAGGACTAGCTGCTCTCCGCGCTGCTTCACTCATATTTAACGCTTTGATTATATTATGATAAATGGAATATCTAACAGTTATTTTAATCGGACTGCTAGTTCTTGCGTTAGAGCGTTCCAAGAAACAAACTAAGTATATAATATGAGTATAGATGTGTTAGAGACATTGTCATTATTTCGCAGCCAAATCTGACAAGGATGGCATGATATAGTTGTTCTAACTGGGATAAATGGGTCGGTTAATAAAGAATAGTACACAGAAAAATCTCTGAGCATGGTCGGGCAAAGTGATAGTCTAAAAAATAGGGACTTTCTTTCATTAAGGGTGATTCTTTAGCTATACTTTCATGAAAAGTTTACGCGAGTGTTATGACATAAAATCACTTCACTTATTAGTATAAGACTAACAACAAGTTTCTGGAGCCTTGTGACCAATACCGTCGATAAACATCCCCATAATTGTTATGCAAATGTGTCCTTTTCTCTTCGAGGAGAAACGCATTTACGCGTCTTCACTGGCCCAGGGTGGAGTCCATTCGTGTGTGGGGCTCGCGGCAAATTATAGTGCCGAATACCCACAAAAACCACCGCGAAGTGCCCCAGAACAACAAATTATCAGAGCACCTCAACAGCTAGTCAGTCCCCTAAGGGACCGACTCTACAACTCCACAGATGGGGTTGTCCCGCAATACACGACAACCTCACTTACTTTGGGACAGTGTAATGGGGTAAGGTTCCCATCCTCGCCCCTTTCCCCCTCGCGCATTAGTGCCGCCTCATTTTGCTCTTTTGTCCCCTCTTCTTACAAGAGGGGTACAAAGGGCAACCAACGATCGGTTCAGTTGGCTTCGCCATGCAAATCTGTCCTTCCGTACTCCTCTCCACCGGAGATAGTGTAGATAACATAACGGGTGGTATCTCTTCTCTATTGCAACACACCTGATTATATTTAGGTATAACATTAATCTAGGGCTATCTACATAGACAGAAGCGAAATGCTATTAACAGACTAACCACGAATTCTCAGAAACTATAACACCTACAAACTTGAAAATTTACAGGTTTACTCTGGGGTGCAGAAATCTGCTGAGAATGAATTTTACAAAACAATCCCTAACGGTGCGTTCTTTAGTGTGCATGAACCCGCAAGGGGCTGCTAGTCTTTTATTTCGCCTCTAACATATGACTTAATGTATCTAGCAAAAAAATATTAGAAAACGGTGTTTACCTTTATATACATGTTATTGAGTGCTGATACGTTCAAGGGCATGTATTAATGTTGCGTAATCCATTCTAACGGATGTTATAATGCACTGTGCTATGAGTTTAGAGCGTTCGACAAATTGTGGTTTCTAATTCGTTAACTAGGTCTTAAACCTGTAACATTCATGAACATTGTACTGTTCTCTTCTTTTTACCTTTGCCTCACCTTGATAATCTCCAATGAAGTGTTCCTTTTTAGTGCATAAATACTGTTCTGCCAGCTGTTCCCATTGATCATGTTCCCTAGTTTTTGGTTTCTATGTTTTGAGTTTACCTTCAGACAGTCTCCGATATAGTTTGCTTAATTGGAGTACAACTATAGACCTACAAACTGTCTTCTATGGCGCTATTCTCAAGTATTTTTGTCTATGTTTTGACTGACGAATTGGTTAAGGCGCCTGGGACGCGCTGGATGCAAGTGACTCGTGAAGTTAACCTATAGCGCTGTATGACGGAGGTCTAGATCCATCAGTGGACGTTATCCGGCTGAATCTTCAATGTAGCCTCCTTTCTTAGAATACAAGTCCTGACCTACAAACTGTCTCCAATGGTGCTGATATCTAGTTTCTACTTAATGGATTAAGCTTACCTTCGGACAGTCTCCAATGTAATGTCCTTTCTTGAAGCACAAGTGACACATGTAGGCCGGGGGCGGAGGCCTGGGGGGACGTCGGAGTGACAGCGCGATCAGCTGCTCCGTGAGCGAGCTGGCGTCGTCGCTCTGTGGCGCGGGGCCCGTGGCGGCAGTGGGCAGGGGGCCCCATACCGAGCCGGGCACCCACTGGAAAGTATACACCATCATTACGTAAATGTGATTACAATCTGAACGTGGAGATATTTCCGGCACGAATTGGACGGTATACTTCGATCGTATGACACTGGCGGTCGCGTTTCATACGGTTTTAGAGAGGGCCACCGCCCCATTATACTAAAGTTGTAATGTTATGCCATCAATATAGAATAAAACATTAGCGTTTACTTCCAATACCGACATCCCTGTCCACAAGTGTGCGTTTCGGGCGCAATATCCTATCGCGCACAACCTCGTTGGCGTGGAGACACCGCCACCCTCGGTATTCCTGAACCCATACGCAGGTAGTATCAGTTCTTCAGGAAATCTCTCCTTCTATCTCAAAGACCTAGACGTGGCTGCACATTTTCCGGTTCTGTGGGTGTTTATATGCGGTGGTAGTTATGGTAGGTACCTGGACGTATTCTAAGTATATAGGGAGAGAAACAAGCAGATGGGATTCTTATAATGACTTCCGCCTCCCCCCCCAAACGACCACCGGCCGCTAAACGTGACACTTTAATGGGGCGAGAGGTACCTCCCCGGTCGTACCAGTTCAATTCAGTTGCAATGTAGCATGTCACTACCTTCTGATAAAATTTAGATTTTGTGTGACTTTTGAAGGCCTTCCTATAAAAAAAAACAGTGAATATGCTGCTAGTCAACTACTGGCGTCAGTGAAAACACATTATCCCGGTATATGTCAGATAGCGCCGATTCGCATAGTGCACGTACATTATGGCGCACTATTTCTGTCTCGATAGTAAAGGTTGCACCGTCTGAACTCGAACTAGCTTTTATATAAAACTATGCCGACTTGCATCCCATGTCAAAGCAATGATGCAGCAGCGAGCGTAAAAGGGAAGATTTGGTTCCTCTGCCAATAAATATAAAAATGATAAGGTAATTTTTATAGTATAAAGGCAAAAACGAGCAGCCTTTTGATAACTATCGACGCCCATAGAGATCCGCATTATTGTGATACAGATGCGTTTCTTGCCCGTCCCTCTCCAATGTGCTACCGGAAGCTCACATTGCGCACGAAATGTGGTGATGTCACATTACGGCGGTATTATGAACGAAAGGCAATTGCCCGACCGCGCCATCCCAATTCAGCTGCCACGCAGTAGAGCGTTCCGTTGACTTCAGAATCATGTTCGTTCTTAAGGAACTGATACTGAACTATACAGAATTGATTATACTCCAATTGCTGACAAACACTTTTTATAGCATGAATCATAGGGATAACGACCTGTCCTTTGGTGAATACAGAATCCCATAAACATGTGCAGAGGTTACGTAGATGTGTCTTCCTCTATCCCACCCAATTCTAACAAACACAGTATTATGTGAGCAATGATGCCATCCCTTTAAGACTGCTACGTAGCAATGGAACATCTTGAATTGCCTTGGAAAGAAGAGCGCGCAAAGTAGTTGAGGACTACACGCTCGTGCTTTGATTGTAATGAAACCTCATTGATTGTTAGACAAATGAAATCGCGGTAAATATTAATGCCGAGCGCTGATTGGCCAGCCGGCGTGCGCGCGCGCATCTGTTTAAAGAATTACAATTTGTTCCAATTTTGAATCGCGTGCGTTGACGCCGAATGACTCAGAGCCGGCTTAAAAAAATATCTAATAAGACTCGGCCTTTCAGTTGGGATATAAAAATAACATAATCATGGCCTCACTAATGTTAGGGATTAAGCACGCCGGTGGAAATAACGGCTTTTTAGAATTCCGTACCTCGAAAGACGAACCAGATCATTACAGGACCACCTAGCTGTTTATCTGTCTGTCCGTCTATTTATACGTACGTAAACTAAACAGAGGTCGATATTAATGTGTAAAGAGAAAAAAGACTCCCTCTTTTTTAAGTTGCCTAAGTGGACGAATATGAAATTTAATACAGTTGAAGATTCTATGGAGATTTTTTTAAAGTGTATATATCGGAGCCTTTCAACGACTAGCGGCGCCATAAAATAAAATCGAAGGTTTAGTTGAAAGCGCCCCTCCCGCACATGCCTTCGCGGTTATGTTATTTTTTAATTTGCACTCGAAACACCCGGCCTAATTTCATAAATGTATCTACCAACACTACTCTATTACTACCTAAAATGACGATATTCAGATATTCAGTGAGGCCAAACGTCAGCCGCCATATTGAAGAACGTCTCACAATGACAATCCTGCTAATCGTTGGCCCGCCACAAAACAAAACGGCCCTATTTTTTAAAATGGCTAGCCGTAATGTAATACGATTTATACAATACGGCCACGTCATGTACATTACATAAGAAATACATAAGCCAACAGTACGCATTGTGAATGGGGGTTCCTACTCCTTCCTCGTTGGCAGCATTCCTAAGGCCCAATGGAGATGAGGTATGGATGGCAACGCATCAATTATTTTTATATGAGATGCTATATGATCAAAGTCGTATCAAACTCTGTACCTCCTTATATTATAAAAGTATTCGTTGGTATTGAGATTAGCAGTATTTTTTTTATAAAATATAGGGGGGCGACGGGACGAGAAATCGGAGCCCTTTTACGGCTACCATGAACGTCCGATGCATTGCCTTCCTTTCCTCAATACGAATAAAAACTGGTGATGATGATGAAAAAAGACTCGTAAGCTGACACAGCTTGCGATAATTTTGAATTTAATTATTTTTAAACTTTAATTTTTTTTTTAAATTTATAAAAAATAAAAAAATTTATGTTTATAGGCATGTAGTAAACCATCAATTCTATTGTCCAATATTATTGACGGTTTAAAGCTAATATTGAAGGTTGTATAACTATTGAATGCAAGCTTACAGGGTTTGATCATTACGGAAAGTCCTAAAGCGTCGACATAAATACGATGCCGATTCATTACCCCCTTAGCCATCTGCCATCATACTCATTAACGGCAACAATGACTTCAACATTTGATGAAAATCTTCGGCCACCTAACCATTTCTTGAGATTCGGGAATAAGTGGACGTCGCACGGCGCTAGATCTGGGGAAAAGGGGGGGTTGCGGTAACAATTCGAACCGATATTCATGGAGTTTGGCAGCTGCATCCCTTGACGAGTGCACAGGTGTGTTGTTGTAGTGGAATGAAACTTTCTTTTTGGCTAAGTGAGGTCGTCTCTATCGGATCTTTGCAAAATTTTTGCAGCAAGCTCTCATAATACTCTCCATTTATAGTTTAAGCTCTTTGCAAATAATCCAGTAAAATAATCCCAAATCTTGAGCATCCCAAAAAAAGTCGCCATTACTTTGCCGGCCGACAAAACCATTTTTGCTTTCTTCGGCGCAGGTTTTCCACTCTCAGTCCACTGCTTAGATTGTTTGTTTGTTTCAGGAGTATAATGATGTATCCATGTTTCATCTACTGTCACATAACAATTTTTTGAATATTTTTGGTTATATCCGGATTTGTGACTTCTTTTGGACGGCTAGACCTGTTGGCGTCTTCACAGCTCTATCTCCCACGTTTAAAATCAGTTACGCAGGTGTGAATTGTACTCAATGCAGAAGCAGTATTACCAAAAACACTGCCTAGCTTGACTTTAGTCTGGGTTACAGTTTTCTCTTTTAAAACGTAAAACTTTATCACCGCACGAATTTCGTTTCTTTCCATTGTTGAAAAAATTTTCGGCAGAGAAAGTTCTAAGTCCCCTCACACTAATTCTATTAGTTCGAATAAATCCAAATTTGGCGTTCTATTTTCGAAAAGATGACAGAATATAATGTAGTGGACTTTGTTTGTCTATCTTTTTTTAAGTTCGTCGTTTCGGCCAATCATCAATCAGCCCTAGTACCCTCATTCATAATGTGTATTTTTGGCTTATGTATACTTATGTCATCTATATGACGTAGTCGTACTGTATAAATCGCTGTATTACATTATGGCTAGCCACTTTCAAAAATAGAGCCATTTTGTATTGTCGGGCCGTAAGGAAATATGGCGATTAGCCAATCCGATTGCTATATGTTATAATATGTGAAGAAGGAAAATCCCATCCCTTTCCTAAATAATTGCTTGAATGTAGGAGTTTAAAACTTGATTTAGATGTAGATTATATGGAGGAGATATAAGGTAAGCTAATACTTTAATACGATATGCATTCAATTTTGTCATTTTACTTATACTATGACAATACGCACACAACGACACGCACGCAATGCTTAAACCTTTGTAATACATCACTGCATAGGAGGGGGTAGTGCTATGCATAGTGCACGACACTACCTCCTCCTATGTAACGGAACTGGGCCGGCGCGACCGGGGAGGTACCTCTCGCTCACCAAATACCGCCGTAAAGTGACATCTTCAGTGTCGCGTTTCGTGCGTTTCGTGAGTAGTCGGTGGCCCATTGGGAGGGGGGAAGGACGGGGAGTAACGTATCGGCATAGTAATTATGTGTATGTTCATGGGCGTCGGACAACATAGGAGTTCATCATTGACATGGAATTTCGAGATTTAAGCGATCACTTGTACGTTAAACTAGGACAACACCCCCATCAGTGTAGTATAACTAAAACATTGAATAACAATACCTGTAGAAAATGCAATAGCTCCCCAGAAACTATTCAACACATTACAAGTGCATGCAAAGCAATAGTACCAACTATCTACAAACATAGACATGACCAAGTTGCTAATGTAATTCGCCAAAAGCTTACTCAACAACATCATTTTATTACCGACTTGGAACTATTACAAATACAAGCCTCATAATGTGTTGGAAAATATTACGACCAAATTCTACTTCGACAGAACAATCCTCACCAACCGAACTGTCCACGCCGTTACGGCCGCATTATGACGGTCCTTTTTCCTATGAATAGCAAGTATTCGGCATTAGCCGTCATACTGTTGAAAGAAGATCCTTTTTATAGGTCTTATAATATTTTTATATACTTTATATAATTTTAATTTAGACCTTAGATTAATTGATCTTCTTTATATTCTTCTCTTCATTCTAACAATGAAACACAAAACTGAATATAATTTTTGGTTCTACCAAAACTTAAAAGTTTGATTTAAAAACCTTTGGCAAAAAGACTTGTAGTCAATATAAGAAAAAACACGGATCAAGAGTCTATGATGTATTTTGTTTCTGTTTATTTTAGTCCGTGCGAAATCTCGTGACATCCTCGGGTCATCAGAAATGTCGTCGTGTTACATCCAACATCCGGCCCTTTGACTACCGACACCCGACATGTTGTGCTTTGCGCATTGAATATAATGGCATGCCATTTCTAATTAAAGTTCCGGCTACGCAATTAGGAACTTAACTAGCAAATAAATTACAGAATTTTAGTTTTGTTGGTTCCAGTTGGATGTATGAAGCATTTATCTGGTCCTTAACAATTATGTATCGCTACTTGACATGTTAATCAAAACCCCTATAGCTATACCCGCTTCACATATTGCCTGAACCATTTTATTTTATGAATTTTAGTAAGAGGAGTAGAATTGGGCCGGCACGTCCCGGGAAGTTCCTCACATGAGACAGCCGTAAAGTGACAGCTATATTGTCGCGTTTCATGCGTTGGAAAGACGGTAACGCATCTACAGAATAATAATGGTGATGTCTATGAGCGTCTATAGTCGTCAAAAGTCTGTGTTTGCCCGTTGGCCCCACTTTACTATACAGGAGAAACTGATTTCTCAACCAAATCAAAAACCAAGTAGGTCATACAATAGCCTCTCGCTCATAATATAATACCGTCGTGAAGTAATAAAGCTCGGTACGTCTTACATAAGCCTTATTATTTAATAAATGTTATTAGTAAGGTCAGACATAAGCTCACGCTATACAAAGACTGTATCCGTCCGATATTGTCATATTCCACTGTGGTATTCGCTCACACAAGACCCTCTCACATGGAGATGCGCAACCTCGACTTACATAAGGACGTTGAAGTGCTCTACCTAAGTACTCAGAAGACATGTCTTCCGGGTGAAGATACAGATACCTAGAGTGACCCACCACCTCAACCCGCTCGCCACAAACACAGTGGACTACGATCCATTTGTCAATCACAGGTCAGATAACTGTGAAACACTACCAGCAAACACGCTCGCAGACACGACACCACACACCCGGTGTAGGGACACGCAGACGTTCGCGGATACGGATGGACAACATACACTACAAATCAAACACACGCCATGTCAGACAACAAGCCAAGCTCAAATAATACTGCCGTACCGGTTAGATATTCCGAGACTACCGTCCACTACTAGTCTTTTCACCCGCTAGAGGCGAAGGGGGAACAGAGGCGTCCCCCCCTCGCCCACGCGGTCATAATCATCTTTATGAGCTATACGCTCACGTTAACACCGAGGCAATTTTAGCTACCGCTCGCGAGCTACCTCAGATTTCAGAGTCGGGGGAGAAGGGACCTCACTCACACTCTGGAAATAAAAAAATATCAGGATGCATCTCTTCCATCTCTGACAGGAGGTCGGCCCTCTCTAAACCTTGAACCTAGTCTCGTCGCCAGACGAGCCACTCATAACAATCTGATGAAGCTTTTCTTCGCTTTCACAGCAGTAATTCTTATTCGAAAAAAAAATGGCTATTTTTATAGTGCTGTGTTACAATAAAATGTGTTCTTGAATTCATTAAAATTTCAAAGGCTGGGCGTGGCGTGGCCGCCTATAGCTACTATAGTACCAAAACTCAATTTTGTGTAATGCTACTTTCACTAATTTTATTTATTATACCAGGGCAGCAGGAGTTCACAAGAAGTTCACAGTAGCGGTCCGGATTCGTACGCCACGTGTTTCTCGGGAACTCGTACATAATTCTATTATTAGACTCTACCTGTTCCCTTCACATCACTGGAACATGCCTACTAATTATTTTCTTTTAACTCTATCTATAAACAATATAAGACATGTCTACACCATGCTATTAATAATACATAATTCTGGACTTAGCATACGCTACTGTGCCGTAAAGAATTCAGTTACAGGTACGCATTATGCAATGGAAACTTGTAGTGAAATGTTATTCATTTTTTCTCAGTGAACTTTACTGGTTACTGTAAAATATTACGTAAAGTGAAATTTACGTAACATTTCACAGTGAAAGACAATAGAGTAATTTCACTGTGAGATAAATTTCTCTATTTTTATCCTATAATAAAATAATTGATAACTTTAAAACTTACGAGACATCGCCGACGATTTGATGTGGATGGCAATCGGCAAGCCATTAGTTAGGGACGTTGAGAGTTTGAGCTTGTTAGTGGTTAGTGGTTGAATCGGATCAATCATTATCAGATCCGTACGATAGATTGACAAATGGCGACCGACTGGCTCCATTGGTAGCCTGTGGTCAGCGTGTTACAGAGCTCGCTGGCAAATGGCGACCGACTGGCTCCGTTGGTAGCCTGTGGTCAGCGTGTTACAGAGCTCGCTGGCAAATGCTGGCAAATGGCGACCGACTGGCTCCGTTGGTAGCCTGTGGTCAGCGTGTTACAGAGCTCGCTGGCAAATGGCGACCAACTGGCTCCGTTGGTAGCCCGTAGTCAGCGTGTTACAGAGCTCGCTGGCAAATGGCGACCGACTGGCTCCGTTGGTAGCCTGTAGTCAGCGTGTTACAGAGCTCGCTGGCAAGTGGCGACCGACTGGCTCCGTTGGTAGCCCGTAGTCAGCGTGTTACAGAGCTCGCTGGCAAATGGCGACCGACTGGCTCCGTTGGTAGCCTGTAGTCATTGTGTTACAGAGCTCGCTGGCAAGTGGCGACCGACTGGCTCCGTTGGTAGCCTGTAGTCAGCGTGTTACAGAGCTCGCTGGCAAATGGCGACCGACTGGCTCCGTTGGTAGCCTGTAGTCAGCGTGTTACAGAGCTCGCTGGCAAATGGCGACCGACTGGCTCCGTTGGTAGCCTGTAGTCAGCGTGCTACACCAGAGGTCGCGGGTCCGGATGCGTGTTTATGTACGTATTATATGTATTTATATAATAGAAAAATAATCATAGTATTTTCATCATCATCATGGCACTTAGCACAGGACTAGATTAACTGTTGTGTTAAGTCCACAGATATTATCATTATCATTATTATTATTTAATATTATAGTTCAAAACTACGTAGGCTTCGTTAAAAAATCTATGACATTATTTCCTTCCATTTTTTAGCTGAGGATTCCAAAAACCATTGTCGCAATATTCTGACTGTATTAAATTTAAATTCAAAAATGTTTCATATTTTTCGGTGCTTTTTCTTAAATCTATTTCTAAGTTCTTAATCACCTACCTACCTACTTCATACCAGTCAATAAATTACTTTTGACATTTAAAATTTAGTGCAACCCACTTGAAATATTCTGTATTGTATAAATACTCCAATGTTTTTGGTTGCCACTTAAGAATAAAGAAATATGAGCGATTTTAAGAGCAGGGAGCCGTTTAGGGTTACAATTAATGTGGCCATAGTTACACTTTCAGTGGGACAGTTTTGTTTTAAATTATTTTTATTTTTAAGGTGATCAAAGGAGCCATTGCACTCTGCAATAATCAGGAATCACCTTCCTCTTTTAGTAAAACTCTATTAAAATATGTAGGATTCAACTTAAAGCTTCCAATAAATGCATAAAGATATTTGGAAACTATTTATTAATGTGCAGTGTGCAATCAATTCAAGATTCGAGAAAATTAAGATTAGCAAATAAAAAGTGCGTGTACGTTGGAGTGACACATGACTAGGTTACTCCTTAAGGCCGAAATTATAGTAAAGCGCGGTAAAATGTAAAGCATTACTTTTATATGCATCCACGATCTGGGCGAAATTCGTACCCACTATAACCTCACTACAATATAAACTGTGTTGCCCGCTGCATTAAAAGATCTAATTTCATGGAAATAATGTAAGCGAAACAATAGACCCAAAGACTGATAGAGGGTATTATTCCTGTAGAACCAAACGATACTAAAATGTGTTTTTTTACATTAATCATGGACATTCTATTCACCATACAATAAGCATGTGTTACAAAAATGTTTCAGGCGATCAAACTTCCTACTTTTGATACTTTTACCATTTTGAGTGGTGTTTTGTAAGAGTCAGTACAATACAACATGGCACTACATCTTACAAAATGAATATAACTATGAATTACTCGTGCAATATGATTAAGAATGATGTTTAAAAATATATTATGAGTTTATGCTACTGCCTATCAAGGGTACATGATAAACTTTAGCCAAATTTGCCATTTTTGAGTAACTGGCAATGACATATAATATTAAAATGATGTATATGATATATTTTCTTATAATATAAATCAAAAATAAGGTTACATCGATTTATAAAAATACCAAGATTCACAGACAGCGTCTCAAAACCGTCCGTATAAAAGATGTGCTCAATGTCAAATTATGCACTTTGCAAAAACAACCTAAAGTCATGCGCATAAGGTTGATTTGTAATAAAATAATGTGTCTAAGTTATTCAATTCTTTCAAATAGCTATGTAAAAACAACTTATAACCATGCGCGTAAGGTTGACGTTGTAAACAATATCTTTCTGTACAATAAAGGACTCTATAGAATGACTGTCAGTGTGAAATCGTGTATCTCGATTTCTTTTGTAAAACAGTGTATGGTTAGATTATTATTTTTATTATTACGAATAAATAGTATATGAAAATGCTATATGTAACATCCTTTATGTTGTTTTTATTTTACAGAAGCGTCTCTTTGTCCGCAAAATAGTTATTCCAGTCTTTAAAGTAAAGCAAATTAGATTTTCACCTGTATCGAATGTCCGTACACTGATTCCCGTACTCCTGTAGTCTTCTCCATTGTCTTATCAGGTATTGGTCTAGCAAATAATTTAGATTATCAACATTCAATCAGATTGAGGTGCTACACTAGGACTTTACGTCTACTCACTTGGGCGTTTATCAGGCAACTACTTTTGTGGGATTCAAATGCACTACAGAGTCACATGTATTCCTGGCTACTGAGTTGTCCATGGTACCGGCACAATTGAAGTTATGATGGCTACTGGCACCCTCCTTCCTGGGTCACCAGAAACTCACAAACTACTCGAAACGCGATAATATAATTGTCATTTTGCATGCCAGCGCAAGTTAGATGTAATGCATCATAGCAATCCCTCTTTCAACTTACTGTCTAAATAAGCTTTAAACCTTCATTTGAACCTTGAGGATTAATGGACACTAAGATTGAGAGAGAGATATTAAGTAGAAACTAAAAAGGGATAGTTAGAACTTCAGTTATAAAAGGTTAGTCGAAATATATTAAACATAATTGACTAAACATAAAAAAATGAAACAATTCAACAGGAATGATTGAGTGAAATTCGACTCGACAAAAAAACACACGTTGTGTGTTCCTAGAGATTAATCAAGTTTGGTACGTCATTATATAGAGAAAATTAATATGCTGCATAGCAGTACTAAGCTGCTTAAGCTTGCTGAATTGGCAATGGACTGGTCACAACACACTCAGAAGAACAAATGGCAGATGGAGAACTAAGGTTCTGCAGTGAACACGAAGTGTTGGTCGACCGTTGACCAGGAGGGAAGGCGATCTCCGTGTAGTAGCCGGTCCGGGATGGATGCGAGTAACAGGAGATCGGTCATCTTGGCGTTCATTCAGAGAGGCCTACGTCCAGCAGTGGACCGATAAGGGCTGATAATGATGATGATGATAGCAGCAATTACTGGCATGATGCGGGAAAAACAGTTAACGCCAGAAGTCGCAGATCCAGATTTAACAACATATTAAAAAAACCAGGCAGGTGCGAGTCGAATTTACGTACGCAGGGTTCCGAAGTATTTTTTAATGCGAGAGAGAACAAACGAGCACTCGGAGCAAACCCTTGAATAAATAAATAAACTTTATACACTTTTTCCACAAATATTTTTTTTTCAATTTACATTTACGACCGGTTTCGACTTATCATCATCAGGTAAACGGAAAAGCACTCGTCACCATTTTGTGAGTACCATTGCCGACCAACATCCGTATATGTAGAGATGTTGCTCCATTTTCCTCATGCCCCCAGTTACTCTACATACAGCACGAAACGCGACAGCACGGTAGTATCAAGTGACAGGCGGACAGTGGAATCTTTTCTCTTTGGGCATAGAATCCTAAAAACTACTAAAAAGTGTAATGAACCATTTCAATACATATACGGGTGGTGGTCCAACCGTGACTATAGTTGCTGTAAAGCTTCTGCAACGTCGGGCTAATAGAATAATAGAAAAAATAGTTAAATTCGCGTAAACTTAAGACGTCAAACCATTTCAATATATCTTGTACTGTAAGCGGAGCTTCCAGCCCCCACTACAAGGCAACTTTAGCTGCCGCGCTTGAGATACCCCCTAGTTATCGAAAGAGGGGGGGGGGGGAGGAGACCCGCAAGTCTTAAATAACTATCAGGATACATCCATCCTATCTAGGGGAAAGGAGGGGGACTGTCCCCCTATTAACCACAATCTCAACGTAAAACGCCGCCCGACCTACCTTATAGTAACCGATGAAGCTGCACTGGACACTTCCGTCAGAACAGAGCAGTCAATAAAAGCGGAGCATCATTGGACAATGTTCAATCTTCAAACACTCTGAGACGAAATACAATAGTACAACTCGTTTTTTTTTAACTGTTTTCTAAAATGAACACGTGTAGAATCTGTGCGCTGTCGGACAGAAGTTACTTTTGTCTCTCCGGCAGTTGAGATTTTGTCACGCACACATGTTATGACTTCCTAACCCGACTGCGTCTGGAGGTTAATATATTCGAGCATGTGCTTATGTGTATATAAATATTCGACGATCGAGAAGTGGTAACGGCGGATATGCCAGAGGTCGCGATTTCGATTCTCGCCTAGGTCAAAGATGTTTATCTATGTGTTGTATGTATTTTTGACACTCCATGCGATAACCAAGCTTTTAACTCCCTTTGAATTACGCATATATAGTCTATTTATACGAAATTATGTATGTAGATTTCTATATTATCTCACATTTGACATTGGGTTCGTTAAAATATATTTTAGACAGTCGTACTTTTCCATATTTCAAGTAATTGTTCGGTTATCTTTCCATTTATTTCTTTTATATTTAGTTATAATTTTAACGGATTATTACGCGGTTCAATTAAATATGCGAGAGTCCAACGTTACAGTGTACTCACAGTATAAATATCTAAAACTACAATTACTACATCTAGGCTTCAAGTCTTTGTTAAATAATAGATTTTCTTTAACATCAAAATCACCGATTTAAAAATCGTAATGAACGATTGAATTGTCGTAAATCGTATTGTTGAAATAGGATTATATTTACGCTCCAAGCACATGCGACCATACTTAAGTGTACGTATGTACGTGCGTAAGTACAAACATTTCTCATAAAATGAAAAGATGAGGTTACTTTTTGAATTTAATCTCCAAGCTAGTGACCATTTGTTTTTGTAGTCTAAGTTATCAAAATGAATATTTAAGATATTATCTAAAACATAAGAAGTAGATGTCATTTAATAATAGAACCGCCTTCAGATCCCGTGGATGTGACAAAAAGGTGCCAGCCAGTATCTTCCAGTTCCACCGACTTTCAAAATGTTAAAATTTTCTTTGTGAACCACAAGTATTCCATGACAAATATTTAAGTCGGTTTCATTATTTTATTTTCTATAAAAATATAGGCGTCATTGAAATATAAGTATATACCATATAACTAACTATTATATACCTATATTTTAATGACACCTATACGCAGTTAGTTAAATACCCATCCTAGAATATCTTGGAAACGTTTTCCTTGGTCAGTAGTGATTACCAACAATTATTGTACTATATTATATGTGTTATTATGGATCTACTGCTAGACACAGGCCTCTTTCAATGAGCGCCAAGACAGCCATCTCCAGTCCGTGTCCAGCAGTGGACCGATAAGGACTGATAGCGTCGAGGATGATGATACGTGTTATATTATTAAAAGCTTTTGAATCCACACCTGTACGCCTACATCTTACTAGGAAAATATTAATGTAAACACTTTTGCATTTCCATAATTTACTAAAACCATAGGCCACACAGCGAAAAATATACCTAATTTTATAAGCAAGTCAATACATATGTGGGTGCTGTGGTGTATTATTCCATTTATCCAAAAAATAAGTTTCGGTACACCTCCTTAAAAAAAAAACATTTAAAAAAAGATTTTTTTTCACGTTTAAATGTAAACTACATTACGTATATTAAAATGAAATTATGATTAACAATAATTATCTATTGATGTCTTAAGTTTACGCGTATGTTACTCATTACAATAAAACTGCTTTTGCGTATTTTATCGCGGTTTATTTATGGTCATGGGTGGAACATGGTTGCTGTAAAACTTCTGAAACGTCGGGCTAGTTAAATAATTAAATAAACAGCAACACATCCGTAAAAGTAGTTTTATTCTAAAGAATAATTTTCTATGTGTTATGAAATGTGTCACTATGTACATAAATTAATTCTATTATCTTACAAAATATTGATTGTATATTTTGTAAGATAATATAAAAAAGAACTTTAAAACATTAGCTGAGTAGGCATAACCAAGGTTCCGACCATTTCCAAGCGATCTTAATACTCTAGGTATTAAGATCGCATAAAAAATGCAAATTTACTATTTGCATGTTAAGAGGACAAAAAAAACTTAGGTCTGTTTGTTATTCTTTCCCGCAATAACTACAGATTTGGTTGAAATTTGGCATAAACATAGCTTTAAATCTGGAATAACTTATAAATATGTTTGATCACAAGAAAAATACATCCCCTCCGATAGATTAAAAACCGACGGGGCTAGTGCTCTGCGTACCTCCTAACGTTTATAAGGAATTAAGATTATTTAGATCACAATACTTTAAACTAGTGCGTAATTATTGAATCCTGATTGTAGGTTTATAAAAATAAATTGTGTTGAGGCAATGAAGTCTATATACCGAACATTGCCAACATAACGAAAATAGACTACAATTAGTGTAATTACCTTATCGTTTTTCTCGTCTACGAGGTACAGCCAACCTAGAAGCGCCTGGGGACAGCCCTCCGTCTTGCCGCACCACTGAGGCAGCTCCCCGATGGCCGTTGGCGACATAGCCACATCGATGTAAGATTATTATCGATACAGCACAAGCTCCGCACTATTTTATTGAAATCACATAGGTTATCACTTGGTGTTCGAAATTTAAATTTCCGTGTATGAAACGGGGCATGAACGCGGCTGGGCCGGGTGCTGGTATTTTTGGACTGAACGGGATGCGTGCGCGCCGGCTACACTGTGACTAGGCGCTCCTTAAGACGGGAGATGCGGGAATAGAGTTGGAATAAGGTCAAATATCGAAAATGGTATATCGGCTACACTTGTGCTTTTGAAATGTTTTTGATTAACTATAGTATTTATATAATTATATATTTTTTTTAGTTCTTTTATAATTCAAACAGAATTTTAAGCAATCTGCGAGACAACATCACATACATACATAGATATTATTATCAGTCACTTGTGGTGTCACACTAATTAGTGACTAATTACTATACCCTGTAGTTTTACCCGTGTAAAATTTATCCCAAGGGGAACCATGCAATTTTAAATCATAAAATAAATTTTCAAATTGTACAATTATATCTATACCAAATTTAACCAATTCCGAAAAACATACCTCGCTAACCCTGTGTCATTCCTTAAAAATAAAATTCGAAGATGGAATTTTATTCGATCAATCTGTTACAAGAGGACATTAATGAATTATCGAGACGTTTTGAACTTGGAAGTGATGCGCATCACTAGCAAACATGTGGGCGCACCCAGTGCCGGACTCCTTGGAGCAATATTTTCGTTCAGCCCCCGTACCACGAAACCGCGATTGCAATTAAAATAACAATCATTATCGTTAGGACGCGTAGTGTAAGCCGCACTATAGAAGATACTTGTATATTATGTGATTGTTCTAAACACCAAAATATATCATCACCATCAATAAAGAAAGAGAAAAAAAACCTCTATCAGTTGATGATGTATACCGGCAAGGTTTTGCCACTTAAAGGCCTTAAAACGTCATTGCGTTCGATCTGATACTAACTAGCGATACACCCCAGCTTCGCCTTTGAACAGTACCCCAGCTTCGCCTTTGAATAGTAGGGCTGGATGCATGACAAATTATACACTGAAACATTTCTCGGAAATCGTTACATTCTTTGTTAAAACCCGCATAAAGTTCAGTTCAGTAGATTTTTCGAAAAACCGAGCACAAACAGTTTTGGGGACTCTGTTGTCTAATATCTTCCTCCTCCGTATAGACAGACATAAGACTGGATATATAATACAACGAGCGATGTCCCGCGGTTACCCCTGCTGATAATCTATTGTAATAGAAACATTAATTTCTTCGTGATATAAGGAATGTCAAAGTTCCGCTTATTTTATAATCGTATATCGTGTAGGATACGTGAGATTGTTAGTGAACTCT
>JAFELO010000498.1:66952-140783 GCA_017140195.1 Eumaeus atala
GCTGGGGTTATCAGTTTACCAATTAATCACTCTAATACATTCTTTTTTAAATTTTTTAAAATTTTGAGATACTACACTATAAGGGATCAAAAGAGCTGTCAGAGCCCTTTTACGAGTATTATCTCCCAGAGACACCATCACGATTGCTATGCAAATGCGTTGCCCTATTTCCTTTCTTTTGTTCCATCGGAAACTCGCAAAGTGCACGATACACGACAGGATAGCTGTTACTTTATGACGGTATCATGTGAGCGAAAGGTTCTTCCCCGGTCGTGCCGGCCCAACTCGATTGTAATGATGAGGCAATTGGCGGTTTATCCACCGACCCCGTCTCTGGGTTCCGGTGGTGTGTGGGACTCGCGGCTCAGAATAGTATCGAATAACCACAAACCACTGCCAGAGCCGTCAGCACCATCTTTGTGAGGTGCCCGGAACTATGAATCAACAAGGCACGTCGACGGCTAATTTACCTTTTAAAATCCAGCCGCTTGCTGCTAGTTTTACGCGAACGAAGCCACGGGGCAGTGTGTGTAAACTCACCCACTCAGATGAAATATTAATCTCTCAAAACTCCACTCGTGGAGAGGAAATATTCCTCTAGCAATTACTCACTCTCAAGAGCCGTGAGTTCCACTAAGTCATGACACGTGTACCACTTGTTTGGGAATTATGAAAGTGTATTTTTTAGGGTTCCGCGGCAGAAAATAGGTTCAGAACGAAAACTGTTACTTGCAACAATGCGTAATAAGCATTTCTACTGTCTAGCTCCCGCAGGCTCATCAACAAGAAAACACATCACGGTTTTAGGAAGAGGTAGTGCCATGCTGCATAGGAGGAGGTAGATGGTGGCATGGTGCATGATGTGTGTGTGTGCATTATGTGTATGCTCATGGGCGTCGGAAGTCGTAAAAAGGATCGATTTCTCGTTTGCCCCCTATTCTGTAAAAAAATAAATTACACCGCGGTAAAGTGAAGTAGCAATTATGTTTTTGCTACTTAAACATTCTACAAAAAAGCATATCTCTCAACTTTGACTGTTAGACTGAGGGAGAGCTCTGTGTCGAAGAAATGACACTCTTTTCTTTTGCTCGACGGGGAGGAGGGAATAATGGCAGACGCTATCTGCCATCACCAAATAATAATTAAATAGTTCTTTCTTTTCCGCTGGAAACCTATATATGCGTGACAAATATGCCACGAACAATTATTTATATTTGATATAAAAGGGTGAGTTCATGATTTCTAGCCGACGCCATGTTTCATATATTCTTCTTCTTCTTCAGCGAATATTCGTCCACTGTTGGGCACACCCCTCTCCAATCTATCTCCATCTGGTACGATTGACCGTTTCCCTCCTCCACATAGGTCCTGCTGTGGCTTTTATGTCACCGTACCATCTGGCAGGTGGTCGGCCCGCACTTCTCTTGCCTAACCGAGGTCTCCACTCTAGAACGCGCTCGCTCCATCGGTCGTCGTGTCTTCGGCATACGTAGCCAGCCCAAGCCCATTTCAGCTCGGCGACTCTTCGAATCACATCAACGACATCATATTTTATGTTTAGAAAAATCTTTATTAGTGTTAGAATGTCCTAATTCTCTTAAGTGTGCATTTTGATATGAGATGATATCTCTTAAGTGTGCATTTCGGTATGGCTATCAATTTGTTAGACCGTATCAGTATTGTGTTAGTTCTAATAGTATACGCCACGTGTGAAAATTGGGTGTTAAATTCTATTTTATTGTAACAGAGTACATGCATTGCAATATTTTAGTTGGCTGAGGAAGCCAAAGATGGGACGGGATCTTATTGGCTGCGTGTTCCTTTTCAGAGCTCTTCTCCTTTTTCTTTTTTTAGTTGAATTTAATAAGAAGATATGATGTCACTGTAATCTTTAACTATTGAATTTGTGGATTCAAGAATAATCCGCAAACAAATTGTGGATGAATGTATAATTATATATAGAGAGTAGCTCCATCCGGGTTGCAGTAGGGAGTCTGGGACTACTGCCCAGATAAGACCTCGTTCCCTCACATTTTACTAACATTATCAAAGACCGGATTGATTCCATTGTTTGTATCTTACGTTATCTTAAGATTGTTCTTCATTGTGAATGTGGAGAGACCATCATTAAATAATTGTATTCAAAACACTGACTAAACCTGTAACAACCCTCTATTCCGAGAAGTGGTGATTTCTTGTATAGAATTTAGTTAAATTGTAACAGGTGTGTTGTCGCTTTCATGCGGTTTGTGAGTAGCGGTAGCCCATTGGTAGGACGGGAGAGGCGTGGGCAACGCATTCACGTGACAAAAATGACGCGGATGTCTATGGACCTCGGCAGTCATCAAAATGATCCGATTACAGTTTGCTCCCCTACACTAAATAAATACGTCTTCCCGTTCGCCCGCCTCCCTTCTGGCAGATTTTCTTTTCGAATGGACTTGCTATGTTATATTTGTATTACTGGCAGCAAATGAACATTGATCTATCACAGTAATGCCCCTTATAATAGTAAAGTAAATAACATAAGGCGATTAGCTGATATTGACTATGGTCAATATCAGCTAATCGTTCATCTGCATCTCCGTGGTGCAGCTGGGCTTGAACCATTTAAGCAAATTAAAGAGTGCGCAGCCCCACTCTTTTTCTCGGCTTATATTAATAAGTCGATGCAACCTTGTACTGCCTCCTGCCTTGACTAGGGAGTCCAATTGCAAGTATTTCCTACTCCTCCTACTTTCTTCTGATTACATTCCTTGCGTGTCCCACAGATATAGGTTCTCCCTCGGGCTCCCTGATGTCATATCAGAGAGTCGTCAGTGGTCGCGGCTGTCGATTCTGGCTAGACAGGAGTAGCAGTGGTGGTAGTGGTGGGCCAAGCCCAATTTACGAAGGGAATTTTTGTAAGAGGTAGTGCCATGCCGCATAGGAGTGCATGACACTACATCCACCTGTGCAACGGAATTGGGCCGGCACGACCGGTGGAGGAGGGCGACCCATCGGCATAATTATGCCGATGTTCATGGACGTCAGTAGTCGTGGACAAGCTCCGATTGCTCTTTTGTCTCCCTACACTATGAAAAAGGTACCTACTACCGTTGACGATGCTTTTACATCTGCCGGTTCCGGTCCGTCCCTCTGGTCAGTTCCTACAGGCAGAGAGAACGAAGAGATCCCATATCCCATATCACTATCCTGCCATACCCGCCTCCTCCACTCAACCTCTCGCGAGTTCATCCGCATGAAATCCAACCCAAGTGGACTATTCATTTCTTTTTCAATTTCGTTTTTGTTATTAAATTAAATCTAATTCGCTCTTTAGTTTTACGTGAAAAGACAAGCATACGTACGAACTTTCGCATTTCTGATGTTAGTAGGCATTACAATGATTACAGATTCATATCTTCTGTTTCTTTTTATTGGGGGAAAATGAGTAATCATATCATCCGTCCCACCTACCAAATGCCTCCTTATACCTTTCACCCAATGAAGCACGCCTACTGTTACAAGCAGAACAAAAATCTACTCAGTGCTGACACTTCCCGTCGCAGTTATGATGTAAGCGTAAGCTTACCCGAGCGTGCCGACACGACTCAGAAGCACATACTCTTAAAGGAAAACTGATATTCTAATGCTCGTAGAATTTGTATTACAATGAAACCGACGGTTGGTATTTTTAACTTTCATATTTGTTTACAATGTCTCGTAGTTAAGAATGGATTCAATTACGCGGAGTGGTATTAATAGAAGAACTTCTGGGAGATTGTGACTTTCTGAGGCACGTAGATTTAATAGCCAGATTTTATTAGCATTTTAACACTCGGTAAATTATAAGAGAAATCCCACGCGCGGCCAAATTTGACTGGCATTACCGATGAGGTAGGTCTCTGTGTCTTACATTATGTGCACCTGTCTTAATTTCGGCTACAGTCACCATTTACTTGAACCATTTACTCAAATTTGGAATCCGCAACATTCATGTCAACAGGCTTGAATCCATTTAAAAAACATTTACAATTTAAATGCAAACACATGATCCTTGTTATGAGTGTGGAGCTAGGAGATTCCATCTTCTTCCTCTCTCTGAAAGACGCCGTATTGCCGATATAGCAAATTTTCTCAAAATTGCTCAGAATAAAATTGATCCTCCACTTCTGTTATCTAAAATATATTAGAAGGTCTCTTCGAGGCTTGTAATAACTCCACTGAGAGGCACTAATTACAGAAAAAACTCTTTCTTCGTCAGAACTTCTAATGAAATTAATATTATATTGAGTGACCTGCCAGAATTGGATTTGTGCTCATCTAATACACCGATCTACGTTCTAAAAAGAATTTTAGCAAAACATTGGTTTAGCACAATTCGCTGTCTTGCTGTTACTTTCAATTAAACTTCAAATTAAATTAATAGTAATGAGCATATATTATAAACTGTACTAAATGTGTATTATTATTAATGCATGCAATTATTAATTAAGTAGTATTTTTCAAAAAGTAATTTTCAATTTTTATTCTTAATCTGGCAATCGTAAGTGAAAACGTATAAATGGCGTTTCGATTCTTAAATAGCTTTACCTTAAGTATTGTACACACTGTTTGTTTCCCTAATAAAATAAAATAAGTAAAATAAGATATTACATTGCATCCTATGGGTCAGCTATCCGACACGGCTGGACAGAAGTCAGATGAAGGACTGACAGCTTGGCGTGCTCTCTCTTGATTTGATAAAAAAATAAATTAGCTTTTTTTGAACTCAGTAGACTGTAAGGAATACAAATTAAGATCGGGTGTTTACACTTTCATTTGTGCTGGCCCGTCTATCCCTGGCCGCGGTGTCCGCCTCGTGGTCTAGTGGTAAGTATATTCAACGACACTCTCCAGGTTCAGGGTTCGAGTCCTGGATTGGACCAAAGTGTTATTGGGATTTCTCTATTTCTAACAATAGTCCTCAGTCGGAAAGATGGCGGTGTTACACCCTCGTGCCTCCGAGAGCACTTTAAGCCGTCGGTCTTGCGCATGATTTCTTTCCGGTCGTGACGGATACTCATCGCAATAGCTGAATGTGGGAACAGGGAATGCTCTTGCGACTGTGGATACTCGTATACTTGTGCACTGTAATATGTCTTGCGCAGTTGGCACGTCTCTATAGAGACGGCCGCCGTAGCCGATATAAAATTAGGTTGACATTATTATTATTATAATGTTGGTCATATACGGCTGCAATGCAGCAATGCCACTGTTTTCTTTCAAAGTTTATAGCTCTATAATATTTAGATTTCACCAGGGACGCATAAGAGAACAGGAGCGTGCAGTTGATAAATAAACCGTCACATAGCAATCAGCTCAATTGGTCCGTGGCGTTGTTTAATTGGACTCAACGAGCTGCGTTGTGTACACACCGGTTGGACCATCGCCCACTTCGTGGATATATATAAGAGGCCATTACTGCGTTGCGTTCGAATCGGGCATTGATGAAAGCAGTGGTATGAAATGTAATTAAAATATTTTTATTCAAAATATAATTATAATTATAAAAAAAACTTTTTGAATGTCGTCAATAGAATCTAGCACCAGTTCAACCCCAGCTCTGCCCTGAGAACTACCGGCGAAACAGGCTCCGCGGGTATTATTAGTAAATATATAAATAATACACAACAAAATTACAAATAATATAAAATATATAATTTTTCAACTTAATTAATTAACATAGCTTATCAATGATGTTGCAACTGCCTTAAAATTAACTCTTCAAATACTTTACTCACAGCTTTGATATACATGCACACCGCTCGTACCGGTCGAGCGATGAAACATTACATACACATAGTGACTCAGTTATAACACATGACAGACAGAATGACAAACTCACACACCGTTTATGAATGCGAGTCCGGTTTCGTTAACGTAAGTTGAGAGCTTAGATTTGTAGAGATAATATAACGAGATTTTAGAGAGCTCTAGTAATAATAAAGAAATCATGATCACGGCTTCTTGCTGATTTGTAGCGCAAATCAACCCCTACCGTCAGAGGGGGAAGGGTGAGGAGGCCGGCCTCAGTTTAGGCAAACAAGAAACGAGCTCAATTATCCTTGCCCACGACACCGCAATTTAAACGGCATCGTGCGCGCGCCGTCCCACTAGAGTGGGGAGGGGGCCGTATGCCCCTTTTCGGTCCCAAAAACAATTACTATAGGTACAAACAACCCGGTTTATCTCTTCCCATCTGCGGGAAAAGAGGGGAGTCTGTCCCCCTATTGTCTCCCTAAACCAGAAGACACAAAAGTCTTCGCTAGTCAGTTGAACTGTCGAGGATGAAGCAATAGCGCTGCCAACCAGTAGTAAGTCCCTCCGAGAAAATAAAAAGGAAAAAAAAACTGGTATAAATTTGAAGGCTCACTTGTACTACCGGTTTAAGGATGAGGCGCTATTTTTGAACACTTCATTGCGTCAGGAAATACTCTACTATTTATTAAATATTAAAGAGAAACAAGGCTCAATGATGACAACTATTGGTTTCATCATCACCATAATCAACCCTTATCAGTCCACTGCTGGACGCAGGCCTCTTTCAATGAACGTCAAGACGACCGATCTCCTGATACTCGCATCCCGGACTAGCTACTGCACGGAGATCACCTTTTCCCCTGGTGAACGGTCGACCAACAATTCGTTTTCCCAAACGCAGCCTCCACTCCAGAACCTTACTGGGCCATCTGCCATTTGAATCTGCTTATGAAAAGTTGAATGGTATTTTAACATTTGGCTCAGCGAAACGCCTTTCCGCGCTTACTTCAGATAGGGGAGTTTGTAGGACTGGGCATATGTTACATTTTATTTATAAAGTTTACAATCCAGCGGGATATTCACGGGCGAAATAGCTGTTTTGTAATAAAATCGTAATAGTACAATTGCCGTATACTTTGGAGTTATGCCAGTTTGAACGACGTTAACTAAAATTCCCAATTAGCGGCGGAATAGTTATAGCTGTCGTCACATCACCAAGGACTTCGAGAATTCTTCACGGGAACTATTTGACAATATCAGAATGCTAGATTAATATGTAGCAAGTGTCGAGTACCGAATTTCGGCTACAGCGGCCATCTTTTTGAGAAGAGCCAACACATAGTATAGGAAGGCCTAATTGGTCCGAAACGTCCGCGGAGGCAACTCTCTCTGTCGGCTGACATAATACCGCCGTAAAGTGATAGCTAAGTTGACGCGTTTCGTATGGTTCACATGGTTCATTTGAGGGGAGTAGGTAATCGGCGGTGTTCTTCATAAGGTTCTGTTTGCTCCTTTGTCCCTTTGTGCTGTAAGAAGATGCCAAAACTAGATGTAGACTGAATTTTTCAGTACACACATGAAAGGTTCCGCGCTGTTGTACCTCGGGTACGTCGTGCATGGTGCGTCAGCATTCTCCGGTTCGAATCACACCTACGTCATGGATGTTCTTCTATGGATCATATGTATTTCTATAATAAATGTCAACTGATATTATTGTTATTATAAAGTGTTACTCGCTTTATCTCATAAAATAATTTGTTTTTCTGTGTGTGATTGCATTTTGCTGTGATATGAAATAACAAAGTTCCGGATTTTTCACCTTTCACTTGTATAGTATTACCTCACCTCTTGTCAAATTTCATGATTGTAGTTCACCATGAGTCCATAAGTACCATGAGTACCCTTTAGGCTTCCACGACAGACAAAACGACTACAAAGTTACGCATGATACCTGGGAGACCGGGTAGACCCCCAGGCCTATGTTGGTCTCGGCCGTTGGGTAGCAATACCATCTAAACACCTACGGGAGCCTTCAGCCGCTATTAGTGGAGGGTCCCGGATCTGCAGGCAACAGGACCCGTGGCACGGTATCCTAACACTGCGTTATTTTTATTAAACTTAGTAATCTTGTTGAAATAAACCGTATTGTAAAAGGCTAAAGGTTTATTATTGTTCAACATTACAATGTTGTCTCGATTTTATGGCGTTCTAAACTTCCTTCATTGATATATTCTCAAGTAAAGTTATATGCTGACAATTGATTATTTTTTGTGGCCCATTAATGGGGAGGAGAAAAGGAGAAGAGCGCATTTGCATAACTATTATGCGGATGTTTATGGGCCTCGTTAGCTATCAAAGGACCCCGACTGCTTGTTTTCCCCCTTCAATAAAAAATATTAAAAAGTAAAAGAAAAGACATAGGACAGAAAAAAACATTGTTATTAACTAATAGAGAACACATTATTTACACTGACGTTATAAATGTGGGTTTGTATGGATGTTTGTTACCCATTCACGCTAAAACTATAAACATATTTGGTCTATTGATGTCTTATGTTTACGCGAATGTTAGACATTACAATAAAACTGCTTTTACGTCCACCCGTGACCATGGTTTCTGTAAAGCTTCTGATACGTCGGGCTACATAAATAATTAAATAAACCGCGATAAAATCCGTAAAAGTAGTTTTATTGTAATATTTGGTGTAATTTGGTAATATAGAACATGTGCCAGGATTACTGCCGTCTTTCACATTAATGTAGTTACATGACGCGGGACAGCTACCACACGCAGAACCACGTGCAAAAGGTAACATTTGTATCTTATTTGCAATTCTGGCACAGGAAACAAGTACAAAGAACAATTATTAGTCTCTAACATACCAGATGTAAACGTGAATTTTATCAAAATCAACTACAAAGTATACACAAAAATAGCGAAATAATGAATTCCCGCGAAATCGCTGGCGTGATTATTTTTTTACAAAACTCTACACTCACTGGTTATCTGAAAGCACGACGCCAACCACTCGTTCAATTACCAATTAACTTCGCCATCTTTAAAAACGCATGCCTTTATTCCTTAATTTAGGTACTCATGTACACATTTTTTTTATAGTAAAGGGGGAAAACCGAAAAATCTGACTCTTTTTTACGATTACCGACGCCCGTGAACATCAGTATAATTACTATGCCAGTGCGATGCCCTTCTTTTAACACATTTAAACATTTTAAGAATTGCGGATACAGTTTGTAGCAGTTATGTTTTCGCTACATAAATATTTTATAAAAAGTATATCTGACATCTTTGACTGTCAGGTTGAAGGTGTGCTCGGTGTCGGAGAAATGACACTGCTTTTTTTCGTCGAGGAGGACGGAATCATTTGTTAAAATACGATAGTGAAATAGTTTTGTCTTTTCCGCCCGGCAACCTACATATATTTTCCTGAGAAGATGCCTTGAATGCGAAATTAACAACGCCGGGTTGTTAATTTGTATCATTAATTCAATAAAAGAAGCTCTACTCCATTTTTCTTTTTAAGTTTGGATATAATATGAAGATAGGATGTCACCATAATCTACCACTATTGTATTTGAGGATTGAAAAACTATCCGTCTGGTGGATTAAATTGATAAATTGATTCTCCATCCGGGTTACAGCGGGTCTCGGACAACTACCCAGGTAAGACTTCGTTCCCTAGACGGGACACCCCTAGCCCGTTAGAGCGAGGGGTGTCCCGTTGGTTGTTTCTATTAAAAAACGCAGCCCGATTGCTCTTACTCATGGGTTGAAGCCCTGAAAATAGTAGCCTCTAATACGAATAGAAGTGAACCATACGTTTCAATAACATCCAATTGTCCGCTAACTCGATGATAAATGATGGGGACGAAGCATTTTATCGACTTTAGCCAGGAGGCCCCTCGCCCGCATAGAAAAAAAAACGAATATTCATTAGACATGAGAAAGAACTTTTTAAATGTCGTCCATATGAACTCACTAATTAAATATTACTAGCCAAAAATTAATCATAGAGAGAATAATAATGTCATCCGTGCCGAATTTTGGCCACAACGGCTCTGTCTATAGATACTAGCCAACTGCGCAATACATATTATAGTGCACTTGTGCCTGCGCAGGCACAAGTGCACTCCCCGGTCTCTCATTCTCTTAGTCCGAAGGGACGGCAGGCCGACACGAGGCTAGGGAAATCTGGCGAACGTGGGCCCTGCTTCACATGCCCTCTGGCTTATCATGCTCTCTAAAGCACGAGGGTGTAATTGCCCGACTTTGCACTGTTATTATAAATTGAAATATCTCAATAAACACTTTGATCTGATCCAGGACTCGAACCCAGGATCTCACGACTGTTGGTGATGTATGACTATTATTATAAAGGCGTTCAAAGTTTGTAAAAGAATGCGTTATGTTTTATGTTAAATTTGAGTGATAACGCGGGTTTGAGCTTTTAAAAATGGCACCGGTTAGCGCTACTAAGTGACAACTATTTAAGTAATGCCTAGCACTAAGTATCACCTAAACGCTAGGATTAACTTTATTTGCTTCTACCATAGATTAATTAATTGTTATTTAAATCTGACATTTGACAAATGACTTCGTCGCAAAATAGTCAGTTCTTGCATTTGGAATTTGCACTTTTTATCATAGGAATTTAAAAATAATTTGAACTATTATTTATTAATATACTTTAGATTTCAAATTGCTTATGTTAACTACTTTTTCAAGTGTACATTTATAATTTCTAAAACGAAATTGGTAAGAATTGCATATTTCCTTCATGTTTACGTTTCAGGTGTTATTTACACCAAAGAACATACTCATGTTCTTTTTTAAAATCTAACCATCAAATAATATAGGTACTTAACAGTTTTGGAACCTGGGGAACCGAAAATCATAGTTTTTTTTTGTACTTATGTACGCGCTAGTCATAACTATAATTGAGACCGCTACAGTTGGCCTTTCATCTGGTTAACCAGTAAACAGATATGTGTGAATAGACACTGGCTTCATGAAAAAATCAAACGTCAACTCTGGCAATTTGAAAATAAATCCAAAATTGACAGTTTTGTCGACGAATATTACGAGTTTTGTGTGTGTTGAATATAATTATAAATTGTTAATTTGTTTAAAAAAAAAAAACCATTTGTTATTGTGAAATATCCAACGATTTTGAGTTACTTTAGTCATAGGTAAGTTGTTAATCTATGTTGTTATTGGGTTATTTGTTTCACTAGTTACAAAGACCCAGTGGTCCCTGATATAATTAGGTTATTAGAGCCGCATAAGATAGATTTAATATGATTAGCTGAGTCCCAGGTACACCCGTAGAAATTTCTATTAATTTAATTATTATTTTTTACTAGGTCTTACGAGTCGCATCACCAGCGAAGTTTGGAAGTTACGCGAGTGTAAGAGGGAACTCATAAACTCAACGAAATGCAACACCTTTGCCATGCAATGCAAAAAAAAATGCAATGCATCAGTCATTTTGCGGCGGTATCAATGAGATATCATCATCAGCCGGACGACGTCCACTGCTGGACATAGGCCTCCCACAGAGTGCCATAAGTCACGGCCACGAGCCACTTGCATCCAATGGCTCCCCTCCGCCGTAACGAGAGTTCGTGCCGGCCCAATTCACACCACTTCTAAGGCTATGTAATTACACTCCCATTATATATAACTAGAAGGTTCTCCTACAACGAGGGTCCCCAGGACGGTTTTAGTTTTTCCTTCGTGCTCCCTGCGATCATATCACTGAGTCTACAGGTGGGTGTACAATATCCTGGCGACATGGGAATAGCAGTGGTGGGAGTTAGTGGTGGACCAAGCCCGTTAATATATAAACCACTTGAAAGGTTTTCGAGTGGCAGCTCCATACCAGTAGACGGTGCGTTGGTGGTATGATTGCTGAACGCAAGCGACCATTCCTTCGCTATAGGGAAGGCCTACGTCCAGCAGTGGGCGTCCCCCGGCTGATGATGATGTATATAACTAGCCTATGTCTCCAGCTTCTCATGGAATGTGCCTATGAGATTCCTAGATATGTTGATGTCGAAGTAGTACTCCATGTTAGCACGAATGCTGAGTGTACGTGGGCGTATGTGATTCGGGTTATCATTTTTCTCTGTAAACATAATTTGATCTCCGATAGTTTCCTGAGAACGCTGGGTCAGCGGCACTGATCTCTATAACGCGTGGATGACGGATACTGCCACTAGCATTAACGGCCATATAATCTGGTATGCTCGAGTCTCTGGCCTCATCAATAGTAATATAGCTTTATGGCATGCACGTTATTAAAATATACCTTACATAATATATTATTACCTGTGGACTTAACACTACGTTAAATTTGCCCTGCGTTACAATCCGTAAGGACTATATAGACGTACTAGAAGGGAATAGCAAATTATCTACAGTTATGATTTTTACTTTAGAAATATATGTAAGGCATAGGTCGGACATGCTCCCGTTATCATTGAGACATGTGCTGTCGATTTACAATATTTAATGCACTCAAGTATTCTCAATACTCACAGTCTTACCTCTTTTGAAATTATTTTGTAATTCTCAGTTATCCATAGTACATGGCATAGAGATATGTAATTATCGCCAGCAGCCAAAGGGCGCCAAATCCAAAGAGAGCAATACGTGTCCCCCAAAAAAGCGATCACGAGCTAATTACATCCAGTGATAGAGATCAGAGATATATAATAGAGACCAGTTGTCAGCGGCATTCACGATACTAGGAACTGATAAGTTCTATAACATTGTTATTAGACATAACAACGAGCTATGCTGTCTTAATAATTGATGACAATCTGCATCCGAATCTCGTTAATTTGTTGCATGTTCTGTTGCCCTGGTATACAGTTGTATGGGGGTGCGTTGTAGTTAGAAAATATTTTCAGTAAGAGGTAATGCCATGCTGTATTGCAAATGAATTGGGCCCACACGACTGGGACATGATTCGCCTCAAAGCTACGGTTTTGATTTTCTCGCTTTATGTTAATTTCCGGTTCCCTATTAGTGGGACGGAGCGAAATATTTTGGTAGTGCCAGCATTGCAACTGGATTCGGCCGGCACCAACGGGAAGGTACCTCTAGCTGACATGACACTGCCGTAGACTGACTATCGCGTTTCGTGTGGTGTGTGCACTGCCGGTTACCCATTGGAGGGGAGGATGAAAGAAGGGCAACGCATCGGTAAATAATAATGGGGAAAGTAACGAATTGTGGGAGGATCAGTATTTGCATTGGAACTTGGATTATATCATACGCCTGGCGTGCCCTCTCTTTATTTATATCATACGCCTGGCGTGTCCCATCTTTAGTTATATCATACGCCTGGCGTGTCCCCTCTTTATTTATATCATACGCCTGGCGTGTCCCCTCTTTATTTATGTCATACGCCTGGCGTGTCCCCTCTTTATTTATGTCATGCGCCTGGCGTGTCCCCTCTAAATAATCATACGCCTGGCGTGTCCCCTCTTTATTTATATCATACGCCTGGCGTGTNNTTATTTATATCATACACCTGGCGTGTCCCCTCTTTATTTATATCATACGCCTGGCGTGTCCCCTCTTTATTTATATCATACGCCTGGCGTGTCCCCTCCTTATTTATGTCACACGCCTGGCGTGTCCCCTTTTTATTTATATAATACGCATGGCGTGTCCCCTCTTTATTTATATCATACGCCTGGCGTGTCCCCTCTTTATTTATATCATACGCCTGGCGTGTCCCCTCTTTATTTATATCATACGCCTGGCGCGTGTCCCCTCTTTATTTATATCATACGCCTGGCGTGTCCCCTCTTTATTTATATCATACGCCTGGCGTGTCCCCTCTTTATTTATTCATGTAATATGTGTAATTATTATTTATTTATATTTATTATATGGATATTCATTATAATTGCATAGATTTATTATAATATCTACCTACCTACATGTAGAATTTGTCATTTATGTTTTGTGTTTATATGTAGTTTTTTTAGTTCTTTTTTTTCTGTTATGATCCTACTCCGTAATACACCTCCCCTTCTCTTCTCACTGTACTCACGGGGCCCAATGCATCTTTGGCATGCACTATGGATGTCGTCAGTCGTCAAAAGACTTGGGTAGTTCTTTTTCCCTTTATTGTGTAAGAAAGAAAAATTCAGTAAATCCATTCATATGTAAAACGCCGTTCATGTTAGTTGGCAAACAGAAAAGGCATGAAAATCGGGTTGATTTCTCTAAGAACTACTAGCTACTACTAAAAGCTACAGTTGTGTGGGGCTCGCGGCACTAAGTAGTACTGTATCTTCTCTAAGCCCCCCATTTGCCAATTATGTCGCCTGTGTTGAGCTGTGGTATGCCCTCCATTTGTAAAGCAACAGGGTACCTCGTCGGCTAGTCAGTCCCCAAAAACGACCATTTCTTTGAATTAGTTTCACGGAAATCTCTGGGTTCCCCTAGACCACTGACAAGGCTTGAACTATATTGAGCCTTAACTCGACGTACACACACAGATCATATCACACATACTAATATCAAACTCATAATACCCCTCTTTCAGTTGGGGTTGGAATTTGGAAGTACAAAAATTGCTTACAAGATACTGTAATTATGACGAATGTTAGACCTCAAAAACTTTAGTATCCGCTGGTCGGACGGCGAGCGCCCCAAATGATCATACGACGGTCGATCACTGCCTCGCGACGTGGACGAGGGGATGACGGGGCGAGGGGAATTCATCATTGTCAACCCTACAATATACACGACTACCTCATGTGTTATAGGCGTAGCGACGAGGGTATTAAAATACCAGAAACTCTAAGGGGAATGTCTTAGGACTACCCGGTGTCACCCGTCCGCTGTCAATACTAGGACGTCCGTACAGTTTCCGACTCACGTTATGCTACCCGTATGCAATTAAAATGATATGACCTCACTGTCCTGACTGATGGTTTATTATTTTTATATAATTACAATAAGAAGCCCTGAATGCTTCTTCAAATTTTTTGTCACTTCTATGAAATTAAAACAATATATTCTCAATGCTCCGACTAATGTTTTCCCATCTGGTATTAAAGGAAAGTTCGGCCAGTGTTCTGTCACCTCTGTACAATTAAAAGTAGATGGCTTGACTGTTCCGACTCATATTTTGCCAACCCTATGCAATTAAAAAAAGATGGCCTGACTGCTATGACTAATCTTTTGCCATCCCTTTGCCAAAACAAGACGATCTGACAGCTTGTCTCTTAAATCCTATTTACACGTGTACTCTTCAAGTGTGGTTAGTGGGCCAGCCATATGTAAATGCAGTCGCCACCCCTTGACCGCGGTTGTACACGCGAGGGGTCGCTGAACTGTCGCCGGCAGCGCCTTGTGGCTACGTTCGTTGTTACACTGCTAACAGATTAGCACGAATTCATTGTTGCACTACTGACTGACTTGCGCGAATTCATTGTTGCACTACTGACTGACTAGCGCGAATTCACTGTTGCACTGCTGGCTGACTAGCGCGAATTCATTGTTGCACTGCTGACTGACTAGCACGAATTCATTGTTGCAATGCTGAGTGACTTACGCGAATTCATTGTTGCACAGCTGAGAGACTGGCCGAGAGAGTGAAATTGTGTTTATACACTACTTTATTAGGAGAGGATGTACATAACATTCCTCTATCGGTATCTAAATTTGTTAAATAGAACTATCTGAACTCCTACTACTACAAACCGCACAGACCCTACAGAGCTGCTTAACGGACTCAGTTCTCTATGCCTAACTGTTAATGAATCTGGCGTGAAGTCGTGTACGTATGTATATCACATTTTAATGTAAAGGTATTCATTTTTCGCGGTGGTGTGGCGCCTACGTATCATTCGCCAGCCGTTCCCGTGTGTTGAGGTTGCGAGGGAGAACTTCACGGCTCGCCTACGTAACATTCACCAGCCGTTCCCGTGTGTTGAGGTTGCGAGGGAGAACTTCACGGCTCGCCTACGTAATAATTATATCGTCTATTATGTACAGTCTAGTGGCGAGATTTATTGAACCGTTTACTTATAAACGCCTGCTTATGTTGGCCTGGTGATGTCAGGAGCGTTAACCGTAACCCAATGTTATATGAATTTGAAATGTATGTACACAAATCCCTGGAGGCGAGGATTTGTGCAACTTTTTAGATAGCGTAATTTTTTTTTTAAAACAAAAAGAGATATTAAAATGTTCATATTATAAACGTTGTCAAACAATTCACCCGTTTTAGATATACCTATTTTTTTCGGAGCAGTAAAATTTTTATATTAATTTTCAACCATCGTTGTCGTCATCACCCGAACATAATCTGTAGCTGCCAAGTTTCATCCCAATCCTGTAAACTACAGTTGCGTAAGGAAATAATAAACTTAAAAAGAATTTAATATTCATACTCCTAATGTTATTATAATAAAGATACTACCGCTCGTTATCATCAGCGCAAGAGATCCTGCAGTTGTGTTGCCCCGCTTCACCCGCGCCTCCAATGGACCGCCGGACACGGTCATCACTATAGACGCTTAACGCCTATATCATTCAAATATTTTATACTTCTACATCATTTTTTATACTGTAGCGGGACAAACGAGCAATCGAAGCCCGGTTTAACAACTGTCTACACATGTCCGCAAAAGTGTCGTACAGATGCGTCGCCCTTCCTTCATCCTCCCCTTCAGTCGGGTCACCGGCTACTCAATCGCACGAAACGTGACGGCATAGCTGTCACTTTACGGCGGTAATTCGGCTGCTGAAATTGATCGTTTCATGTTGTCTATTTATGCTTCATGTGGGGGGGGGGGTACAAGCTTCGCCTCCCAAGGGCTCGATGGGGCAACAACCTCCCTGAAATAAAAGTAGGATGTCCCAATGCATTTGGCGACTCCCACAGTCCCGCGGCATTAGATTTACGAGCCGATGACATATTCTCGTGAACATTGTGCGTCAATTTGGTGGGACTATGTGATTTAAATTTATGTTAAATTTAATAGATAATGATTAATTTGTGTGTAAAAATGACAATAAATAAGAAAACAACTATTGCATGTGTGTGTTGGAAAACATGATAATGAATAAGAAAGTGGCTGATACGTGTGCGTGCGTACGTGCGTGCGTGCGTGCGTGCGTGCGTGCGTGCGTGCGTGCGTGTGTGCTTGTGTGTGCGCGTGTGTGTGTGTGTGTGTGTGTGTGTGTGTGTGTGTGTGTGTGCGTGTAGAAATAAGATAATGTATAAGAAAACAACTTATGCATATGTGTGTGTGTAAAATATGATAATGAATGAGAAAACAATAATTTATATCGACTTGTACTTCCAGAGATTAGCGCATTCAAACAAACAGATAAACAAAAACCTCTTCAGCTTTTTATCTTACATATATCTTATATATGTTTGGATATATATGCACAATGTGCATTATGAAAAACCATGAAATTAATTTCTTGCCATGCCTTTTTTATGCTAAGAATCATATCCAAAATATTGTTTAATTATAAGATTGAAATTTAGATTTTTTAGGATATTACTATAGTGATGAGAATATTATAAACAATAAAGCGCAATAAAGACATTTTACACAGGATAACTTCACAAGTCAGTAAGCTGGCGAAGACACTAACTACCCTTCAAATATTTATGAGCGAATAACTATACAGGTCAGTGCTAATTTCACGCCGTTTACTTTAGATTATAATTAGGCGAGCACTTATGTCGAATCCGGAACCAAATGCTGACACTGTTTAAATCAGCCATAATCCTTATACTTATAAACAGAATAGGGTTTATTTTTTCACTTTCAATACCTACAAGAATAGGAGACCTTAAGGATCCTAATTTAGATTAAAGATTCTCTTAATTATCTTTTTTAATTTGATTAAAATCTCATTTAATTTTATTTATAGAAAAGTTATGGTAGCGCTAATTTAATGCACTTAGTCCTTCGCGCTCAGTGTCGGCCGACTGCCAGTCGTAGCAGGTCGCGTACTACACCGTAGCGGCTACGGGACTACGACAGAGGTTTTTAGCCTAACGTTTTATCTGGTAACAAAATGTTTATATCATGTGAAAAGCGCGGGAACGTCTGGTAGGTTTTTTACTATTTATCAACGATTTAATTGTCTATACTTTATCATTACAATAGTAATAATAAGAGTAGGTACATTACTTTGTATTAAAACTCCATAAATGTAAGAAGACAATATTTACTAAATTTTTCGTAAACTTGAACACAATATTATGTAAAATATACATGTATGATATTCTGAAACCACCATTCCAGCTGGTTTGTAGCATGTGTTAGTACGTCGTCTCCGCCATATCCCCTGTATCTGCGTCAAATTTTATCCATTTCAGTTTTGTAGTTGTTACGTGAAAGATAAACAAACATACATTTGGATTATTTATCACACCAGTAGACGCTACACCGGGTTGACTTTCCCGTGGAATTTTTGGCTCCCAAGAAACTTACTCGCTAAACTCATAACGAAATTCAAAATAAATTTCATGATGATTTAAGATATAAAATAAAACAATTTATTTTCAGTCCTGGACCCATAGAAGTTATTATTATTACAAAATAGCTTAAAAAGCGAATGTTGGTATACACAAAAGTAATGTAACATGGATTTCCTGCAAAAGGTTGTAGCAATTATGTTTTGTAATTAAATATTAAAAAAAAGTATGATGGATATATTTGGGATGGCTGACGCTATCTGCCATTCCAAATCGTAGTTAAATAGTTTTTTACCATCCGCCGGGAACCTACATATTCGTGTCACCATTACATGCACGAATTATTATTTTATACATAAAGAGCTCTACTCCTTTTCTTTTGTTAATTAAATTGAGATGTGATATGAAGATGTAATAATTTTAATTTTTACGTTGGGTGCCAATTGTTACATTTTTATGTTCTATACAATTCTATAAAAAGAAGTTCTGTAAAAGGATTTCACATGGGGGTTAAGGATAATGTATTTATTTAATCGTTGTCTTTCCACATTCATAATCCAAGATAGACTTTATTGTTCCATCACCACTGATTGTCACGGACTGTCCTTCATTCCTTACACTCAATATTTATATATAATGTAGATCTTCATATTACATCTCAATTTCACAGCGGGGTGTTGCTAGTCTTATTTGATAGTTAAAAGTGTAAATTGTCATACATACGCTGGGTATATGTAAAGCAAAATGACTAATTAATATACTTTGAATGTGTGTCTGTATGTAAGCGTACTACGCAAACCACAATGTGAAGTATGATGTGATTCTCCCTATTATTTTATTTCCAAATGACGTTTCAAAGTTAAGAAGTATTCTAAATTACACCAAAGTGAGTTCCGGCTATATAATTGGCACATGATTCAAGTCATAGAAATGTCCACATTTCATGCGTGTAAAACTCAAAAACCTGTGTAAAACACAAAAAAAAATATTCACTAAAAGTGCTCAGTCATAAATTAATTAATGGCTTACTGTGAGATATTTAAATAGAATGCAATCGTCCAAATTCCACGTCCATAGATTCGGTAGAAACCAAACCCCATAAGCTATTCGCACCGCCAAGAGAACAGAAGCTTTTGACTTAGCATTACTAGACAAAAAGTAGGGGCAAAAGGTTATGGGAGGATACATAAAAATCCACACACAAATCTATACGTTTTATTAAACAACTTCTCCAAGAGCTGACTCGCCGTCGGGTAGCGCAGTTTGCGTGGATCGTTTAAATGTATAATTTGTAAAGATAGGCTATCCGATCCACGTTATTTACTCGCGAAGCCGGGTACATACGGTTAACGCTGATTAACATTGTCCTCCTGCTGTCGCAGTCTTCACCCTAACATCCTGATTCAATATCAGGTGATTTCGTGACATCGGCAGTTTCTACACAAGGCAACTGCCATCTGCAACCCAGAACCTGTACCAAACCCAGATTATTTTAAGTTCGAATACTCGAATTTTTTCACGTTTTCCTTCGCCGTATGAGCACTCTGAAAATGAACTTAAGTTAGAAAATCTCATGGATCTGGACCCGAATGGGAGTCCGAGGCCCGAACTACTAGACCACTGAGATTCTCTTATATCGCAGTCGGACAATGCAAAGAAGATTTTTCTCATTCTCTAAACACGTATGCATGTATAACATACAATTTGCAGAGCTGACTGCTCATTTAGCTATGCACCAAATGTCGCCATGTCGCTTGAACTTAAATTACGTAGCAAATTACGGTGCGGGCTGTAATTTAGCCTGGCGTGCTCTTTACTTGCAAATTCCCTGAAGTACAAATTTATTGAATAATTTCACGATTGGACTGAAAAATATAGCAATGTATTAAAGACCGATAATAACGATTGTATCGGTCTTTCTAGTACTCATTATAGGTCCGGCTTGCAGTGGCAAAAATCATTGATGTCTGTTGGGACAGCTGTTTGACAATAATTTCTGCAGCAAAAAAAACAAAAGATTTACTTTGATATTTTGTCACAACTTTGGTTACTTTGTCGAAGTTTCATAATGGTCAAAACGTTTTAGATTTTTTTCTAAGCGTTCCAGTAATTTCGCGAGTCTATTCAATGGAAACAAACAATCAAATATTTCCTTTTTAAAATATTAGTATAGATAATATTAGTATTGATTATTGTCATATAAATTGTGTGCCCTCGTGCCCTTCTCCACTCCTATGGGCCACCGGCTACTCGCAAAGCATACGAAACACGACAGTGGAGTTGTCGCTTAACGAGTTTGTGAGCGAGAGGTACCTCCCAACACATGCCGATCCAATTCGTCTGCAACGCAGCATGGTACTACCGCTTACTGAATTTTTTGTCTATAGTTTTATTTCAATTCCATCCCCAATTCACCGAATATTCCAGTAGAAAACAAATCCATATCGCCATAACGGGTTAGTATTTGTATGGTATATTGATTAGCGATCGTGAAGGCGGAATTGTATGGGACACGCAAGTTTTTTCCTCGCAATGTTAATTCCCTCCCTAGAGGGTGAATGGTAGGACAATAAATTTGGTAAGGTTTTAAAATTTATGATTGAATTTTAAATTAATTTTATTGCTGCTCTATTGTTCGGGAAGTTTACTTTAAACTATAATCGATCGGTTCTATCGGTTTTAACATTGTATTTGTCTGTACAACACAGAATTGGCGTTGACAGATTGAACTAAACGAACGTAGCAAACAGTTTTAATGAGTGTGGTGGTGCTTTAAACCAATTAAAAGTTTGTACAAAAAAAAAGATCAAGTACGTGTCCGACTCAGCGCACGAAGGTAGGAACTCTCCGTTTCATATGTATCGATAAGATATTACCTATAAATGTAAATGTAATATAAAATACATGTAGGTAAGAATATGATATATACCACAAATATTGACGAATTCCAGCCACCGGAGCAGGCTGAGATTCGCAGAAGATCTAGCACCATGGATCATAAGTAAAGTTGTACAAAAGGCACATGAGTACAATCAGCCGTTGTGCCTTGCCTTTGTGGACTGTGAAAAAGCTTTTGACTCTGACGAAACCGGGCTGTTTTGGAAGCTTTACAGCGATGTCAGGTCGACTGACGATACGTCGAAGTACTGAGAGCATTGTATGACGCTGCTTTTATATCCGTTCAGATTCCGGGAGGTCAAACAAGGCCAATCCCATTGCATCGAGGAGTGCGACAGGGGGATGTTATTTCCCCGAAACTGTTCACTAATGCTTTGGAAGACGTCTTTATGACTTTAAATTGGGCAGAATGCGGCATAAATATTAACGGCGAGATCGCATCTTCGTTTCGCCGACGGCATCGTTGTGTTGGCCGAATCTTTAGAGAGATTGCAGGAAATGTTGCACAGCCTAAATGAATCCTCCCGTCCTATTGACCGTTGGATGAACTTGGACAAGACAAAGGTCATGTTCAACGTACACGTTCTCCCTAGACCGGCCAACGTTGATGGTGCTGTTCTCGAAGTCGTAGACGAGTACGTCTATCTCGGGCGACTATTGCAATTAGGTAGATATAACTTCAAGAAGGAAGCGCCGATAGAAGGATACTGTTGGGTTGGGCAGCATTCTGGAAGCCTCGATACGTTCTCACGTCACCTATACCGCAGAGTTTGAGGACGAAAGTCTTCAACAAGTGCGTTCTCCCCGTGATGACCCACGGGGCCGAAACATGGTCTCTTAACTTTGGACTGGTCCGCAAGTTTGCGGTAGCTCAACGGGCTACTGAACGTGCTATGTTCGATTTTTCCCTGTCCGACAGTATTTGTAACGAAGTCATAAGGCAGGGAAAATATAGTTTCCGATATCTCGCGAAAACGCGAAGAATAAGGTCCCTGAAGTGGCAATGGTCTGGTCACACCCTGCTATGTGTTATGGCAAATTTCGGCTAGTTTAGTAAGTGACAGTGCCATGCTACGACTCACAAGGCACCGCCCTAGTGACATAACGCGCCACTAGTGAGTAGTGACGTAACTCACTAGCCCATACCATAGAGTGATTACAGTTTGACATTGACTCAAACAAACTCATTACTTGCACGACAATGCGCGGCGACATTTATTTTTTATTAAGCGTTTATGGCATTTCGATCGGAACAAAATGGCCCCAGCCCCAAGGTTACGTGTAATGTTTGCTTGGTATTAATTAATAATTGAAGTATTTTATGCCTTAATATCCCACCGGCCCAGTAAGTATGTGATTAACTGGAACGGTCTTGGCGTCGAATATGGCTATTTCCATCAGTAGATGGAGCAGGGCTGGCGATGATGATGACACCTAAAAATTTTTTTTATTAATTAAATTTGCTACAATACTCTTATCTAGCTTTCTCATCTGCACCTCCCCCCCCCCCCATTAACACGATAAGTAGTTTATTATATAGCACCGGAATTTTTGATCAATCAATCTTTTGGGAATACCAAATAGCATATATGATACTTCAGACCATATTTAAACAAACAAGATAAGTCTATGCCTAGAAATTAGCTGATACCTTACGTATTTATAATAGCATCCCGCGTTTTTACACGCGTGACTCTGGTTTTGTTAGGCGTAGCATCCTGACCTATAGCCTTTCACGATATATGGATTATTCAATACAAATATAATTTTTAAACTCCGGCCAATACTTACTGAGATTGACGCATTCTAAAAGCAAACTCTTTAGCTTTATATTATCACTAGCTGTCCCGACCGACGTTGTTCTGTCATAGATTCAATTTGTGGTTATTGTAACGTGTAGAAATAAAAAATAAATATTAAGGGTGAAAAACATGTCACATAGGAGAATTAAAAATATGTAGCAGCCGATTCTCTGAGTGTGCGTATAAAATTTGGTAAAGATAGGTAAAGCCGTTTCGGAGGCGTAAGATAACTGAAATTGTGACACGAGAATTTTATATATAGGATTGGTTAACTGTTAGCCGCGAATTCGTCCGCGTGGACTACAAACAAACCCACGTACAAAAGTCATTAATTCTATAGCCCATGTATAGTTCTGATGGATAAACTATATTATTGTGAAGTTTTATTATAATACAGTCAGGAGTTTTGTGTAGAAGGGTAACGAACATGTATCCATACTCACAAACTTTCGCGTTAATAACATTGGTATGATCTACTGATCATATAGGATAGCATTACATATAAGAACTTGTGAATGAGATATATCCCAAGCGTGCGCTCTTGTACTATACTGAGTTGGTCGTTAAAGTAATTCAATGACAAAGATGGTAATCGTGTGTACATTTGTAATTTACTAAACGACGGGGTAAACTAATGAAGAGACCGTGACCGCCTGTCGATGGTTTGATATTCATTTGTCATTAGGCCTTGACAATGTGAGGTGGCCTTGCCAAAGCTTGGGTACTTGGGGTACCGGTGGCGTCATGAAGCGGCCGTAATTTAGCGCCAAGTGACGTCACCGCTAACTGTGAACAAACGACACGGTTTCCGCTGTATACCGATATACTGTGTGTCTAGGAAAATTAAGCTAAAGGGAAATTATTTGCTCGACATAAAGTATAGCTCTTGAACTATAGAAAGAACATGAAGGAGCCAAGTTTTAAAGGGTTTTTATAGCATTGGCGTATCAGTGAGTAATTGCAACGACTACCGATGCCCGTGAACAGCAGCTTAATCCGCCTCCACGTCCTCACAGCATCTCCCCCACCATGGTGATGATGAATCTTCAATATTTCTAGCATCAATGTATAAACTGTTTGTATAATTTAGCTGTGTACGTGGGAAGATACAAATGTTTTAGGTCCAAACAAGAGCGTTTCGCGTTTTTTAACCTACAACACATTAAGAGATAAAAATAGAATAAGTAAACATTTACTTATTTTTTATTTTTCATTCCACAACTTATTACTCTATTCAGGACAGGGCAAGCCAAATGCGAGAGAAAAGTACATGTATTAATTTTACTATCGATGATGTCGATGACCACGCGTGTGTCCACTCGTGATCGTGATGGCTGTAAAGTTGCTGAAACTTCGGGCTAGTTAAATAATTACATAAACCGCTATTAAATCTGTGAAAGTAGTTTTATTGTAATGAGTAATATTTGCGTGAACGTAACACATGAATGCCAATATGTGTGTGTTATTTGTCTGTTGCATGCTCTCAATCGGATGGACCGATTTCATTGCGGCTTTTTCCATTCGAAAGCCAGTGTCCTTGCAGCGATCCTTAGGTGTGTTTGTTAAAAATCGGTCTAACATTTTGAAGAGTATTAATTAGCTCTTTTTCAAATTCGTATACGATATTTTTATTCATATTGATAATTAGTTGCGAAAAAAAAAATTTAATATAACAAAATTAAACACTTAAAAACCTTTGATACAAAAAACAATATTTTAGAGAGTAAAAAATAACATTAGCCTGTCTTAAGTTACGCGAATGTTACTCATTACAATAAAACTACTTCTACGGATTCTATCGTGGTTTATTTAACTAGCCCAACGTTTCAGAAGCTTTACAGCAACCATGGTCACGGGTGGACCCGTGACTTTGATTCACCCGTGACCACGGTTGCTGTAAAGTTACTGAGACGTCGGGCTAGTTAAATATAGAAATAAGCCGCGATAGAATCCGTAAATGTAGTGTTTATTGTAATTTGTTTGTCGTTACTTTTAAATGTTGGGCCTATAATAATCCATCGTGCCGTAAGTCGAAATCGCCATCTCTTATGATTTGGACTACTGGACGGCGGTATAAATTTTTAAGACTACTCAGTCTATGTGTCTCGTGTCGCTATAAGTAACGGACGCAAATAAGTAGGACATTTATCAGTAAGCTACAATTACAAGAAAGAACTTTCACACAGGAAAAAGAACGGAATGATTAATACAAGTAATTATATTAAGTTATTTATCATAATTATATACTACCTTACCTATTGAGGATGATGTAATTACGTAGTAAGCTGTTTTAGGGGTAATATTTTTGGAAGACACCTGGGAAATTTGACTGACCGACGCGTACGCGTGCAAGCAATCAGCCCACAACAAAGTGTTTAAGAGCATAATTACGTTTCCAGAGATACAATTTTCGTTGTATGCGGTCAAATGAAACGAGCTGATATTATGAGACCCCTGCTCAAAGGTGGGAGCAGTACTCCATATGCGGTCGGACCTGCAGTTTGTAAAGTTGTAGCCGATGGGCTGGATTAAAATACTCCGTCGCCTGCAACGGGGCCAGGAGGAAGTACACACGGAGCAGGCAGAAACGCCCCCAGGACGTCGACAGAGACGACAGCCTGCAAAAGATCTATATATCGAGAAGGTGATGATCCTCCAGCAGGCCGTTTACCGAGCCAAGGAGGAGGCCCAGCTGGAGCTCGTAAGGGATCACGAGAGGGATCCCTGGGGCCGACCGTACAAATAGTCGCGGAACAAGCTCCGCGCACAGTCGGCCCCATCACGGAGATGCTCCAGCCGGACCAACTGGGTAGGATCGTCGGGGAGTTGTTCCCCAACACACCCGTGGGCTTCAGGCCCCCCAGGATAGCTCAGCAGACGTCGGACGCGGAGGAGGGAGTTCCGCCACCCGTCACGGAGGCTCAACTGGAGGAGATTCTGACTCGCCTCCAGTGTTAGAAAATGCAGGGGTGCACGGGAGAGTGCTTGCGTTCTCCCTCGTGCACCTCAGGGATAGCTTCCAGGACCGCGTTGACCTCGTAATCAGCCGCGTAGAGAGGTTAGGGCTTCGGATCAGACTGTAAAAGACCGTAGCTCTTCTCTTCCACGGGACCGACCGCAAGGGATCACCACCAGGGACCGCTCAACAGATCAGAGAAGAGATGGTCAAGTTGAGCCCCCACATCAAATATTTGGGGCTAATCCTTGATGGAGGGTGGATCTTCAGACCACACTTCGCTATGGTGGGATCGAAAGTCATAAAGGTGGTGAGTGCGCTGGGAAGACTCCTCCCGAACCTCGGAGGACCCAGCGCCCCCTGCAGGCAGCTGTACTCCGGTGTCTGTCGGAGTATTGCGACGGCAGCTGTACTCCGGTGTCTATCGGAGTATTGCGACGTACGGTGCTCCAGTTTGGGCGGATCGTCTCACTGCGAGAAATAAGGCCCATATGCGCTCTGCGCAGAGGGTCGTCGCAGTGAGGTTGATTCGGGGGTACCGTACGTTATCGTGGGCAGCAGCGACAGCCCCAGCCGGCGATCCCCCGTTGGAACTCGTAGCGGAGGTTCTTGCTGAGAGCTGTTCCTATGTCTCGGATAGGAGGGCTCTCGGCCTGAACCCCACGCATGTGGCGTTAATGCAAAAGTGGGGGGAAGACGTTAATGCAAAAGTGGGGTACGGTAGAGAGAAACGGCTACCTTGCGCCAGGTCTTCGAGCGGCCCCTCACCTTCCGTCTGACGCAGGTGCTCACCGGGCATGGTTTCTTTGGTAAGTACCTGTGTAGGACGGCCCACAGGGAGCTGACGACTCGTTTTCACGCTTGTGTCGCGGCGATGGACTCAGCCCCGCACACCCTCGAGGTGTGCCCGAGATGGGCGGCGCTGCGTCACGATCTGACAAAAGTTGCCGGAGGGAACTTGTCAAAGTCGAGCATCATCGTCGCGATGCTCGGCCTCGACGATTCCTACCAGGCGGTGGTTTTCTTCTGCGAGACCGTCATGTTCCAGAAGGTAGCCGACGACCGGGTGAGTTTTTAGCGGTAGACTCGCAAACTTGTGTCTTATGGGGGTTAAATTGGACTAAGCTTAGTCGGTCCTATTGCGAGACATTGGATAACAAATCCTCGACTTCAGACACAAGTTTTTTCCGATACTCGTTTACGTGTTCCCAGAAAATATTGGCATGGCCAGTATACCTAACAATGAACGCATTTGCAGCATGGCATTGATATGTAGAAGAAGCAGCGTAGGAGACAGAACACAGGTTTGGGGAACGCCAGAGTTGACAAATTTAAGGGCGGAGCATATGCCGTCAACCTACGACCTTTATGCCGCGATTTGTCAAGCAGCCAGTGGTCCAATCGCATAATTTAACAGGAAGTCAATATGAATAAGGCCTTGAAAGGAGCGCTTTGTTGGTACAAACCAATCTAGGCCTTCGCTATATTCAGACTAACCGCCAATGCCTCCCCCTTGGTTTCAACTGCCTCCGCCCATCGGTGCGTTAAATAAATTAGAAGATCACCAGCTGAACGCTCACGGCGGAAACCGTACTGGCGATCACTAATTATTTGATGATCTTCTAAGTATTGCAAGAGCTGGCAGTTGAAGATAGATTCCATAATTTTAGGGATAGGGTGCACTAAATCTCTCTTCCAAGAGCTGGGGACTACGCCAACAGAGTAGGAGAATCGGAAAAGGCGTGCCTACACCGGAGCCAATTCCGCAGCACATTTTCGCAGAACAATCGGAGCGATGCCATCGGGCTCATTCGACTTATAGAGATAGAAGAAACAGAGATACAAGTGAAATATCTGGCATCGAGTAACCACACCCCGGGATAGTAGGCGGCGGAGTTCCCTGATCATTCAAAATAGAGCCCGACGCAAACAAAGAGCTAAAAAGTTCGGCTTTCTCATCACTCTGGTACAAAGAAGGGAGGGATGGCTTAGAAAAATATCCTAAAACAGCCTTGGCGAGGTACCAGACTGCACGGGTTCCTGAAGGGAAGCGAACTAGTCTTTTAACAATTTTGATTACATGCTCTGACTTTGATTTGGCAATAACTTTTTTGAAGAACCTGGAGGCAGAATTATACTCATTCTTTAGTCTGTACTCTGGTGTTTGCTAAATCGCCGCTGCTGCATACGCGTGGTGACACCCCAGTTTATGGCGAAGTGTCAACCTATAGGAGCGTCCAAACCGAGATTGCGAATTGCCGCCAATCGGCACCGCAGAGAACGGTGTGAATAGTTCCATTCCCTGAGTCACCATAGCAGCGACAGACTCCACAACGGCGTCCGCCCTCATGGGTAGGATGCCAAGAATGACAACATCCCATACCAATCTGCTGACCTGCGGTGCCAGACGCGACGACAACCTACATGACCTGAAATATAAAATTAATATAACAAAAGCCTTCGTACCTTTGCATATTCATAAGAGCTGGATTGGTATATTGTCTAGGAAGTATGCAACTCCGTACAGTGCGTACACAGATCAATTAGAGGAACGTTATCATGTAAAATTATATCGTATAACACATATTTTACTCAAGTTTGGTTTTGTCAGTTATACAGCCTTTTATTTACGTTTTTATCTGAACTCTGAACGAGCTGGTCATTCGTTCATTCATCATTCAGGCCTATGTTCATATGTAGCTGGACAGGCTGATTATGAAGAATTTTAATGCCAACACCGCACGTCCACAATCGCTTGTTAGCCCTACTTGTTTGCCCATTAACCATATTTAAAAAATGTCTAGATTGATCAGAACTCTAGCAGGGCTTCATCCAAAATTTTGATTATATTTACAACTACTTTAAAGAATTTTATTGCGGTCTATTTAACTATTTTACAATACCAACTTCTTTACTAAGTTATAGCATCTGAACGTACGGTATTGTAAAATACTTAAACTGAAGTAATTTTATTTATACTGAATGTAAAAAAATGCGTAAGGCGTCGATAGTTTTCAAAACGCTCGGATTAATCGTTTTTCCCAGTACACTTTTGTATGTTTATTACATACAAAAAAATTACTACAAAAAATACATTCAGTCTATATCATATGTGTTATTAAAGAGTTCTTCTAAATTATACGTGGGTGGAACCGCGGGGCACAGCTAGATTTATAATAATTTTCTGGTTTGGCACATTTGGCTCAAATTGAATTCGGTATTTTGTTTGCAGGCTTGTGAAGATATATTGAGGATGAGTACGGCACGTGGTCGGCTGTGCGATGGACCGTCGAACGCTCATATATACCGCCTCTACCCCTAGGAGCCGGGCCATGGATAAATATGAACAGTTGTCTGTTGTAAGAACTGTAGTGTAATATTGATGACAATAATGATGATATCCAGGGACTGATCACGCCACATTAGCCTAGCTCGGTGCTAAGTACCGTAACGACTTGTGTTTCAGGTGTACTAGACAACCGAAATATACTTAATACTTTTATAATTTTTATATATTTATGATTTTTATAATAAAAATACGTATAATATATGGATAAACATCCACGACCCAGGCGGGATACAAATCCGCGATCTGTGGCGTAGCTCGCGGACTAACCGCCACGTTCGCAACGGTCATTTTTTTCACGTAGCCAGCCGGTCGTCATTTGTTTTGTAATACGAAGGAGTCGGAGACTTTTGGAGACTGCTAACTACCGTAGACATCCGCAGAATTGCTATGCAGAAGTGTTTCCTTGCTTCGCTTCCTATTAATGGGCTACCGTCAACTTGCAAATGGCTTGAAATTGGATATGAGTGGGGGAAACCTCCGTTCGTGCTTACTCAATTTGGCTGCTAACTAATTTTCTTTATTAATATAAAAGGGCAACTTGAGAAGTTTGAGCCTTTTGATGACAAACGGATACCCACAGTTTGCATAATGGAGATGTGTTGCTCTTCAACAATTCATCCGCCAATGGGCCACTGTCTACTACTATGTCATGGCCTTGTAAATTTCCATTGTTATTTCCGATATCTAGGGCATCGAACCGGTATTTTAATTCCAGTTGGAATTTTCCAGAACCTACCATGGTTAGTGGGAAGTTAGGTAGTGTCGATTGTACTAATCGGACACGCTCGCGTCGAAAGCCTATATACAGAGAGCCTCTAACCAATCGGAGATCACTTCCGATTTTAAACCTGTTGATCACGGAGATATCCTAAATATATATTATTCGGTCCGTCATAATAAAGTCAATCTCGTTCCTTGTCACAGTATCGGGGCTCTGACATGTCCACTTCCAATGGGGCTTCCTCTTAAAATTCGAATTCACTAAAAAGAGGCCCTCCTTCTCGAGGAAGTTTACCAGCATTTGTTCCCTGCGATTTCGACTTCCGACTCCATCTGATCCCATACTCGATTCGACACCATTTCGTACTCCCACCTTGGTATTAAGTCCCCCATAACAACATTGAAGTGGGCCTTCAAGGAGCTATGTAAGGCCTTTGAGACATCCTCATAGGTTGTCTCCACGTCGTCATCAGAATGTATCGAGGTTGGTGCGTATACTTGTATCACTTTAAGGCACCTCTTATTGAGTTTAAGCATGAGATACGCCACCCTACCCGACACAAGAGATTTCACGAGGAGTCACGCGCCGCCTTGTGATGGAGTGTCGTCTTCCCGGAAGTGGAATAGGTGACCCGATGGCAAAAATTATAGCGTCATCAAATTAAATCGGTGGTAAAAAGTCAAATCGGTGGTAGCGATCCAACAAGGGGTGCTAAGTCTCCGGGCTACGGAGATACTTAGCACCCCTTGTTCCACCATTACCGTGGATGCTGCCGCGGCCTGGACTAATGGAACCAGCGGGAACTAGGGGCCGAATTCTATTGCTGTCGTCCATATGAGATTAGTGCTCATAATTGCCACGCTGAGCAGGCGGATTGGTAATCGCAGATTAGGTTTCGGTCCGGCGCCACTGCTGCCTGTCGCCGATCCGACTGATGGTACCACAATGCGTCGGCGCAAGCGCCGCCCGGTGCTCCCTATTTCATTATAACTATGAAACAGACGGGACACGAAACAACCAGCCCGCTGAAGCTTCTTCGTTGTAAGAGACTAGTGGCCTTTGACGACTCCTACGTCAGCCTGGGCTTGGATTGTGAGTGAGTGTATTCGTAGGCCGTCGCCACACAGATTTTTGGATGCGGTATATAAATACCGGCGCGAGCTTGACTATTAATTTGTATATTTTTAGATATTATGCTAGCTGTATTGACGGATGTTTTTCTGTTATAAATTGATTTGCTGTGTTAAAAATAAAGTGTTACGAGTGAACAACCCAAATATGGTGGTGCAAGTGGGTCTTGTGATCTATGGAGCATTATGGAGGAGGCCTATGTCCAGCAGTAGACGTTGTCCCTCTGATGATATTGAAGATATTTATGAGCAACCCTTATCACTTAAGGGTATGGAAAATAGACAGTAGCCGATTCTCAGACCTACTAAATATGCATATAAAATTTGGTAAAAATCGGTGAAGCCGCTTCGAAGGTGTAAGGGATCTAACATTGTGACACGACAAATTTATGTAAGAAACTATATATTCTATAAAGTTATATACATGCTGTGATTAGAAGATTAAGAACCTGAAATCGCTCACGGAGGTTAACCGATAAGCTAGTCAAACTGTTGGCGAGAGGTACCATCCCCGGCCAGATTCAGGACAACGGGGCTTCTAACTTCCATATCTAGCTTCAAAACTCGTTACAGGTGGGTGAAGGGTCGTATGGCGTGGTGCTCAAGTGTCGACGCCGGGACACGGGTCAGCTAGTTGCCATCAAGAAGTTCCTGGAGACGGAGGACGATGCTGCCGTCAGGAAAATGGCGCTCAGGGAAATTAGGATGTTGAAGGTGCCAATATTTTTTTTCGTATTGAATTAAATCTTCTTTATGTGCATTTGGCGAGGGGAGTTATCTGCTGAAGGCCTGACGAGAGATAGAAAGAATGGTGAGCACGGTCTTTATTAGACGTAGACATATGAAGAAGAAAAATAGGAATCCAACATGCGAAGCTAGGACAGCTCACTAATATCACTAAAATCCTTGATTTCAGAAGCTACGCCACGATCACCTCGTCAATATGATCGAGGTGTTCAGGCGCAAGCGGCGTTTTTACCTGGTCTTCGAGTATCTGGACCACACTCTACTAGACGAGTTGGAGACCACTCCGGGCGGGCTCGGGGAGGACACGGCCAAGAAGCACCTCTATCAGTTGCTCAAGGGCATCGAGTATTGTCACCACAACTCCGTAAGTATTTAGTTAGTCGTACAGCCTTTAAATCGGACGATCTCCTTTAAAAAGCCTTGTGAAAGGATTACCTAAAGGAAGATCCGACCATTAAACTTCTTAAAGTTGTCAAACTTTATTGGTTCATACTTGGGCCTAACACTTGACCGACGGACAGTCGGACAAGTGCGCTACCTTTTTTTAAGGAGCGGGCTGAGAAAATGTTAATGTCAATATTTGATAAAGTCATATGAAATGGTTCCCAGATCATCCACCGTGATGTGAAGCCAGAGAACGTGCTCGTCTCCAACAACGGCGTGGTGAAGCTGTGCGACCTCGGGTTTGCGCGAGCCCTGGCGGCACCAGGGGAGCCCTACACGGAGTATGTGGCCACGCGCTGGTACAGGGCTCCGGAATTGTTAGTGGCGGAACACAGGTATGTTTAAGCCTCGAACTTTTGGATTCGACAAGAATTGTTTTGAAATATCAGTGTACAATGAAAACAGCATAAGCTAAACTTTTTTATACAATTCATACTTGCAAGACGATCCTAATGCCAGTACTTTGTATATGATAAGGGGCAATCGAGTAGGTGGTGGAAATACCAACCGCCCACAGACAACCTCGAAGTTGTGCAAGCGGATTTCCGATCTTTGAGATAGGAGTAGGCTCTTTTCGTGAAGAATCTATCTGTTCGGAAATACAGAAAGTGGCAGCTGGTTCCATAACAACGATGTATGCCGCAGGGAAGTGCGCCTGAAACGCACAGTTATTGAGTTTGGGACAACAGGGTGGTGACGGTGACTTGAGTGATCTTTACTGAGTTCTTCTGCGATGTCCAAACGTGAAATTCCGCTGCTGGTATTAATCCGAACAACTCCTCGGAACACTCCTGTTGTAGATGCGGTAGGAGATGCAAAGCGAGCCAACACCTCTCCGTAATACCAAAGGATCAAGCTGTTCGGAAATAACCCGGTCGTAAATGATTCGAGTTGATTCACGTACGTTGAATGCGCTCAAATGGTTGGCACCATTTGACATTGAGCCTGATATTGAGGGACTTCGACACCCTTTTTTTGAGAGCAGTACTTCATATGCGGACGGATCCGGGCCTAGTAAAATTGCAGCGGATGCCCTGGCATTAAGTAGTGCTTCTTCCTACTAGCTCTAAGCAACCTTAGATTTTTTGAGGCAAATTTTACCTTTTCTTCCAAGTGACCGCGAAATTGAACGTTACTCGATATATTGATACCAAGTATGGCTATACTATCTGAGGCCATTAGAGGAGTTTTATTACAGCGAGGTGATACGGCAAGGTGGAAACGTGCAAACCTGTCTTTTCGGGGCTAAATTGGACTAAAATTACTATGACCCGTTTCGATACTTTCGCTAGTAAGGACTTGACTTCAGACAATGAGTTTGTTCCGGTAATCGGCGACGTACTCCCGGGAAATATAAGAGCGGCAAGTGTATAATGCATCGCACAATACTGTTATTCGCATAACAATTAATGCCACTATTTTGCAGCGTGCCATTGATGTGCAGAAGAAACAGTGTGGGAGACAGAACGCCTTGCGGAACATTAGTATTGACACATTTGAGATCCGAGGAAGCAACGACGTCAAAAAATTTGTGATCCCGTCGCACAATTTCCCGGGCAGTTCGTAAGATGGAAGCTTTGAAAGGAGCGCTTTATGCCATATCGGAAGCGCTATAAAAGGCCTTCGCTGTATCTAAGCTAACCGCAAAAACCTCCACCTTGCGTTGAGTAGGTTAAAAGAACGACAGCCGAACCAGGGATGGTAGAGACAACTGAATAAATACTCTGAGACAGCTTTGGCGAGGGACCAGAAGGCATGAGTACCTGAAGGGAGGAGCAGTAGTCTCTCGCGAATTCTGCCGATGTATTCCGACTTTGCCACAGCAATAAATCTTTTGAAGGACCTGGAAGCGTGACTGTGCTCTTTTTTAAGTGCGCTGATTTTTTCATACTGAGATGCCTCTCAGTCCCGGTAGCAGTCCCGCATACGGCGCAACGCTAATCTACAGGGGCGACAAAACCAGGGCTAAGATCTATCGCTAATGAGTGCGGAATGAAGATTTCCATTTCCTGGAGGCAACATCGGCAACAACGATAGATCCACGGGTAGGATGCAAGGAAAAAACGCATCTTGTCCCAATCTGTCGACCTATAGAGCCAAACGCGCCGGCAGCCTATGAAACGTGGCCGCGATATGCGTTTAATTGGCACCGTACTCCGGATCAGACAGTGGTGTGACGAGCCCAGTGGAGCTTCGATTCACATGGGGGTGAGACCAGTTGTGCCAAACCATACGCCACGGCAAAATCCTGAACAGAACTCCCCGCATGACCGGTACCACGTGAGCGTAACTAATCGGTGCGATGGGCTTTAAAATCCTTAAGAAGCACTATCTAATCGATTGGGATCTGTTTTAGCAATCCGCACCCTTTCCGATATGTGATCGAGGAATCAGTCAGTTTCGGCATTAACATGATGGGATCTATACAAGCACGCATAGACGCGGGGCTGGTCGTCGCTATTTACTCGTTCACTACTACATTCTACTCATAAACATAAATAGTTATGTCGTGTTTTTTTCATTTGGTTATAGCACTTTTTTTCGTCGGAGTCATGTGAGGGAGATGTATTCCCCGGGCGTCGGCCCGATTCTGCTGCAAAGTTAAAATAATGCAGCATTACTTTTCTCTGGGGAGTGCATTTAGGCATGGCCCGGGTGGGAGAGATCATGAGGGTATGTGGGACTCGAGAGTCGGAAAAGCGGCTCCTCCTACCCACTGAACCCCAACGGTGTTCCTACTCGACCGCCAATGAAGGAGCCATGGCATATGTCTGTGACTCCACCAGTGGATAACCTTGGGGGCTCTTCGTGGGAGGTTTATCCCTAAACTACGTTGAGGTATGCATACACACAGCATACCGACAAGTCCTAGTCAAGGGGAAGTCTCTCCAAGCGGTGTCGCTCTGTGACCCATCCTAAGGCAGCGGGACTTTTCATGCTTTCGTCTAGGACCTGTGTCGTAGGACACGGCTAAGACCTATCGAGGACTAACTTTCAGCTATTCTTAGTCGCTCCGCCTCTCGCTTAACCATACCATAGCGCTCTTCGATAAGCGATCGGCTACGTTCCAAACTTCTTCGCTACTTAGTATAATCTCTAATTAATGGCGGCCCTAAGGTAGGCTTCTATCACAGCAACGAGAATCACCTGTCCTAATTCCCAGGTAGAACATTCGGCTTAAGTGCGTCGAGCCGTATCAGGAGCCACACTACATTGGTAGCAGGATGGCGTTGACTCGATCCGAACTACGTCACACAGATAACGGCCAAAACAAACCGTGTCCCGTTAAAACATGTGTGAGGTGGAATGAGAGCGCTCTGCCGGGGTTTCTTTCCACTTCCTAAGAATAGGACGGATTGCCCTAATCAGCCCTATGCTCTTCTCCCAGTTCTCAGTTCCAAACGTGAGATTTGCAAAAAGTACAAAATCGCTTACTGCGAATGGCCGCCGGCTTTCCGTGTTACATATGCAATCTCGACCCGGAAGGACTTTGAATTGCCCTCTCTCTCCCGCGCGTGAGCGGCCCCATACTTAAGCGTCGGGGGAGGAGGAACCTCTTGGTCCCTCTAGCCATGATAATAACAGTTAAATTAGCTGTCACAAACACTCTGATGTTGGGGTGCGTCTCTCCCATCTGCGGGAGAGAGGGGTGACGGTCCCTCTTACGACCCCAAACTTGCCCCTCACTCGAGCACTCATAGCAGTTCGATGAAGCTGTACTCGGCGTCTCTTCACCTCCACAGCACAACTTCAGGTGTAGAAAAAGAACTTTCACATCTGCCACCCTCCAACTTGCGTCGGGCAGCCAGTACGCCAAGATGAATAGATTGTAATGAGCTTGCGTAGATACCTGGTTACTGCGTGGAATCGCGGCCCCTCCGGAAGGTCTCCCAAGGCAGGGCGTTGAAAGCGTTTGAGATGTCCAGAGAAACCGTAGCAATCACTCCACCCCAGGAAATTTCTTTGTCAGCTAGATATTTTAAATTTGCGACTGTGCCGATGGTCGTCCGACGTAGACGGAAATCAAATTAATTTTCACTCAGATATGGCCCACCGCTCACCAGGCGAGGCATGAGCCCAGTTGCAATCACGCGTCCTAATCACATGCCGACTTTGTCCAGCAGGACTATCGGCCGACGGTTCGTCTTCGGGCCGACCAGCCTTCCTAATAAGGACCAATTGGCCACTCTTCCTTCGCCTGTGAAAGCAATCTTGCATAAGGCGTTTGGTAAACACTTGTGGAATGATCTCTTTCAAGGAATCCATCACATGGACCCGAGCACGTCCTGGAATGCCATCTGGGCCAAGAATGCATGGCGATACCTCTTATAACTGCAGCACATTTTGTTCGGCATCAGGAGGTACATAAAGTAACAGATGATATGATACAGTATATTATTTCCTTTCATTTGATCTTTCATTCTTACCGGAATATTACTTTCGTTCTTACCGGAAATGCAGTCCTACTTATTTAAAAGCGAAATCGTAGTATGTTATAATTTTCGATGGTTTCTTTACGATGCTACAAGAGAGATATAGATCCGCAAATCCCAAGATTTTATAGGCCAGCCTTTAAGATTTAAGCCCTAAAGATTTTTTCTTGAAGTATTCCAAGTCACATCGGTTCAAAAATACTACATCTAGTTTTAAAATGATATGCGTGGTGAAAAATTGTGCCCGAAATGCATAGTTGTGAGGAACGCAAGAGTTTTGCAGTAAAGCTACGTTTTCAGATACGGTCCAGAGGTGGACATCTGGGCCGTGGGCTGCCTGTTCGCGGAGATGCTGACCGGCGACCCGCTGTTCCCTGGCGACTCTGATATTGACCAACTGGCACTTATCATTAAGATTGTCGGTGAGTTTGCGCTTATTCTCATGTGAATGTTTTTTACAAATAAAGTTATTATTTATTTATTTATATTAATGATGGCAGACTTAATCTTATTATGTGTAAGCCTTTAATTCGCATCATTGTCATGCAGATGCCTTGCCCTCCTCTCCTACTCGCCTCCAATGGATCCTTGCTCCTTATGAATTGATACTTAATTTCGGAGGCCGGGGATTAAAAAGTGTGGGCGCCTCACACGTGCTATCTGTATTTTTTAACATAAAAAGTATACAACGTGAAATGAATAGATTTCTTAGGACACGCTAGACAATGGTTCAACGTTACCAATAATATGACAATGAAATGCAAATATTGCTTTTATATATAATATCCTCAGGAAAGTAACCGAGATATATAACCGTATAATCTGGCACTACATCTAACCATAACATCTTTTGGTGCTCAGGTAAGCTGGCTCCTCGTCACCAGCAAGTGGTGTCGAGGCTGGCGGGCAGCGTAGCTGCGCGGGGGGTGGGCGGTGCGGCGACGGCGACGCTGCCGGGCGCTGGAGTGGCGCGCGAGCTGATGGCCGCGTGTCTGCGCACCGAGCCCAGGGCCAGGCCCGCGGCGGGAGCGCTTTTGAGGCACAAGTATGTTTCTGTTGGACTTTGTTTCCACGAAATATAGCGAAGAGAGTATTTGGCCTAAGTTTATAGTATCGAAGAGGTATTGAAGAACTCTGTGTGCATAAGTTCGATGCGGGCTATGTTTTTTACAGCGTAATTGTTTAAACGAGCAGTCACGTGACGAGCATAAACAACCTATGTGGGTTCCTACGTGTAGGAAGTTTAATAATCGTCGCCTAGGTTGTTAGCAATCGTCTTATAGCTTTCAAAGCGTTTCATCAATACCACTTCATAGTACTCTGGCTAATATTTTCTAGTAAGGAGTTAAACTATAATGTTGTGCACATAATGTGCAAAATATTCCGGCGCATTTTCTGGATCTCGTCAATACCCTCTCCCTGGTTTTCAACTTAAAATAAATTATACACTTGGCAGAGCTGGTGTAATAACACCGACACACCCACTCGCAGCTCTACGTGTCAGACTCAGCCTACATCATCTTCGTTACGAACAAATGCAAAAGAGATTACTGTCGCTAAGTCGGAGAGCCCAACTATTATCTTCAGCCCGGATATCACATTACCTCAATTGGAAAAATTGCTGGATATGAAATTGAAATCTACTTAAGAGGAAATAATAGCAGAAATGAAAAATTCCATTTTGACCCAGGTTACAGTTGAGATAATGATCGTTAGATCTCAAATAAAATTGATGGAATAGTCTCACCATACAATTGGAAGTGAACATTTTGATCCCAAGCAAAACGTTGTAAAGTTATAAACTGATCTTGCTGAAAAGGACAAACAAATTAAAGAATTATGTGATGTAATCAACGAACAGCAACAATGGAACCGACAAACAAACGCAGAGGTGGTTGGTTTACCAGAAACTCCCAATGAAAATCTATAGCATTCATTATTGAAGTAGCCAAACATCCTGGTGTGAAGCTTTCCATGGAGGGTATTGAGTTTGCCCATCGATTTCAACCTCTTAAAAGTATACCAAATCGACCGAAACCACTTATTGTCAAACTGAAGGACCACTCTGTCAAAGGTAAGCTCATAGCAGGTGTGCGAAAAGTAAAAGGCATAACATCTGAAGACATTGGGCTGGGAAGTGCACCAAACAGATTCTTTGTTTTTGATCACTTGACCCCGGACCAAGAAATCAAAAGTCTGGCTTGTGCAAAATCTTATAAATTTGAATGGGTGAGGAATTCCAAAAAAGACGTACCAAAAATTATTTAGGATCAACTCTGCTAAACATTAAAGCTTTATATATCTTTTTAAGTAATTTAATGCACTGTAGTCACTGTTTTTATGTTGTTATTACTTTTTGAAAACTGGTTCAATTTAACAACTAAAATGTCTCTTATCATAATTTTTATAAAGCGCAGCTATAAAAGTGGTTAGAGCTCCTAAAATATTTTATCGAAATGTCCTAAGATTACAGACAAAAACGGCGGTGTTGTTATGATCTGTTGTAAAAAAAAAATTCTGGCCCAAGAAAGAACGGAGTTTGGCATGTAGTGGTATGAATCATTATGAATCACTATACCTACCGACTTCTTGGTATGTCGACACCAACGAAGGTGTGAAGAAAGCTAGATGTCGGAGTGGCCTATATCCCTCCTGATAAAAATCATGCCTCCAACGTCACTGCGTACATTTCGTCTCTCTCACATTCCTACTAAACAATCAAAATTATTATTACATATATAGATGGATTTGCTCTTATATTCAGAATAGGCAACAGGCAGTGGTTATAGGTAGCGGGAAAAGTGATTATATTAAAGCAACCTCTGGACTCCCACAAGGATCAATATTGGGACCATTGTTGTATAATGCATACCTTCATGATATAGTAGGCTGTTTTAATACCAAACTTTATCTGATATATGCTGATGATAAAAAAAATACTATTAACAATTACTGTAACAGATCTTTAATCGAATGTCAATATATACAAGATAATCTAAACAACCAGGTTCCATATTATGTGTAAAATCGCATTAGCGACATTTGCAAGATGTCAAAAAATTACTTTTCTTATAAAACAAAAACCAATCAAATTTATGTAGAAAATAACGTATTACTCAAGGAAACAAACATAGTCGTGACTTAGGTATTACTTTAGATTCCAAACTTTTGATGAACAAACAATTAACAGCATTTTAAATAGAGCCTATAAACAACTCGGTTTTATCACGCGTACGAGTAAACCTTTCTGTAATATAAACTGCATTAAAACTCTATACTCAGCATACGTTAGGAGCATTGTCGACTACGGCTCTAGTGTCTGGACGCTGCTCTATAAAGTTTATAAAAACTTCTGTTTTAGAGTCTATTCAGAAAAGATTACTCAACTTCTTATGCTTCAAAGACCACATTACCTACGATACATATAGTAATGTCTGTATGCACTTCCGAATGGAACCTCTAATCGTTAGGCGCAAGCGAAACGATTTAATGTTATTCCATGGGTTGTTAACTAATGGCATTGACTGTTCGGAATTGCTTGAATCAATCTATTTCAAAGTACCTGGCTAACACACACGAAAAGTGTAGCCATTTTACATCCCTAAGCTAACTTAAATTACGGAAAGAACAACATGCTAAATCGCTTTACAGGATTATATAATAAAGTGTATGCAAGTGCTGACATGTTCATTTCAAGTAAACGATGCTTTATTAAAGAAATAACAAAAATTAATGGTTTCATAAAAAAAATTAAACAAGATAAACAGACACAAACACACACAAATACACACTCTCTCGTAAGCACGATCATATATACTTATAGAATTTCATACCGAATGTCGTTTCCTCTTTTTCGTATAATATTAAATTATATTTGTTTGATGTAGTAATCCTGTATTGGCTCAATGTGCCCATGATATATGTATACTAGAATAAGGTTAACTGTAATGCTGTCGGATTACCAGTAAAGAAATAAAATACAATATGACCACATTTCTGAATAAGCGGAAGCTGATATAGCTGCCTATACGGCCACGCCAAGACTCACATTCTCCACCTCTTGTATGACCATTCTCTTTAATCCGCTTTTCTCCTTCATATCTTAAATACATTTTTTCCTATCTAACATGAAGCTAAGCATGAAGGATAGAAGTATAGTCACCATACTTCTATCCTTCGTGCTTCGAAGATAACTCTTGCCTTCCCTATTCATAAAATTTCTTTCTACAGTATCGGCAGTACGACTGTGGATTGTGTTACCTGAAATTGTACAAAAGTCGCAAACAACAAAAAACGACCTAAAAACAACAAAAAACGACAAAGTCAAAAAACGACCTAAAGAATATTGCCTTACCTTACCTGCCCAGTAATATATACAATAACGTTGTGCCAACTTTGAGCCTAGCAATATATCTTGCCTTATTCCTTGTTACCAACTGGTTGTCTGGTAGAGACCGCTACTAGCGTTAAGACCAATTATTGTAGAAGCCATTATTGAATATTATTTACTATTGTTAAGGTTCAATTGTTTTTTATTTTCTTTTTTTTTGTGGTACAAAATAAATCACTTTGATTTATTTATGTACTTATTTATTTACAACGGAAATATGGTTGAGGACGGCTGACAGGCATTTGAGTAGGCTTAAGTGTAATAGATGATTTGTTTTTTCTAGATATTTTGTTACCGACGGATTTGCGGATAACTTCAATGCCGAGCTGAGAAAAAAACTCGGCAAAGAAATGGAGGTAAGTGAATTTGCTAAGTAATTTGATCACACGGAAGTTTACAGGTCGGTTTTTTTTCATACCTATACGACTTTCCGAAGTAAGGATAGTAAATATTGATGTCTTAAGTTTACGCGAATGTTAGACATTACAATAAAACTATTAATTATTATGTTGAATTGTAATGGCCCCTGCCATTACATTAGGTTTAATAAAACGCAAATCCTCACTAGGGAACACCGATTCTTTCCAAGGATGATCCTTGAGGCTATTGAAATTAAAAAACATCCAAATTTCAATAGAGAAGATGGCTGAGCTCTTCCCTCTGGCTGGGATCCAGTGGTGAACATAATCAAATCAAAAAGTAAACATAACACCTCAAGACAGCAAGATATAATAAGTACTGTTTGCGTTAATCACATATAATCGGAACAACTAAAATTATAGTCCTTCGGGTACTTTTAAAAACTCGGTACACGAGGACATCTGTCATCTCAGTCCTTCTGAAACGTCGGGCTACATTAATAATTTAATAAACCACGATAAAATCCGTAAAAGTAGTTTTATTGTAAGGATAGTAAATTTTTTGAACATGTATCAACGAATTATGGTAATAACCATCGTGATTAATGTTACTCTTTATTCGTCCAAGGTGGACACATTACACTGGATTATTTTAGTGTAAGTACGCCAAGACGACCAGTTACATGTTCGTATCAAGTATGGTTTTGCGTATCTGTGGCAATCACATTGTTTAAATCGCCGTATTTCAGTATAGCTAGAAACTTCAGAAAACATTGGACGTTTCACTTTTGTGGCGGGCCAACGATTAGCCGGATTAAATACGGCAGAGTGATATTCCGCCAGAAAGTGTTCGGCGTTATGCGTTATTGACGGTTACTTTAAAAAAGTGGATCCTAATCCACCTCTTTGACAGGTTTCAGCTTATATTTTAGCACTCGCGGCGTTGAAAACAACGTAAAAAAAAAAAGCTAAAATATAAATTAAAAATGACATGTAAAGACATGACAACAACAATAGCGCCGATTGTGGAATACAGATTTTTTTTAAAAACCATGACCAGATAGGTTCGAAGGGTTAGTATATTAGTGGAGTATACGTAACCTTTGTGATTAGGTTTATTTTTATATTAGCACTCATGACACTTGGCCTAATTTCATAGTTATATCGACGACAGAATGAAGATATTAAATGAGGCTAAATGTCAGCCGTCATATTGAAGAACGTCTCGCAATAGCAATACGGCTAATTGTTGGCCCGCCGCAAAACAAAAGGTTCCTGTTTTTTCATTAGCAAGCCGTAATGTTCTTCGGAGAATTGAACAATACCACTACTGACATAGATATATTATCTATGTTTATCCAACAAGTAATATGACGCTGTATAGTGCGAGTGGCTCTTAAGTATTCCCACATAAACAATTTTATGTAATTGGTATGTTTTAATAGCCTTTTTTAATTTAATTGGTATGTTTTAATAGCCTTTTTTAAAATTAAGCGTTCTTTTTTTTCCGGCTGATTTTATTTTTGTATTCTTATAATTATAATGTTGTCATGCCTTTCATCGTATTGTATTCAATTCAATAAATTGACCCGTTTTTTTCAGTGTCTGTTAAGTGTAGTTGGAGATAGTAGTTATAGTATATTAGTATGTATTGATAAGATCAATAATATATCAAAACAAATAGGGTAAGTGTAAAAGGAAGTCTTTGGTTTTTTCCAAGAAGTCGCCCCAGGCACCTTCGACACGGACCGCAGGGAGACCGCGCCAGCAGTGGACCCTGAACATTATATCAGCCGTGAGTTGAGCCGTTTTTATAGCAAATGTGTAAACAAGAAAAAGTAATCGTCTTGGGATCATTTAGTAACTACAGACGTCCATTAACATCTACAAAGCTAGAGCATATGCAGGCCTGACTTTCGTATCCAAATAGGAAAAATCTGAATCCTTATTACACCCCCTGCTCCCCATCTAAGTTTTGAACTACTGGGAGGAAAATTGTTAAAAAAAATAGCATTTTAGTAGTAGCTGCGATATGCATTAGGTATAGAATTTAATAAAAATGAAAATTGGTTTGAACGAATTTGATCTCGGAGTTTTTGTATTTGGGATTTTTTGTTTCCTGGTACGAATCCTTCATAGGTGAGTCCAAGTCGCTCTTTTTATAGCCAATTTGATTTTTATCTGTTTATTAGTATGTTGTGGAATCGAAGAGAAGCCCGATACAGCCTAATCGGTTTGCAGAGGCAAAAAGAATAGGTACATGATCGAATGGGACATCGACCCCACTCTCCTGCAGATGGGAGGGATGCATCCCGATACGAAAGGTTATTATATAATTTTAGAGGAGTGTGATGTAATTATTTCAGGAACTGAGCAGATCACAGCCCAGCAGCAACGTCGGCGAACCCCTCATTGACTACAACTATGCACCAAGTATGTAGCCTAGGTTCTGACTTTGGGCCCTATATTAAGATATTGGAAAGCTTAATGTACATCAATATTATAAGTGTGAATGTAAACTTTTGTTGTGTTCTTACGGCAAACCTTTATTCACGTCTTAGAGGTATTAAAATATTTATCCAACTGTCAGAAGAAGGTAATGATTTTCGAACGTACCTATGTGTGTGCGGGTGTAGATGTCGCAGTCGGATTGTCTAAATCGCCGTACTTCATTACGGCTAGCCATTTTCAAATACAGGGCTATTTTCTTTTGTGGCGGGCCACACTACTAGCCGAAATGAATACGGCTGAGTGAAATTCCGTCGGAAAGTGTTCGGCGTTATACGTTATTCAAAAAGGCTAGCCTTATTGATAGTCGATTATCGTAAACAGCGGAATAAAAAACTATTCCCAGATAAGTCCGAACGTTTAGGCGGCAGCGTAGCTCCCGACTAAGCCTTAGTGGTTACATTATTTTTTATTTGCACTCAAAACACTTGGCCAAATTTATGATATTTTTGTTTCGATCATCTGCGTAAATAAAAATATTTAATGAAGCTAACCGTCAGTCGCCATATTGAAGAACGTCTCGTAATGACAACCTTTTTTTTCTTTGTTGACGCGGGGAAACGCATCTACGCGCGTTCACTGGCCCTGGGTGGGGTCCAGTGGTGTGTGGGGCTCGCGGCACATTATATAGTGCTGAATGCCCACAGAAACCACCGCGAGTGCCATCAGTGCCGCCTTTGGTGTGGTGCCGCGGAACAACAAATCATCAGTGCAACTCGACGGCAAGTCAGCCCCCGAAGGGACCGACGCCACCTCTACGGATGGGGTTGTCCCACTCCACAGGACAACCCCGTCGACTTTGAGACAGTGCAATGGGGTGAGGTTCCAATCCTCGCCCCTTGCCCCGTGCGCAAAAGCGCCGCCACTCTTTTTCTCTTTTGTCCCCTCTTCTTATAAGAGGGGTACAAAGAGTGGCACTTCCTCCTGCTCTTTAGTCCCCTCTCCTTATAAGAGGGTACAAAGAGCCGCCACCTTCTCGGTTCAATTGGCTTCGCCCAAGGTGTCTCGGTTCACACCAGGCTACTGAGCCCCACCACCACGACAAGGCTTGAACCATGGTGGGGGCGCTATGACAAGGGTTGTCATAGCGTAGCAAATCGTAGGCCCGACACAAATCAAAACGGGTCTGCTTTCGAAATGGGCTGGCCGTAAAATAATATGGCGACTTAAACAATACAACTACGAAACCATGACCATGGTTGCTGTAAAGCTTCTAAAACATCGGGCTAATTAAATAATAGCTCATCAATAAACCGCGATAAAATACATAAAAAATATTGTAAAAAAAAGGAGAAGTGGTATTTATAATTGCGTTCTTTTTCTTTTCTATTTGTTAGGTCATTTGCAGTTTTATTATAATGAGTATTTGTTTTAGATTCGTTCGAGAGCCAAATAGAACATGAGAAGAAATCCCTGACGCCGGCGTCTCCGTCCGACATGGTAAGATACGTTCAAGTTTTATTTTGGAGTTTCACTTTTGGCGCGTTTGGAATTTTATGGTGTGCAAACACCGACACCATTAACAGCGACAGATAAGAGATACAGAGATATACAACTAGTTGTCATCAATGACAACTGGTTCCCAGAAATGACAAGTGTCTGTCAAAATGACAACTGGTTGATAGACGGCTGGTATTGAAAATTGTAAAAATTTTGAAAATGTCATTGTGTTGAGTTGATTTTTTTTATGGAATACCCACCTCCACCCATACCCACCTCTCGTTATACGGAGCGAATCAAGGGAGATGCACGCGCGTTTGCTCACCGGCTCTTTTCCTCAATGTGCAATTATTGTCTCCCTACACATTAATTAAGTGCGCTCTCGTTATTTCACTCTCCCCTTTCTGGGGCCTGACACCACCAAGACAGAAGATATCATCCGCCTAGCCAGTTCTGATCATCTTAATGCAGCTGAATCGTTACATATCCTTCCTCTTCGCGTGCCATGTATGCGCAAATGTCCTCAATTGCCTAAAGCTCTGTTCCATTGCGACCAAATCCTGGTGAAAGACCGGGCCCACCGTCGTCCTTTGGATGCCGTCCAACATGACATCTTCATCGTACCCCCCCAGCTCGATCGTGCCAGCTCTATTCAGCTGTAATGCTGCATTGGTACTATCCAATACCCGATTGTTTATTTCATCTGTCGTATGATGTGTCGCAGGGCGGCAGCCACGTGGGGCGCTCGCTCACTCAGGCGGTGAGGGATAAGTTCCAGAGTTTCCCAGTGCCCGTCAACGGTTTACCGAAGACACCGTACATCAAGAAGTAAGTAATATATGGTAGGATTTTGGAAGAGGTAGTGCGGTGCTGAATACATGACACTACATCCTCCTATGCAACGGAATTGGGCCGCAAAGGCCGGGGAGGTACCTCTCGATCACATAATACCGCCGTAAAGTGACATCTTCAGTGTAGCTTTTCGTGCGGTTTGTGAGTATCTGGTGGCCCATTGGGGAAAGGAGGACAACGCATCGGCATAGTAATTATGTGAATATTCGTGGACGTCGGTAGTCGTATAAAGGCTCCGATTTCTCGTTTGTCCCCCTATTCTGTAAAAAAAAAACTGTAGCACAAAGGGACACGCTGGGAGTCGAGGCCGTTAGGGGACCACGAAGCCTATAGTACATCCACACAACAAAGAAGCATATCAATTGCCGTCTCCACCCCCTCCCGTCATGAGTCACTGGACTCTCGCAAAGAACAAGTAACGCGACAGCAAAGCTGTCACCTCGCACCGGTTGCTAGTAGTGATGCCGCCTTTTTTCTTTAGGATAAATAAAGTTTTCATTTTGTTATAGTAAAAACAAAGTACGCAGTATAAAAAAGAGTTTTAAGTATATTTGCCCTTAATAATGTATTTTGTTGCTCTTTGCGACGTTAAACAAACAATGGCCATTCTTGAAGATATCAATCTGTACGCTGTTAAAATTTAAATCTGGCTAACGTTGATCGTGGAGGCCTAATTTTTCGCCTATGAACTTCTATAATATAATAGGCGTGAAAATTAGTTTTAAATAAATATAGTATTTTAGCGTACTTTATTGGTGTCTTAGATTAGAAAGTACACCCTCATGAAAAGCTGACAATACTCTAAGCAACCTGGCAACCCTAATTGAAAGTAAGTGGCTATTCCAGCAGGCTTCTTCCGTAATGACGACCAAACTCGTATATTTGTTCACAGAGTGAACAATAAACTGGTGATGGATGAAGAGCTTCTCCGTGGGCGTGTGGTCAAGAAAAGTACGAAGAAGGCCCTTCCAGATCTTTCGCTCCCTTATGTGCCAGGGGGTAAGTGTCAATTTCACTGTAGGCCAGAGGGTTAGTGTCAATTTCACGTTGTGCCTGGGGTATCACGTTGCGCCAGGGAGTAAGTGTCAATTTCACTTTGTGCCAAGGTTTAAGTGTTAATTCCACGTTGTGCCAGGGGATAAGTGCCAATTTAACGTATTTTTAAGTTATGTAAATGCAAAACTCACACACAAAAGGCTCTGCAACATCGTGAGACAGTTTGCAAGTTATTAAATTTGACAGACTTGCGTTTCCTGTCCGTATGCACTCATTTTGAAGAGAATCAAACTACAACAGTAATTGTAAGTTTGTTACAGTTAGTGACAGTAGTTAGTGTTTGTGTAAAAAGGAGACCTTATCTCTCTTATATTCCGTCCGTCTGGCGCATTTCATCTGTGATATAACTATAAATTACCTGGTTTAACTTTTTCATACCATTCCTATACATACAGTTTTTTTACTCACAATACCAATTTCATGATCCTAGATCACAGAAATACATTGATTTTCTTGACACTTTTTTTTTTAAAGTATAGGGGGACAAGCAAGCGATTGAAGCCTTTCAACGACTACCGGCACCCATGAACATCAGCATAATTATGTCAATGCGTTGCCCACCTTTTTTTTTGTACCCCTCCTCCCCCACCCCCCCAAAGGACATCAGACAGGAAAGGAAAGGTATCAAGTGAACGCGAACCTCCCCGGTCGTGCGGTCCCAATTCCGTTGCATAGAAGGATCTTGTGTAATGCAACATGCATGCAGCACTGCACTGCACTACCTCTTTCTGCAATAGACAATAGAGAGAGATGGATAGACTCGTGAACAGATGGAAGGATAGACTGATGGATAGACTAATGTATAGACTGATGGACAGACTGCTGAATAGGCTGACGGATACACTGACGGATAGACTGATGGGTAGACTGACGGATAGACTAACGGATGGACTGATGGATAGGCTGACGGATAGACTGACGGATAGACTGACGGATAGACTGACGGATAGACTGATGGATAGGCTGACGGATAGACTGACGGATAGACTGACGGATAGACTGACGGATAGACTGATGGATAGGCTGACGGATAGACTGACGGATAGACTGATGGATAGGCTGACGGATAGACTGACGGATAGACTGACGGATAGACTGATGGATAGGCTGACGGGTAGACTGACGGATAGACTGACGGATAGGCTGACGGATAAGCTGACGGATAGACTGACGGATAGACTGGTGGATAAGCTGACGGATAGAGTGACGGATAGACTGATGGTTAGGCTGAAGAATAGACTGACAGATAGACTGATGGATAGGCTGATGGATAAGCTGACGGATAGACTGACGGATAGACTGACGGATAGACTGACGGATAGACTGACGGATAGGCTGACGGATAGACTGACGGATAGACTGACGGATAGACCGACGTATAGACTGATGGATAGGCTGACGGATAGACTGACGGATAGGCTGATGGATAGGCTGACGGATAGACTGATGGGTAGACTGATGGGTAGACTGATGGATAGACTGATGGATAGACTGATAGATAGACTAATGGATAGACTGATGGGCAGAACGACGGACTGACAATCGGACAACAAACTAAATCTTTAAGGGTTCTGTTATTTTCTTTTTACGTACTAAAACCTAAAAATATTTGACGTACCTATTTTTATTGCTTCAGCTAGCAACAGTCCGTTGAAGAAGGCCAAGAAACCACTCAGGAGCTCCTTGAAAAACGACACGTGGGATTTAAATGTATGTAGCTAACCTTACAGAATCCCTTGCAATCGAATTAATGGAAGCTTTAACTAAACGGACGTTTAAACTAGGTGAAGTGAAGGAACTGTCAGGAAAACACCTGTTATTTTTGTATAGGCCCACAAAGTAATTTATTGTTTTCTTTATTGTGCCTATTGAGGCGCAAACGAGAAATCGGAGCGTTTTAACGCTCATGGACATCCGCATAATTGCTGTACTGATGTGCTGCCTGCCCGCCCTTCTTATCCAATGGACCTGCGGCTACTCACAAGCCACACGAAACGCGATACCGAAGATGTCGCTTTACGCCGGTATCATGTGAGCGAGAGATACCTCCCCCGTCGTGTCGTCTGGGGTCGAGGACACCCTTGTAATTGCAGAGACGGTCGTTGACTTTTAGGGTCTGGTATTCAATCTGTAAAAGTGGGACCCTGTCCGTTTGTATGTGACCAGATGTATCTCATGAACAGTCCTATGACTGTCTGAACAGTCCTACCTCTGACAATTTCAACTCTCTAGCTATACAGTTGAAATTTTCAGAGATGATGCATTACTATTGCGCAACAAACAAAAAACATTATAAATAATTATTTTATGGTGCTCTCATACAACAAATTTGTGTACTTAACGTTTTTATAAGATACTGGAACACCTAAAACGTAACCACACGTGCGGAGAGCCCGACTCGCACTTGGCCGGTATCTTTACTGTACTATAGTGCTTCAGCTGAGATTTGCAAACATTTGGGACAGACTAAAGCGTCTCCCGCTATAGAATTACATGTACTTTAAATTTTTATTCATCAAGTAGTTGGATGGTGATATGGATGGAGGCCATATAATGGAGGGCCACGTTAATCCTGCCTATATCATTAGGCAATTCGCGTGAAGATGTCTTGTTATCATGTCATGAGTTTATAGGTTGATTGCTGGATACAGACGCCCTTCGGCGAGCTTAAAAACGGTCCCAGTGTACTCAAATAACCCGAAAGTACTATTGAATGTTAGATCCCTGATCAATGATCGGCCCTGTTGTTGGTTGAGTTTGACATTACACAAAGAAGTGACCGTCCTCAAAATATAGAAGCCGCACTTTAATTGTTGCGCCCTAGTGTTAAATTTAGACAAGAAGTAGTTTTATTGTAATGTCTAACATTCGCGTAAACTTAAGACAGCAATATGACTACTCTAAAAGTGCACATTTCAGCCGCAAATTGACGTGATAATATACACGCACTTTTCCTACATTCAGTTCAGTTTTGGAAGAGGTAGTGCTGCCTACGAGAAAATAGTGCCATGCATTGTGCATGACGCTACATCCTCTTATGCAACGGAATTGGGCCGGCACCAGCGGGGAAGTACCTCTCGCTCACTTGATACCGGTATATTAGCCGGTGGCACATATGGAAGGTGGATGATAGAAGGGCAACGCATCTGCGAATGTCCATGGGCGTATGTAGTCATTAAAAGGCTCCGATTTCAAGATTATAAAAAACACGCTTCTAATGTTGCAGTTTGTATGGGAAAATAATATGTATTTAAAATGGCCAAAATTGTTTTTACAGAGCAACATTTCGGATATGACGTCTGTACCCAAAACGCCAACCAACCTTCCGTACATGTGACTGTATGGGCGTGGCTTCTGGAAAGCCCATTAAAAAATAATTGGTAATTTTCGCGCGAATCAAAATATCAAGAGTAAATAATCTCATTTTAGAAGAGGATTACTAAGTCTGTTAAGACTAAAAAACAAACAAAAAAAGTATCTAAAAAAATTACCAGATAACTTAACCCCATTAAAAACAAAAATATGTATCTAAACGATTTTTTCTGAAGATTACTTACGTCTCATTCAAAACAGTGAAGAAATTGGATCCGCTTTGGATGACGCATTAGGATTAACATGTGTTGCTGATGAAATAGATCACCAAAAAAATTAAAAAATGGACGAATTATTCAAATAATTTCACAAAAAAAGTAAAATTAGACAAAGCATTGACCTCTTTTCCGAATAAAAATTTTTATGTTGAGGTGCTTAAGTTCCCCTTTTTTACATCCTGTCATTAAGAACAGAAAAATTATTAATAATACTATCGGTTTAGTAAGCATGTTTTAGTTGTAATGAATTTTTAAATGTAAAAGCAAAAAGTAAAAAAATCTTTTCGTTTCATACTGCAGTGATGTGAGTATAAAAATTAGAAAATACTTTAATGTACAAATGGTCCAACAGTTTGTGTTGTATCATGCCTTGTCGCCTTGTTTTGCTCAATGTTGTAAATACAAAGTTTTTAGAAATTACTAATTTAATTTTTAAAATAAAATGTGAATGTTGCTAGTGCTATTTTTAGTTTTCGTTTTCTATATATTTTATTGTTGAATATTTTACTATTACAAAAATATAGACTAGAGATTGGAACAGTATGTTACTTTGAATATTATTTGATGTTATTGTTGTAGTAACCGAGATTTAATGGCTTAGGGTTGCTCAATTTCTTTTTTGAGTAGATAAGTTGTATTACTTATATGTTATTCCAATTATTTATTTATCCGTTTATATGAATATATACTTTATACATAAGTCACGTACTTATTTAAAATTCAAAGTAATCGGTGTCTAATGGCACCGTCAATAACATATATTATATATAATACATGTTGTAGAGCCACTTATTATTAAAAATTGTATTGTGTAATGTGTTCCTAAAACGTCTTGGAATCTTCATTGATAATATACCCAAAGTACATAAGTCTGGTAGGCACAAGTACGAAATATTTTTATTATAGAAATATATTTAACTAGTAACAAAATAAAAAAGTTGTACTCGCATTACGAAGATATAATTTATTACCTTCAGCAAGCTGAAACTATAAAATAATTATAAAATAAGTTGTATCGCTTAACACTAGACAAACATTTTGGGAATGATGGGACTCTCACATAGGTATGAAGGAAAAATTTAAGTTTTGGCATTTTTTATATGTTAGAATTTATAAATATTTAGTAGTTTTCGAATACAAGGTAGTTAATTTTGTACATAATGTAAATTAATAAATATTTGTAACTACACTAGATTTGTTTTGTTTCTGTTCTTCAATTAAGAGGTAGTGTCACTACAGCAGAATTGAGTAGCGCGACCGCGGAGGTATTTCACATTTGTCTTTATTAACTATTTGAAGAGAAAATAAATCAACTGTCACTTTACAAAGTACCACCACTTGATATTTTTCAGTCGACTTTGATAAGTTTAAGATTCCGCCAACCAGCGCTCTGAAAGTAAGTGTTATAGCCATCAGCAATCATCTGAAGGGTCTGCTGTCTTATGGTTTGCCTTCTTTTACCGTTATTATTTTTACCGAGACGGTTCTGAAAGAAATGCACTGCTTAATTTAGTAGTAGCCTCGTGGGTGATATACCTTGCTCATATGATACCGCCACGAAGTCGCAGCGTTTCGTACAGTTTGTGAGTAGCCGGTGGTACATTGCGGGATCGTGATAAGGAGGGCAACGCCTGCATATTCTGATGTTAATTGTCATCGGCATTCTCGAAATGGCTCTGAATGTTCCACTATCCCCTATGGTATAAACAATATAAGACATAAAAAAAATAAGGGATCTTGTTTGAATAAAATAATTGGGTAGACGTAGGATAAGAAAATACAGGAAGAATCGTGTGAATAAAATAGACAGTAATTATTGTATATTTATTACATTAGGTGGCAGTTACAAGAACAATTCCATTGCATATTAGCTATGTACAATATAAAAATTGAAAATTACGTACCACTTGGTGAAAAATCATAACGAAATCTTATTTTTGAGACCATTTTTGCTAATTATTGAAAATTAATTATTACTTTCAATAATTTGCAAAACTTCTTTAATCCTCGCAAACGTTATTTGAGTAAAATGTAGGCAGCGGGTAGATGATAAAATTTACTGAGCAACTATCAATTGTGCAATATTATTGACAGTTTATGGTTGATATTCTAGACTTCAGTATGATTGAACAAATTTCAGTCAAGTTTTATTCACAAAACATTTTAATTACATCGTGTTGCGCATGTAGGTACCTATTGTACAGTTTTTTGTTGAATACATTCAGCAGTTTCCACTGAGAGTCGACACTCTGTACAGTTCGTATACATTGCACAAGAAAAAAATCCAAAACATGCGTTATTTTCTGTAATATTATTAACAGTTGGTGTTCAAGCAATTCTCAATCTTGTTTAACCCTTAAAATGTATTGCGCAATGTAATTTCTCATGAAGGGGCAGTTAACGTAAACTTTAAGTAACATAATACATAACTATAGTAACATAGGATTATTTGTGGCTAATATGCAATAGTTTCAAGGGTCGCTTATGAAAAGTATTAAACAATTATTTCTAATAAATTGCAAAAAAATACTTAAAGGCGTTATAATTGACCTTCGAGATCGAATATGAATAGATGAGTATACCTAGTCAGCACCGCATGCAATACACTAAATAATAGAAAGTTTAACATAACATAGTGTACCAGCTATAGAAATAAAGGCGTATTTAGATGGAGCGAGTTTTGTGTCGTTAATAATCAAATCAATCTACACACTGACGCGACTGCTAGAAATATATTTACGCCGTGAAACGATGGGTAAGGTAAACCATAGAGATAATATAGATTGAGAAGCGATACCATAGGCAGTTGTATGACGGCGTGTGGCCGTCTTGTTTCATAGAAGATAAAAGGCAGACGAGATACATTATACTATGTTAACCTGACATATAACGGACATTAAACATCTTCGCGTTAAATAATCTGCAGTCCGTAAAGCACAAATCCTCGCGAAAGAACACAGATTTCGGCCAAGGATGATCCGTGAGGCTATTGAAATAAAAAAAACATCCAAATTTCAATAGAGAAGATAACTGGGCGCTTCCTTCTGCGTGGGACCCAGTTATAAACACAAATCTAAATCCAAACGCACCACCTCACAGCTACAAGATGCAATAAGCGCTTAAGGACTAATTAATTATATAAAATCTTCTGATACTTCTAATAACTTATGACATCAAGACATTTGTCATCTCAGTCCATCCGTGACCGCTGCTGTACAGCTTTTGGAACGTCGGGATCGTAAAATACTCAATGAGCAGCAACAAAATCCGTTGGATTAGTTTTTTTATAGTGATCACATTTGCAATCACAGAGAGAAATGAATGAAAAAGGAGAAACTACATTTGCTGTCTCTCTCAACTTACACGGCCGAATTGTAGGCTCGCTCCCTTTCTCTATGTATACTATCGCTATGGTGTTAACGCTAGGTAAGGTAACCCAGTGTTACTCGCGGTATCAAGACAAATCTATTGACACCTCATAACTTAGAATCTTCATGATTAACGGATCGGTAAATAAAATTTGTAGGTGTAAGATTTCACCCGCTCGCTTCGGTAATGTTTTTGTGCATATATGTGTAGTAGATGGCCTGAATTGTTTAGAATTAGCTGACAAATTCAAATATTACAAAATGAGTATGTATTACATAAAATTTCACAATAGCCTCTGTATATGTCCTGAATATGCTTTCCACTGGATCAACGATTAATTTGTAAAGATACATCTGAGCATGTCTATATGTTCATGTGAATAGGTTACTATGCTCAAGAAACGACTTACAGAAAAAACTTATTCCTTTAACGTCTTGTTCACAATAGTTTTGTAACAAACCTAAAATCTCCATCTAAAATTTCAATTTAACGTAAGTCACTAATAATCGAAACTAAAAAATATAAGTATTAGGAAATACTAATGTACTGACTATAATTTAAGAATGACTTTTATATTCTGGTCCCTTGTATATTCTATAATCGACAAATGAGCACATTAAAAAGCTACTTGGGTATTCACAAGTATTATATACAAGTATTCGTATCTTATCTGTCGATTGTAGGTTATTTTTAATCTAGCGTCCAAGATGGCGGCGTTAAATGACAGGCGGCTTGGCGGGAGGACACGCCGTCACGAGCAGTTAAATGACAGGCGGCTTGGCGGGAGGACACGCCGTCACGAGCAGTTAAATGACAGGCGGCTTGGCGGGAGGACACGCCGTCACGAGCAGTTCGCAGCCGCTCTCTGTGATCGGCACTTTCTTGTGGTATTCGATCAGATCAGCTGAAATAAAGGAAATAATTGATAGTTAAAAAACTTTAAAAATCTCTCAATTTATTGTGTTTTACATAACAAGACTTTTATTAGCTATACTTAACATAGATGTTACTGTAGAAATAGTAACCTACCATTTTCAATTAAAGTTTTAAAATTGTACCTTACAGCCTCTGTCTAGCATTAGAGAAATGACGTAACGATGTGTTGCAAAAATGGAATATGGTGACATTTGTAAAATGATTAAATATCATGGGGAATGTTGACGTGATCTACAGTAATATAATAAAGCCGATGAGTTTGTCTGTACGTGCCAATATCAGGATATTCCGATATCAAAAACTTTCAGTGTTCGATAGCCCATATTAATGTCTTCAATTTACGCGAACGTTACTCATTACAATAAAACTGCTTTTACGAATTTTATCGCGGTTTATTGAATTATTTAACTAGCCCGACGTTTCTGAAGCTTTACAGCAACTATGATTGTTGTAAAACTTCTGATATAAACCGCGATAAAATCCGTAAAAGTAGTTTTATTGTAATTAGATAGCCCACTTATCGAGGAAGGTCATGACGTCAAATATTGTTAGAATTACGATAGTGTAATGTCGAGGCACTGCTAGTAGAATATATCCGGGGAACAACAAGCGGTACATGTGCTGGACGTACCCAGCGTGCGATGCTCCCGCTGCCCCGTCCCTATCAAGCGGTACGCGGCGTCCACTAGGAAGTGCTTGCAGCGGTCCTGCGCGCGCACCGACAGCGCGTAGCCCCACACGCGCTCCGACAGGCGCACCAGGTAGCTGCCCTCGCCGCGGCACAGCAGCAGCCGCTCCGCCTCCGGCCGGGTGATCACGCCTGCACACCACACAACTACTTGCTGAGTCCGCCCGCAACCTTTCGTAAGAGGTAGTGCCATGCTACATAGGGGGAGGTAGAGCTATGCGTGGTGCATGACACTACATCCACCTGTGCGACGGAATTGGGTTGGCACGACCAGGGAGGTACCTCTCACTCACTTGATACCGCCGTAAAGTGACATCTTCAGTGTCGCGTTTCGTGCGGATTATGAGTAGCCGGTGGCCCATCGGGGGGGTTGAAAAGGCGGGTAACGCATCTTCATAATTACACTGATGTTAATGGGCGACGGTAGTCGTTTAGAGTCTCTGATTGCTCGTTTGCGCCCTATATTATAAAAAAGAACCGCTAAGGCACGACTTCCTTGGTTGCGGGTAGACAGTATTTTTATCACAAACAGCTCACACTGCTTCTGAATCAATTTCTTGCCCGTGCATACGACCGCTTAGCGAAAAGTTGGCTACAGATCGATCATTGCACTGCGCAATCCCTTACCGGCCCCGGCAAACTTTAAAAGTAAACTTTTTAGCTTTAAACTAGGATTTAATGAGTGCGAACAAAACGCACACCACATTATTTGGGTGTGTAGGCAAAATATTGCGTAATGTTGGACAATATCCATAGTATTGACAATATATTATAGCGACTGCGGGCTGATTCCTTTGCCAAGCACTTACCGTGGAACCAGTCGACCGGCTTGTTGTTCTCGTCGAAGCCGACGCCTCGCTTCAGCTCGCTGTTCCGGAACCAATCGAGCACCGCCTCTTTACTGGGCGGCTTGCTCACTGCAAACCAAAAAAAATCATCTTCAATCTTATTGTTGATAAATATTGGTGTCTTAAGTTTACGCTAATGTTAGTCATTACAATAAAACTACTTTTACGGATACTATCGCGGTTTGTTTAAATATTTAACTGGCTTTGGTCACACTGGACTGGAGTCCACCCGCGATCATGGTCGCTGTAAATCCCCTGAAACGTCGGGAAAGTTAAATAATAAATAAACTGTGATAAAATCTGTAAAAATAATTTTGGTATAATAACATTGATTCTCTTATATAGTATAGGGGGTCAAAAGAGGAATCGCAAATTTTAAATGAACGAATCCCTTATTTTATTTTACCTGCCAAACTTCAAGTTAGTAGATGTTTTAATTTGTGAGTTTTCGTAACAGATCAGTGAGTGGTATTTTGGATATATGTATATTATTCTTCTGTATTGCGCACAATACGCAGTATTTTAAGTTATTCATTTCTTTTGGGACTAGCCCTGGAGTCGATCATATCGTGTAGTAAAACACTACACGATATGATCCCTCACAGAATAGGCGTTTTAAGGATACCGTCACTTGGGCAGTCAGTGTAATGCAGTTCAGTAGAGTATCCACTGTACTATCCTTGGTATTTGTACTGTTCTATAAGTAATGCTAAAGTCCGATACTGTATTGTCAACCTTGTCCGCATATGTCGGTGCGCAAATCTACTCCCAGCTCTGAGCGCGACTGTACTATCACTAGCGTCCGCTTCTGTATTCCCAGCTCTGAGCGCGACTGTACTATTACTAGTGTCCGCTTCTGTATTCCCAGCTCTGAGCGCGACTGTACTATGACTAGTATCCGCTTCTGCACTCGCAGCTGTGAGCGCGACTGTACTATTACTAGTGTCCGATTCTGTACTCCCAGCTCTGAGCGCGACTGTACTATGACTAGTATCCGGTTTTGTACTCCCGGCTCTGAGCGCGACTGTACTATCACTAGTGTCCGCTTCTGTATTCCCAGCTCTGAGCGCGACTGTACTATGACTAGTATCCGCTTCTGCACTCGCAGCTGTGAGCGCGACTGTACTGTTACTAGTGTCCGATTCTGTACTCCCAGCTCTGAGCGCGACTGTACTATGACTAGTATCCGCTTCTGTACTCGCAGCTGTGAGCGCGACTGTACTATCACTAGTGTCCGGTTTTGTACTCCCGGCTCTGAGCGCGACTGTACTATCACTAGTGTCCGCTTCTGTATTCCCGGCTCTGAGCGCGACTGTACTATGACTAGTATCCGCTTCTGTACTCGCAGCTGTGAGCGCGACTTTACTATCACTAGTGTCCGGTTTTGTACTCCCGGCTCTGAGCGCGACTGTACTATCACTAGTGTCCGCTTCTGTACTCCCGGCTCTGAGCGCGACTGTACTATCACTAGTGTCCGCTTCTGTACTCCCGGCTCTGAGCGCGACTGTACTATCACTAGTGTCCGCTTCTGTATTCCCAGCTCTGAGCGCGACTGTACTATGACTAGTATCCGCTTCTGTACTCGCAGCTGTGTGAGCGCGACTGTACTATCACTAGTGTCCGGTTTTGTACTCCCGGCTCTGAGCGCGACTGTACTATCACTAGTGTCCGCTTCTGTATGCCCAGCTCTGAGTGCGACTGTACTATCACTAGTGTCCGCTTCTGTACTCCCGGCTCTGAGCGCGACTGTACTATCACTAGTGTCCGCTTCTGTATGCCCAGCTCTGGGCGCGACTGTACTATGACTAGTATCCGCTTCTGTACTCGCAGCTGTGTGAGCGCGATTGTACTATCACTAGTGTCCGCTTGTGCTGTCAGATGCGTTCACCACTGCACTGCTATATCTATGTGTTGATGTGTTACGTCAGGATGACATGATATGAAGGGCTGTGTGACCATCCTTGGTGATGGACTCTAGGTGAGGAGTATTATGTGTACGATAGTAAGTTATAGCATATCAAGAAGGTTCACACCCAAGGTGTTCTCATCTCATGCCTTTGGGGCCGTACAGCATATTGTATGTGTCTAACGCAGGCATCAGCTGTCATCACAAGACAGATTCTAAACATCTAGACAAATGTGCAGCATGTATCAGCATCGCGCTCTACAGGTTGCGTCACGTGCACGTGACGTCACTGACGCCTCACCTGGTGTGACGCCCTGAGGCGCGACGTCGGTGCTCCGCCGGTGCGCCTCTCGCGCCGCGCGGGCGATCTCCCTCATAGCAGCCTCCGCCTCCTTCGCTTTACGTTCTGCGTACAGAGATCACAGTGAAAAGAAACTGAACATAATAAATCGGAGCCCAGAAGAAAAAAGGGTTATGGTGCGGGCACGATGGAGTTACCTTAAGTTTTGGTTGTCTATGAATGTCGGCAGATACGAAAAAGCTTCGACTAGAATGATTTCATAATCGCTCTCCACCATTTAATGTCGTTTCAGACCATATTCGAGGCCAGACCATAACTTTAACTATTTAAGTACTTCTCTTCTACTCGCGATTCACTCCTCATATTTTTGTCATGCTGCGTGCATTATGTCGCGTGTATAAGAAAGTCCAAAAAAGTTGACCACTATGCTCTATAATCTATAGTCTAGTCTACTACTCTATACATACCCTGGTCCCGCCAGGCGGCGTGATCACGGCTCGCCTGCAGCTGCGCGTCCCGCAGAGTGCGAGCGCGCCGCGCCCGTAGCCCGCGGAGGATATCGCCCGCGCGCGCCGCCGCCACGCGCCGCTCCCACGCGGCCACGCGCACGCTCACGCCCTCCGTGCCGCCGCCGCAACCCTCCTGCAACCATCATAAGAGTTTCCAGAATCCAGAATAAGCATAAGATATATTTACTAATGAGTAGTGATGGGACTGAGTCAAGCTTACGGGACTTGTAATACTAAAATAGGTAATGGTGCCTCTCTCGTGGTCTAGTGATAATGTTCGAACACAGATCATCATAGATTTGGTTCCCGGGTCGGATCATACGCGTTAAGAGAATTCTTTTTTTTCCATAAGCCAAATAGGACACACTTGACTTATTTAAAATTTAGATACGGTCTTGGCTGCCGTCCCATCGCAATGAGAAAGAGCCCATGCGCCTACTCACACACTTGTGTAATTTTATTAATTAAATTGTTAATGAAATTTGCTCACAATGGTGCAGTGGTTAGCGCTTTGGACTTCTACCCGGGTGGGCCACATGTTTGGACCCCGACATGTGCCAATGAGTTTACTGACTCAAGTACATCTTTTGAGTGCTCTTACGGTAAAAGAAAACATCCTGAGGAAACCCAGATTCCTATATTCGAATTCGACCTGATCTACGATGTGGCCTGGCTTCCGACCTGGAGGCCTAGCTCTGAGTAGCAAAGGTCAGTTGGCAGTCAACCCTCGTAAAATTGGTGTTCTCGTCATATTCTATGGATTAGGCAATCGACGGAGATATCATCTGATATAACGGGATAAGGCTAGGACGAAGATATGTTTATGAAATTAGACATTATCGCTAAATTAAATAAACACATTAGGCAATTGTAATGTCTCTTCTGGCACGTTCAAATAATCAATAAACCTATTGTTATTCTTTAACGCAACCAAAAATTAAGTAATTTGACAGGCACGTGTGTGAATTTATAAGATTTGATAACTCATTACCACTTACCACACACAGAGTTGTGACCTAAAATCGAAAGGATATAGGCGCGATCGTGTTTCGTTTTTGAGGTGTTTACTTAAAATACGATGAATTTTTTTCTTAAAAATTTACGAGTTCATCAAATTAAAATAAAAACGTGTTTTGATTTTTTTTAGCAGAGCAATGTTCGAATGAGTAAGAAGTTGATAAAACTAATATTTTGTTGTTTAACCAAGCGTCCAAAGCAAATAATTAAGAAAAAGATTGCCAATGGCGATTTGGAGCGACCACTTAGTTATTGCTCGCATAAGTCTGGTCTGAAGCTGTGCTATTCTATTTTTTTTAAATAGTACAAATGATTAACGAGCATTTGGTGCCTTTGAATGACAACTGCGCACATAAAGTCTGCATTATTGTTATACAGAAGTCTCACAGAAGCTCTCATTTCCAGCTTATGCTCTACTTGAAAATCACACGAAAAGCGACAGCATATTTTAACTACAAGGAGGTATCTTGTGTGCCGGCCCAATTCAGTTGCAATCCAGGGTGGTACTGCCTCTCCCTGGTATACCATCCATATCAACAAAGGTAAAAATAACCCTTTCACGAATTTCTCAAGGTTGTGTACCTGTATAATATCTTTCTTCCCTTCTATGAAGTTAAAGTGCAGCGTGTTCTTGTTCATCTCGAGCTGCAGCGGCTCCAGCTGCTCCAGCTGCAGCGGCTCGCAGAAGTTTAGCTGCTTCTGCTCCAGATCTTCGATCTGACGTAGCTCGTCCACAGTGCAGTACAACTCTAGAGCGTCGTCGATAGACTCCACGTCCTTCGGCGACAGGTCGAACTTCTGTAATTATTTTACAAGGTCCTTATCAGCTTTATTGCTAGCTGGTTTAACTTGTCTTGACAAGAGCTTTAGGTATCAATAAACTCCGATTAGAGCTCAGAACCACTCCTACCTTACCATACTCTTTTACTATATAGCTCTCCAAGCACATTAGAAATTATTGCAATATCTTTATACCTTTCTGAAATTTTACAGTATAGGGTGACAAACAGACAAAGTTCCTACCCGATGAGGCGCCCATTAATCGTTGCCCTCCTGCATCCCATCATCCTAATTTTTTTTACGTGGGGACAAAGCATTTATGCAACATCCCACTGGCCCTGGGTAGACCAGAAGGATATGTCGCACTCAGCACCGTATACTACTGCCAACTAGAAACCACTGCGAGAGCCCTCGGCCGCCGAAGTGAGGTATCCATCAGCACCAGGATACTATCTTCTTAATGGTCCAGTCTACTCGTGGCATCATGTGAGCGAGAGGTAACTCCTGGGTCTGGAATTTGGCTATAAATCAGCATGGCACTACCTGTTACTTATAACAGCAACATATCTTGTAAATTGGTTATTCAAGTGGATACCCAATATAGATTACGTTATTTTCTTTATTCTGCTCTATTACCTGCTCCAAGCTATCCATGGGGTTGTAGTCAATGAGATGCGTGAGTTCCTTCTCCACGGACTTGCGGAGCTGATGAGCCTCCTCCCTGGCCTGGGCCAGAGCGCGCTTCTTGGCCTCTTCGGCCAGGATACTGTCGATGGACGGGTCGTCCGGATGTTCTCCCATTACCCACACCTGGAAAATTTAAGGTATTTTCAACTAACTAACACTGTAGTCGATGGTGCTTATTGAATGAAAATGAAATGAAATGGGCAAACGAGCAGGTGGGTAGTGACTACCGTCTCCCATAGACATTTGCAATACTGGGCGTCTTACAGACGCGTTGCCGGCCCTTAAAGAATGGGTATGCTCTTATCTTGCAGACCTCTAAGTCGTATCGTATCGGAAATACCGAGGGAGGCAGCTGGTTCCACAGTACAGCTGTACGCGTTAAGGAGTGGCACCGTTGTGGATTTACGGACATCGAGGTTATGGGCGTGGAAGTTAAGAGTTCTGTCGCGATGTCCGAAGATGGGATTCTTTTGCTGGTATAATCTTACTTTCGAAAGTCTATTCATAAATTTTGACATTAAATTTTCAGAAGAAAAGACCGCCATATTTTAGAATTGTCAAACTATTTTAAAACTAGAAATAGGTTTTTAAGTAAATTTTTTAAATGAATTCTATGTATTTATCCTTATTTATGATGTCATAGTAGAAGACAGATACGGAGCGTCTCCTTTGGTACAATTAAATATTACCTAAAATAGGAAAAGAGTAAGTTTTCCAAGGGAACTACGCTTGGTATCATTTTTACCAAGGATTACCACACAGAAGTACGAATGGGTTGTCACTGAAAAGAGATGATCTCTTTCCTGATCTTGAAGAGGTGATCCTTTTCGATTAATCATATGAGTTTTCTTACCCAAGGCTCTCCATCTTCGCCTTTGAGAAACTGCACCTGTTTCTTGCCGCTGTTTTGAAACTTGGGTCTGTCAGATTCCTCTTTGCTGACCTTCTGGTCCCAATCCCTCCACCGTCGAACCTTTAAACAAAATCAAGAATGAATCATATCTATGGACTTATTACACCACGTTGCCTAGCAATAGACCTAATAGTTTTAGCGTATTTTATAGATTCCATTCAAGTTTTTTATTATTATAGAAATATATAGGCTATGTAATCACCAAAGCCCCCAGAAATCCGCAACATAAGAGGTCTTGCGAATGCGTTGCCGACCTTTCATAGAATAATAAGACTCTTTTGGTGATTCTACATCCAGAAAGCTCACAGACTTCGAAACATCGAGATGGTGAGCGAGAGACGTTACGCCTATGCTTCACGAGTGGACGAACATCTATGAAAATATGTCAGGTACTTCTTAGTAGTACCACGCTCTATTGCAGCAGAATTGGGCCGGCACAACTGGGGAAGTGCCTCTCCTAACATAATACCAGCGTAAAGTGACATCTTCAGTGCCGCGTTTTATGCAGTTTGTGAGTAGCCCGTGGCCCATTGGGGAGGGGAGGGGCGATGAGCGTCGGTAGTCGTAAAAAGGCTCCGATTACTCATTTGTGTCCTGTTCTATATAAAAACAAATTAGATTTAGCCACAAAACAACATTGACAGTTCCTCTAACAAACGATGCTTATTCAGAAGGAGTGCGTAAAGTACCTTCAGTGCCCTTGGAGTGCTCAAGTGAAGGGTACCCGGCTCCATTCCAGTATAATTGACTAATCAACTTTAGCCTTGAGATATAGAACGGATTTGCCGTCAATGGCTTTAGATGCAGCGCTCCACCAATTGAAGGGCTTCGTTGCGAAATTGTTTTTGTAATACACTTCGAGGATCCCCGGATACAGTATGTGCTTAGTGTGGGCTTAATGTGGGCTGTGTGGCGTGGCTGTCGCCACGGGCCCACTAGTTTTAGGACCCAGATGAAGATGAAATTTTTTCAAAAATAAATTATTAGGCCCCTCTCAACTCCAAACCAAGGGCCGCAGCCGAGCTTAATATGGCGCTGACTCCGCGGTTAGTTATCAACTTTAAGTGGATATTGTACCATTATAGCGGAAACGAACCGACACTACCGGGGAAGGGCCTGATAGCGTAACACAGGCGCGACCCTTCGCGCATCCCTATGTGATTATGTTTTTGTATACGACACAAACTTAGTATGAGATAGTTCCCAGCTGCAGTGGAGTAGGGCCAGCACTACCGCGGAGGTACATCTCGCTCACATACCACCGCCGTGAAATTATGGCGACAGCATGCCTTTTGTGCTGCTTGTGAGTAACCGGTGGCCCATTTGATGGAGGGCAACACATGTGATGATGTTAATGGTTGTCAGTGATCAACAAACGGCGTCGACTGCTCCCTTGTCCTCCCATAGCTATCCTAAAACAGTCCGGTTCATTATTAAATATGTCGTATCATAATAATGTCGTTTTAGCCAAATTTCGGTTACAGCGGCCATTTCTATAGAGACTAGCCAACTGCGCAGGACTTATTATGAAGAACAGGGAGAGCACAAGTGCACTGTTCCCTCTCCGATGGGACGGCTCCGACACGACCGGAGAGAAATCAGGCGCAGCACCGACGGCTTAATGTGCTCACTGCGGCACGGTGGAGTAGCACGGTCTGCTGCCTAACTCCGAACTGTTACTACAAATTGAAAAATCCCATTAACGCTTTGGTCCAATCCGGGAATCGAACCCACCTCACGACTGTGAACATGCTGACCACTAGACCACGGGGTCGCCTAACTATTATCGTTACCTGTTCCTCACGCATCTTGCAGAATAAGGTCTGCTTCTGAGTCTCGTCCAGCTCTGCGAGTATCTCCGGGTCCACCCACATGTCTCTCAGTATCTGTTGCAACATCGTGCTTCTGTAACAAACAGACAAACTCGTAAATATAATGCAATATATATTCGCTGCTTCACAACACCACCATACAGATTAAAACAAATTTATGAAATATCAATTTGACGACCGGAGGTCCCGGGTTCAAATCCCGCTAGGTCATGGATGTTTATATGTGTATTATATATATTTCCATAATAAAAATGTTAAATATATTCCCGTTGTCTAGTACCTGGAACACAAGTCCTCGTGGTAATCATCACGGGGCTAGGCTAATACGCTGTGATGTGTACACAGATGCTGCATTCCAGCAGAATGGGGCCGACACGACCGGGGAGGTACCTCTATCGCACATGATGTTATGTTGTCGCGTTTCGTGCGGTTTGTGAGTGGCCGGTGAACCATTCGAGGGGAGGGAGAAAGGAGGACAACGCGTCTGCATGACAACAATAATTCGTATGTCCCTGAAATGGAATGACCATCATCGAGTGTCGTTAGAAGATACCGATCCCGCATTTGCAGCCCAATACTATATAAAAAAGAAAAAAAACCAGTAGAATACAATAACTTAATTCTAAAACAATTTTTTTCTGTGGTTAAATGTTTATCGTGTACTCACACATTAATATATTTTTATTATTTATATAATTAGTCCTACGCGTGCAAATGTGTCAAAAATAATTGGCAACACTACAGCATAAGCGACTTCACAATTAACTTTAATCACTCAGCAACACTTAAATAGTATATTAAGCACTAATTATGTACACAAGAGCGAAGGAGCTACAGTTATTTTGACATTGAATCTGTTATCAGCAGATAGTACATCTTATAGTGATAATTTTTATCAACGTACGTTTTGTTTCCCCAGATTGACAGAGAGACTAAGATAAATGTGAAGATACATTCTCCCTAAAATGGGGGAAGAGGTAGAGCCATGCTGCATAGGAGGAGGTGGTGCCATGCATAGTGCAAGAGACTACATCCTCCTACGCAACGGAATTGGGCCGTCACGACCGGGGAGGTAGCCCTCACTCACATAATACCGTCGTAAAGTGACATCTTCAGTGTCGCGTTTCGTGCAGTTTGTGAGTAGGCGGTGGCCCATTGGGGGGGAAGAGGGCAACGCATATGCATAGTAATTATGTAGATGTTCATGGCCGTCGGTAGTTGGAAAAGGGCTCCGAATGCTCGTTTGCCCCTTATTCTGTAAGAAAGAAATAAGGTTGAGCTTTATCGCCTAAATAGAGAAGATGGCTGGGATACAAAAACAGAACAAAAGGAGGTACCTATCTCCTTTTATTCTCTTCTTCTCTGTTCTCTTCAGGTTCTGATATTGGCGATGTCCTTTTTTTACTGCTCTATGCTGTCGGAAGTGTCGGGTGCAGCTTCCTCGGTTACTATAAGACGTCGGGCTATTGGCGACGTATTACATGTTGTATATTGCTGATGATGATGATGTTCCATTTATTTTGGAATGTTAAGTGCGTTCCATTTTGGTAGAACAATAGATAGATAGGTTGAATACTAAATGAGTTGGTCGACAATTTTTTGAAATAAAAAATGTTGAGGCTCGGTGTTAGGCGTGATCCAACTAGGCGGCCATCTTCCGTTCTCTATTCAAATGATAGTTTTTAAAATGTAAGTGTGCGTTATCAACTGTTCTTTTTTCAAACATTAGCTTTAGTCTTTTCTTTTTTTTTTTGTCTAAAGTGTTTATTAGAAGTTGATATATTTTTTATACTTCCGCCGAGCCGATCCACGATTGTAAAACTGCTTAACAACATAGAATACGTTTACTTTAACTTTAATTCAATTACGCAGTTCACTGTAATTTGGTATCAAGGTAGAATATGAAATTCAGCCTGGACTATAATATTCACTGGACAAGACAATTTTATATTCTATACCATTAATCATTTTTATATATCGGGTTTTTTAACCGCCTTTCGGCGTTCGTAAAGTGAATGTTGGTTCGTTCATGCCCATGATCCCACCTGAGCCTCTTTGGACATGACCACAATATATAGTGGAAGCGAAGTGAGGCCCGACTCAGATTACCGTGAGAACTCGTGCGACGACGATACCAGTTTCTTACGTCGAAAAAAGTCTGTTTATTCTTTTAAGTCGACAGTACAACCGACTGCCCACTCGCCGACCGAGGCTCATGAGCAATGAGAATGGTTTTATTAGGAAGAGGTAGAGCCATGTTGCATAGGAAGAGGCAGTGCATGGAACTACCTCCTCCTAGGTGTGTGTTCTATGCATGGGCATATATCATGACACTACATCCTCCTATGCAACGGATTTGAACCGGCACGACCGGGGAGGTACCTCTCGCTCACTTGATACCGCAGTAAAATGACATCTTCAGTGTCGCGTTTCGTGCGGTTTGAGAGTAGGCGGTGGCCCATAGGGGGGCGGGAAGGAGGGCAACGCATCGGCATAGTAACTATGTGGACGTTCATGACCGTCGTTAGTTGTAAAAAGGTTCCGATTACTTGTTTGCCCCCAATAAAAACGAGGCAGGCGAATTCATTTTTTTGCTACAGACGACCAATACTATCCACATATACAGATGCCTCCTTGTCCTCCTTCACCCCATCCCCCAATGTGGCACCGGCTACTCACGAGCCCCACGAAACACGATAGTATAGCTATCCATAACTATTATCAAGGTCAGAGATTTGTGACTTTTAAGCGCGTTACATCGCTGCTTTGATTTATAAGCCAACGGTTATAACCGAAACCAACGAATTATAACTAATACTACATAATAGGATAATTTATATTCTGTTAAATTTTAAGATCTGTGACCTCGTAGAAATGTTAGCTCTGTATCTTCTAACATTGTGTAATTCATTGCACAACAATCAATAAAAGTAGTAATTGATATGTCTTTGTCTAAGAGATAATCTTTTCTCAATTATATAATTATTATTGACTAGCAGTTGCCCGCGACTCTTGGTGGTTTTTTATAGTATAGCAGACGGAACCGATGTCCTGTGGTATTGTGCAGAATTGTGTTGCCACCTTCTATATTTCTCTCCATCCAATCTAAGGGCCACCGGAAACTCACAAAAACACGAAGCGCGAAAACGTATCAGTCAAGTGGCGGTATCTAGCGAGGTTCTATCTCGTACAAAGAAGCTGATTGTCTATAAGTCGGTTCACGGACGATATAATTTGACGTAATAGCGGTGCTCTACTCACAGATCACTCTGCAAACGCATTAGCCGATGGAGTGAAAGAGACGACTTGTTTCACTCCCTCGATCGCAGGCTCCGCACGTTCAGAACATTACTATGACTCGGTACGTCATACTATTTCGTACATGCGTGTTACCGACTTGCAAGACGTTATCACGTCAATAAATAATGCATTATGTAACTGGGTAGTAATGCTCACGTCGGCGTAAGAGTGTGCGTGAGTGCGCACGCGCACATGACACTTGCCCTCAGCGCAGGTGTGTGCGTTTCCTTGTTTACACACAGGTTGACCTCAGGCTTTACTTATCAATTGAGAAACAGCATTCTTGCAGCCCTGTTAAGTGCTTGACTTATTTGCTAATTATTTATTACTAGCTTTTTGCTCGCGGCCTCTTTCGTGTCGTTAATAAAAACATTACGCTACTTTAACACAGTAGGCTAAAATGTATCCAATTTAAAAATATACACTCTTTTGGTATTTTTAAATTGGACACATTTTGCAGCGCAGCAAATTGAGGTTCCAGTGTCATATAATTTTAAACTTTACCTTCATTGCTTTGATAGACAGTTATCTGGCGGCAATTTTTGCGTCACACGGTCGAGCATCTTAAAAATTCACTCTCATAATTTCGCCTCAACGCACTAAAAAACTTTTTTTCGTAGGAACCTACAACTGTTGACGATGCTATTGCACTTGCCATAATACTTCATCGGACCAGCACGCCAAAATGGCATAACTCCAAAAATCAATACTATTCTACAAAGTGACGTCAGGTGCTAAATACGAGAACAGGCAAATAAAAACCGTCTGATATGGCAACCGGTTTGTACAGAAACCGGCTGCAGAAGATCCTGGTTAGTGCAGTTCGCGTTAGCGCTGTAATTATTGCCATGATGATGGACACCGGTATTAGTTAGTGAAGTATACGGCAGGACTGGCCAACCTTTCCCCGCCATGGTTCCAGCCTTGTCGTGGCGGTGGGTCTCAGTAGCCTGGGGTGAATCCCACTGAACCGGGGGAGATGATCTTTGTACCCCTATTAAAGGAAGAGGGGACAAAAGATCAACAGGAGGAGACGCTCGTTGTACCCGTCTTATAAGAAGGGGGGCAAAAGAGAAGGCGCACTTGTGCACGGGGCAAGCAGCGAGCGTGGAAACCTCAACCCACTGCACTGTCCCAAAGTTGGTGCGTTATCCTATGGTGCGGGGCAGCCCCATCTGTGGAGTGCCCGACCGAGTGTGTGAGTGGACCGACTGGCCATCGAGATGCCCTGATGATTTGTTCTTCCGGGGCACCTCAACAAAGACAGCACCGATGGCACTCGCGGTGGTTTTTGTGGAAAGTGGAGGTTACGACAAATACGGAATTTGCGAGTGTAGCGACGTACGTTAGTTTGGTATTTCTATTTGTTCGCTTTCTTACATGTAACAATGAAAGTGAAGCAAAATGTTTCTTTTTTCTAAATAACATCAATGCAAGATACACTAAATGATTTTTGCGATAAACTAAATAAGTACCAAATTATAAATTATATTATAATTAAAAGTAGTCGATCTTTAAATAACTTAAGAAATCAGGATATCTGTCATATCGGTCCACCCGTAACTATAGTTGCTGTATCGCATCTGAAACGTCGGACTTATTAGTACTTAAACAACCAAATATGCTAAAAAATCTGTTATAATTATTGTACTGTAACATTAAATGCTGACTTCATAAAACTGTTTTTCTGAAGTCAGCATTTAATGTCACACCAGTTCACGCCTAGCGCCCTGAGAATAACCGGCAAAACAAACTCGGTGGGTTTAGTACCATCACTCTTATTTTATGTGTCACAAGCATGTCAATTCTAAATGACAATGTGTAGTTTAAATCCAAATGGTGTAACTTAAGACTACCTAAAATCACAAGAAATCTCTTCTCAAACACGCCAAACACTATAGCATAGCCTTCACACCGGTGTAGCTTAAACAAGCCCCGAGAACTCCGATCGTGTTCGCTCCAAAGCATTGCAAACAATTTAATGACCTATTAATTATTATTAATTATTACAATGATTAAGTGAAATGAGCAACGTCTTAGATAAGCATTAAGTATTTATTTGTAAGTATTTTTTATTTCGCCTACGGTCGAGGCCTCATGACTAAGTGTCTAAATCTAAAGTCTAAAATCTGTTGCAATGTTCCATAATCGAGCTCGCATCTTTTTACCCGACTCGGTCAGAAGGAGGTTCATGTTTTTGTGTAATCAATGGTCTATTTTCGGTACTTACAAAGAATTTTATGCGGTAATGTGATGGCTATACCGTCGCGTTTCGTACGGTTTGTGAGCCGGTAACCCACTGGGGGTTCGAGGCGAAGGAGGGCAACGAATCTGCATATGCGTATGCTAATGGGCGTTCGTAGTCAGCAAACGGATCCGATGTCTCGCTTGCACATGCGGTACGGACATGCGGATGTCGACGGGTGGCGGTAGTCACCAAATCGCTACGATTTGTCGTTAGTCAACATAATCATCACCATTATCAGCCCTCAGCGGTCCCCTGCCGGACGCAGGCCTCTCTCATCACCATTATCAGCCCTCAGCGGTCCCCTGCCGGACGCGGGCCTCTCTCATCACCATTATCAGCCCTCAGCGGTTCCCTGCCGGACGCGGGCCTCTCTCATCACCATTATCAGCCCTCACTGTTCCCCTGCCGGACGCAGGCCTCTCTCATCACCATTGTCAGCCCTCAGCGGTCCCTTGCCGGACGCAGGCCTCTCTCAACACAATATGCTATAAATAAAAACACTAAAATCCTAGATCCGTCACTAATACAATGTTATATAATGTGTTTTGCGGCTGTTGGCGATTTTAAAGGTCTGCCTCTTTGGTGCCTTCGATATATGCGAGGGCATCATAAAGACTGGTCTCTCTGATGAGGCCCAGGATTCTGATACCAGATGCATAATACGCGGCGACGGCCCAGACGGGCGGAGTAGGGGGCAAAAGCCGAGCCCTCTTTCACTAGAAAACCCAGTGCATACCATTACTAGAGTCCAGTTAACTATAGTCTTAGATCCGCCATCACACAAGATGCAGTTGCCCCCTTAGTGCCTCCGACAATATCCTGATGAAACTAACCGTTATACAATCACAACGCTGCTCTGTTAACATTCTGATGTTAGTTTAATTCAATTTACCATTACCGGGAATCAAATTGCGCACCACTTATGCAACTATAACTCACGCTGTACATTTGATAGAATCAATCTGCACTTTGTCCAGGTCACATCTGACTGTGACAAATCCAAAATAAAATAGAATAGAATACTAATAAATTTATTCAGTAATCCTATTCAATAGAGACAAAAGCTTTTTTGACGCGCTGCTCTCCGTCCTCTGCCCCTCCCCCCCAATGGGGGCCAACGGCTACTCACAAGCCGCACGAAACGCGACACCGAAGATTTCACTTTACGCCGGTATCAAGTGGGCGAGAGAGGGCCCAATTCCGTTCGATAGGAGGATGTAGCGTCATGCACTATCTTCACCTCTTCCAAAAATAAAATAAAAATGAATAGAATAGAAATTTTATTCATTAATCCTACACCTTTGCAATAAGGACAAATGGTACGTTAGTAGGTCAATGACGAAGGCAACTAAATAATAATTCCGAATGATGTCCAAAAAAATTAACACATTTTATTATAAACAACTAGCAAGCCCTCCCGGTTTCGCATCACAAAATATGGCAAGTATTCATTGATTTACAAAAGTACAAATTCTGCCTCGTAAACATTACACTTTACCAACAGACAAATAAATATGATAGCACAACGTCGGTCGTGATAGCCAGTTGTCAATAATTTCTGCAGCGGCGATATAAGGATTTACTTTGGTATACATTTAACACCTTTAGTTACATTATAGAAGCTATCATAATGATCTATAACGTTTTAGAAGATATTATATAGCCTATGTTCGTCAGCGATAATCCCACATTATTCATATACTGTAATCACTAATGGTAAAAGATTTTTTTTAGGTCGGTCCAGCAGTTACGGAGCCTATTCAATACAAACAAACGAACAATCAAATGTTTCCTCCTTATAATATTAGTATGGACAAGTGAACGCCAACGTAGTGACATATATGTGCAGATATATTCGTACATTATGTACGAATATATCTGCACAGAAATGCTAAATAAGCAGCACTGAAATCAATCGGGAAGAAGTTCGCCAGTCTATCGCAGGGTTTTGAGAGGCAAGCTTTTATACATGCTATAGTTGGCGGTGGTGTAAGCACTAGGGCCATTGCTGAAATGCTGCATAACACCTGCTCGGGGAGGTACCTCTTGCTCCCCACCATGGATCAAGCCTTGTCGTGGCGGTGGGGCTTAGCAGCCAGGGGTGAACCCAGGCGAAGCCAATTGAACTGAGGAGGATCTTTGCACCCCTCTAATAACAAGAGGGGGCTAAAGATCAGGAGGAGGTCGCCAGAAGGCGACACTCAGTGGTGATGACAGCGGATGTGTATGGCGTCCGTGGTCATCTAGGCCCCGACTCTTCGTTTCACCTCTTATTAAAGCTTCCCTCCACGAAATCGCACGTCCTCGTACATGATGTGTGAATATGATAACTTAAAATGGTCTTGAAAAATGTGTGTGTGTATTTATGTACACACATTAGAGGTTACACTTCTTTGGCGTTAGTGGATAAAAGACAGATTGACTATAGTTAACTTCAGGGTGTCGATTTTTCGTTACGGTGTCGCGTCATCGTTAAAATTACTCTCATCGTAAAAAAAAATCTGGAGCATGAAAAAAAACATAAGTTCAAAAACCTTCACGGGTCCAAATCCCTCTCACCCAATTTAGAACTTACTTTCCTAACCAAGGACTCGTTTCCCTGGACTAAACAGTCCCGGGCTGATGATGCCACTAAGGCGGCACATCACGTGTACAAGCCTCGTTTCCTGGCGCGCCCCGCACAAGAAACAATACCGTCGCCTGCATATCAATAAGCCGCATGCATTATTCATGCGTCATGCGTTAACAAGCGGTCCTGTTTGCGCATGCAACATTTACGAGCTCTCTGGAGGATGTTCAGACGTGGATCGCGGGGCTCCGGGTTTAAGTCCCTGGTGAGGATAAAGGAATTTGTGAACTCGTACGTCATCCCCTAGAAGAGATCCAGGTATTGCAATGATCTCTATCTCTTTATATAATACACTAGCAATAAAAATATCTCCTTAAAGGTCGGCAACACGTTTGTAAGGCGGGTAGTCTTGCAGATGTATATGGGCGGCGGTAGTCAGTACGAACCTGCTCGTTTGCCCCTATCTCTTAAAAAAACAATAACATAACTGTTATTATCGTAAGGAAATATAGGCTATATTTTAAGTTGGATAATGTTACGTATTTCTTCAAAGTTTTATTAAACACAGTCCTGTCGGGTATATATATATATATATATATATCATTATCAGCCCTTATCAGTCCACTGTTGGACATAGTCTTCTCTCAATGAACGCCAAGACAACGGATCCCATGCTACTGGCATCCATCCCGGACCGGTTACTACACGGATATCGTATTCCCACGTGGTGCACGCTCGACCGACACTTCGTGACAAACACTATAGCATAGCCTTCACGCCGGTGTAGCGTGAACAAGAGAACCTCAATCGTGCTCGCTCCATAGAATTGAAGCCAATTTATTGGCCTATTATAGACATTACATAATATTAAGGCCTATAATGAATAAATAAAGTGAGCAAGGACTTAGATAAGTATTAAGTGTTCATTTGAATTAACTTTTATTTCGCCTACGAACAAGGTCACATTACTAATGGCGA
>JAFELO010000498.1:146776-184193 GCA_017140195.1 Eumaeus atala
GTTTTCTCAAAATTTGCTAAAACGGCTTTGCATGCTATTTTCACCAGCGGATAGAGCGATTCCTAGGAAGGTTTTAGTGTATAATTTGTTGATCAATGTCCTGTTATTTACGGGCGAAGCCAGAATCAGTAGTAGTTTTGTAGATAAAGTCTAATAGAGTATGTAATATTTCATAAGTTTACGCAGATGTTACTCCTTACAATGAAACGGATTTTATCGCGGTTTATTTAGTTATTTTACAATGCCTAACGTTATTTAGTAATTTTACAATGCCTAACGTTATGTAGTTATTTTACAATGCCTAACGTTATTTAGTTATTTTACAATGCCTAACGTAACGTTCCTTTGATAACTAAATAAACTGCGACAGAATCCGTTAATATAGTTGTATTGTAAAAACGTTTTTTTGTAATAAAATATAAGATCAATTGCTTTATAGTATACGGGGTCATGCAGATGCGTTGCTTTCCTTTCCTATTCCCCTCCAACGGACCACCGGCTAAGCCGTATGGCAGGCTCAGTAGGCTGGCTCAGTAGGTAACGTGGCGGTTAGTCCGCGTGTTAGGCCAGAGGTTGCGAGTTCGAATCCCGCCTAGGTCATGGAAGTTTATATATGTATTATATGTATTTCTATAATAAAAATCGTAAATATATATATAAAACATATTAAATATATTTCCGTTGTCTAGTACCTGTAAGAAAAGTCTTTACGGTACTTAGCACAGGGCTAGGCTGACGTGGTGTGATAAGTCCACAGATATTATTATTATTTGTTCTATTGTGAAACAATGTCACCTGACAACAATGATAACGCCTAGTACTCGTCGTGCAGTGTATGTTTACTGGCTGATGATGAATTATATTGAAGCAGATACTTGGACAGTAATAATGAAGTGGCCACATATATTCCATTATAATCAGCGTGTCTGTGTATAGCAGGAATGTGACCTTAAGCCGTCGCATGACGCTGCTTGTGCCTAGTGCGAGATGTCTTCACGTTAATCGAATCGAATACGGTTTTGAATGAGCCTCGAATTGCCTGGCTTTGAGCTCTGATTTAACCGTAAAAGCCAGTGGCTATTGGAGAGTAGGAAGAAAGGAAGGCAACGCATCTGGATGACACAATAGCGTGGATGTCTGTGGCCCTCGGCAGTCATCAAAAGACTTCGATTTCTCGTTTGTCCCCCCCCCCNCCCCCCCTCTACACTATAAAAAATCGTCTAAATTATTTGTCCATTACACAATCTCTTGTATTTTCTATTCTAATACGATATAAATAATAATAATATATAAGTCGTAGCGTTATGGTGTATAGCCCATAGTCTTCCTCGATAGATGGAACATTCAACACAGAGATAATTTTACAATTCGGGCCAAGTAGTTCCTGAGTTCTGCGCGTTCGAAGAAAGCAACTCTTCACTTTTATATAATTAGTATATATACAGATGTATGAGCACACGGATTCACGCCTGGCACAAACACATTACATACACATATCCGCATATAAAGTAGTATGACAGCCGTGATCCTCTCCGTGAGCCATTCATTCACGTCAGCGCCGAGGCCATTCTAGCTACCGTGTGCGAGTTGCTCCCCACGTCAGGGTCGGGGGAGGAGAGACCCTGTAATGTCTCTGGTCATGATAATAATAGTAACAGCAGCTATTTAAACATTCGATCATATCGAGATGCATGTCTTCCCCCATTTGCGGGAGTGTGTGTGGGGGGAGGAGGGTGTCGAACCCTTTTTCAACCCGAAACCTAGTCTCGTCGCCCGACGAACACAATCCTCTTTGGTTTTATTTACTTTTGGAGTTACGTACGTATATCAACAAAATCTCTACTTACCTAACTCCAACTCTCAACTTTTGGAGTTAAGTACGTATATCAACAAAATCTCTACTTACCTATCTCCAACTCTCAACTTTTGGAGTTACGTACGTATATCAACAAAATCTCTACTTACCTAACTCCAACTCTCAACTTTTGGAGTTACGTACGTATATCAACAAAATCGTACGTATATCAACAAAATCTCTACTTACCTAACTCCAACTCTCAACTTTTGGAGTTACGTACGTATATCAACAAAATCTCTACATACCTAACTCCAACTCTCAACTTTTCTGATTCATTTCCTACAAAATGAGTGTATATGACCGCAAACTATAGTTTGTCAACTTAGTTGTCGTACTCGTGTTTTAAGTTTGTACAGAACCCTCGGTTGCTCAGTCCACCTCACACTTTATCAGTTCTTACTTGCCTCAAAACTTTTTGCAATGTGGGTTAGCAGCAGCATACATTACACGCTCGCACACATGTTTAATCATCATAATTCATCTCAACAGTTTAACGGATTAAAAAGTAACAGCGGTTAAAGTTAACCTACATATCAGGATAACGCGCGTTTTGCCATTGTAATGACAGTAAATAAGTTACTGTATATTTGTTCAATGTTCGAGTTCGTTCTTATTTGTTATTCGTATTGTCCCGCTTTTTGTCAAAGGAGGAGGGGGGATTCCCAAGCAATTTACCTTACAGAAGAACTGGTCGTCCTCGAGTCAGTTTACGGACGATACGCACGTAAACTGACGTACGAACTTTACGTGATAACAGCTCTCTAATTGTTCTGGGAACGGATCGCCCTGTGGAGGGAGAGAGTGAGTGCTACGCACTCGCAGGCTCCACCCACTCGGAATTTTTACACATTACTATTACCCGAAACGTTACTATGACGTCATACTTTCTCGAGCAGCTAGCGTTGACGTTGATTTATAAGACGTGATCACGTCAAAAAGTGTCCTTAAGTTATCAAACTCGTGGCATATGGTAGTAGTTTCTCCTTGCACCCCTGACGAGAACATACAAATACAATTTTAAAGTATATGGTATTAGTTAGTAGATCTAACTTAAAACACAAAGATTAACATTAAATGCAAAGTACCAAGCTCAGTCATGATAATATGAGGGTAGATTCATTATTGCAACGTGACATTTTGTTACCAGAGGTAACCTCGCGGCGTTGCTATGGTAACGTGTAAGGAATACGTACAACCAAGTATATTGAATGTAAAATTTATAAACAAATTTATTTGAAATAAATAATCTGTTGACAAACATTCTAATGTTTCAGTTATATAATTGAAATGTTCACACATTTCAATTTGTCTGTTACTATATATTTAGTAATGTATTTCTCATCTTCCTTCTCTATGTTCCAGAATGGGCACATAGAGAATAGCCCACATACCCTCAGGCAGGTGGGTTATCTACTCTATATACATTATCTCTATGGTATCATCACATGAGTAATATTACCGTACGTTTACTCCGTGGTTTCATTTGTACACCACAATGTACAAATATCATTTCGAGGACCTGTTAGAGACGTTTCCTTAAGAAAACCCTCAGTAAAGTTAAGATTTATCATCAACCTGTTTTTTTTTTTTCAAATTTCCGTACCATGTTCAACCAGAGTTTATATGTAGTGATACGTAGAAATATTAACCCTACCAATAAAATATAATAAAATTATTATCAAATTCGGTACGTTCCTTCTGAAGTTAGGGGAATACAAAAAAGGAGAGTTTTTTTTTTCAAAGATATTAACAACTAACTTGTCAAAAATATGCTTCAATAAATATTTCAAACTGAAATTTAAAAAAAAAGGACGCGGATTTACGAATTACCTTCTTACCATTAAAAAACAAAGAACATCCTGCTAAAAGTGGGCCGACGATTAGTGTTGCAACATCCGAAAAGTGCCACAATGACAGGTGTTAAACGCGGAGTGATGGCGCGAAGACAAAAGATGGTGGAAAGTGGGCCAAAGAAACACAGTACGTATATTGTTTAAATTTTCTGTCGTTGAAGCCTTGAGTGTGTTTGCTTAGCCTCGTTAACTCGAAAAATGCAAATCTTGATAAATTTGTAAAGCGATACGACATACATTGCACAACGCAAAAAAGGTTTTTTTTTGACAATATAGGAAATAAATACGCGATGTTTACATTAAATAAATACTTGCGATTACTTAGTTGCGGACTTAGTTTCAATTTTGACACAATATCCCATCCATGGAGCATTGCATAATTTATTAACATATTACGGTTTTGTGCCACCTTTCCTAATTTAACTGCTCTTTTGTCCCTTTACCTACGTAAAGTAGGGCACACCACAGCCTTCACGTGAGTAACGAGGACCGGGTCAGTATAACCTTCAACAATAGGTTACGCTGATTGTACATTGTCCTGCTAAATCACCGCCACCGACAAAAAACGGACCACTTTTTTAGGGTTCCATATCATGTAAGAAATAACGAAGCTCTTATAGGATCACTTTGTTATGTTTTTGCGTCTGTCAAGACACAAAGGGCTATACAGACCACCCGTTGGTCTGGGGGGAATCACAAGACTGAAGGAAGGGTGACAATCTTTCCCTTCATCTGCATAATCCAGTTTCAGAAATTGGTATTTCATATGTATATAAAGCCACAAACATTTATAGTTCATTTCACAAAATTAATGACAGCAAACTTGAGTTTGTCTATTTACCTTATCACGCTTGTACCTCTCGTTATTACAGAATCCACGACGCGACTCGCACTTGGCCGGTATTTTAAATCGAATATTATGTATCAAAGCTATTACATAATGGTCACAACTTTAGCACATTCGTTATGCTGTATGCGTGTTACATAGATAGCACGATTATTCTGTTAAAGGGCACACTAACCTAAGTGGTGGTAACCAGGATTCTAATATCTATAGGTACAGATAAAACAAAGTTTCCAAAACCGTCTGCATGTCTGTGATCGATTACTCAAAACGCACCGTAGTGCGGATTATTGTACGATTTTCGCGATTTTCGCGAATAGATGTAACGATTCCCAACGAAGGTTTTAGTATAAGGCAACAATCTGGCCTCAGTAACTCACGGGCGACAGGAGCGGTTCGCTAGTATTAAGCAATATATATCCAAGTCTCTAACTAAAAAAGAGGGCAAGGTCTACTCTCTTTCTAAACCTCTCTGTTTATAGCCGGATAGGCGTTATCCTTCCGAAAGGAGTCCCGTTCATCTCGCCATCGCCGACGGGGACTGCCGCGTGATCGCTAGGCATTCTGGGGTTACAAAGATAAGTTCTTTTGGTCCAAAAATCCTCTGACATGATGCAGACGTAACCAGCCCAGTAATATTCCGATACCTACGTGTACGGAGTTAATGTGTTTGTATCGGTAGGTACTAAAACAACAAATTTGATGTTTTTTAAATTCAAATGGACCTCTGAAACTCACCAACATAACTTCACTTGGCTACGGTGACTTAGAGGTACCTCCCCGGCTGCATGCTGCATTATACCGGAATTAGGGTATATTGCAGCATGGCACTATCTCTTACATTATTCAATCGTTATAATTATGTTCGTTTTCACGGAGTACCTATTCTCTGCGTTAGATAGAAACGTACACAAGAAAACAATCATGTATAACTAGTTGTTCCGCATTGTATGACTTGTTGGATGTTAACAAGAACAGACCTTCCTGAGGCATTCGTCTAGCAACTTTGTTTCTGGAATGTTCGTTCTATATTTAGATATTCTTCAAATGTTTACTTTTTGAAATATTTTTTAAATATTTTTTGAAGAAAATATTTTAGTGTTCTTAAATGTTTTCTTCAAAAAATTTACTCCAAAATAAAGGACTGCCATTAAAATTTAATCAAATAAGAATGCATTTTGAGGCGAATGCCTAGTGGAGTTGTGATATAACTATAAGCTTTCTTTGTAGATAGTGCAAAAAACATATTCGAGTTTACCTACCGAAATCACGTTTACCGAATCTTATCGTCCCATAATATGTTAATCCTAATCTTACTAATATTATGAACGAGCAGATACCCGCGACTTCGTTCGTTAAAAAAATGGAAAATTTCCTGAATGATCTACACCAGATTTTCCAGTTTTCAAAACAAATTGCACCCTATATATTTAGCAGGCTTATGCGGTATAGAACAAAAAGATCCCATTCATATCCGTCCGTTAGTCCAAGAGATTCTCAGACAATCTTTGCATCTTTCTATTATCTTTGTATAATGTATTGTTACTTCTTGGTGGAATTTCATGTTAACACTTGAATAAATGATTGAAACTTATATACTTCCACAATTCTTTAATTTATCCCACTATGTTACAAGCTTTGTCATGACGGTGAGACTCGGAAGCCTGAGTTGAGCCCAGGCGGAGCCCACTGAACAGAGAAGGCTGCTCCTTGTACCCATTATAGAAAGAGGGGACTAAAGAACCGGAGGAAAAGGCACTCTTTGCACCCCTCTTATAAGAAGAGAGGACTAAAGTGCAAGAGTAACATCACCCCAATGCACTGACCTAAAGGTGGCGGGGTTGTGGTGTCGGTCCCTTAGGAGACTGACTAGCCGTCTGGGTGCCCTGACGAATTATAGTTTTGGTGCACCTCGCCAATGACGGCACTGATGGCACTCGTGGTCGTTTTTGTGGTTATTCGGCACTATAATGCACCGTGAGCCCCACACACCACTACACCCCACCCAGGTCCAGTGATGGCGAGTAAATGATCGAAAAAAGCACCAGAAAAAATATTCTACACGTACGTAAATTTACATTTAGACATATAGTTGATTGAATGTATTGTCACTTATTGATGGATATTTGTGTTAACACACTTAATAAATAAATAAATTTTATATACTTTTTCCACAAATAAATTATTTATCAATTTACACTTTTCTTAGACCGGCTTTACACGGTTAGACACGACCACTTCAGATGTGATAAATTATTGACAGCTCAATATTTCGTAGTGGTAACATTTCACTTCCATGTTTCTCCTGTGATTGTCACGTATATCAACATATAATATGCTATTCCTTACATATTTACCGCATTACGTAAGCCGTCAGCCCACAAACGCCGAGTCACCGAAGATCAATGGAAGGTGACAATTACTCTTTCTCGCTTTCTACGAGCGCAGAGAAACCGACTCATTTCACTGTTTTCTACTGTTCACCTCAACAACCTTAATAATGTAATGTACATGACACCTGACATTAGGTGATCTCGCTGCACTTAATAAGTTTGACGTTTGTGTCTCTGTGTGTCTAGCACAGAAACGCTTAAACGCATCATCCGATTTATTATAAAACATAATTTAGATGAAAATAAATAGTTGGCATGATTTTTAACTGTTTTTATTATGATCTCGCTGCACTTAATAAGTTTGACGTTTGTGTCTCTGTGTGTCTAGCACAGAAACGCTTAAACGCATCATCCGATTTATTATAAAACATAATTTAGATGAAAATAAATAGTTGGCATGATTTTTAACTGTTTTTATTAAGTAATCATCGCCGATCATATCTATACTAATATTATGAATCTGGAGAGTTTGTTTGTTTGTTTGTTTGGATGCGCAAATGTTAAGAATTACAGGGCCGAACAGAAAAAATATTTTTGTGTTGATTACGTAAACCTTGTATTCGTTGTAGCTTGCTATCAAGCCTTACGGGTTAAGTTAGCTATCTATATCTAACACTGAAAGGTTGTTTCGAATCGAACAACTAGTACCTGAGTTTAGCGCGTTCAAACAAACAAAGGAACAAACTCTTACTTGACTTATTGAACTTGACAATATTAGTATAGATTATTGTACATTTATGTGCTATTTGTGCCATTTTATTACATATAATTAATACAATCGTCAGATAGATGTACTTTCTCGGTCGCGCCTGTTACATTTGGCCGTAATGTCGCACCAACTCTCTTTCGGCACGCTTATGTGGCTACAGCGCTTGCGTAACTCTGATTAAATGAAACACTGCGAGACGTCACAGTGGCATGGGTGGCGAATCGTTGATTGTGATAGGGCACACGTGCCTAGAATACTGTTTAAAGTATCGGAGGATTGAGGAAAGCCTTTTTGTGACTACCACGTAACATCCGCAGGCCAGTTCCGAATTATTCTTTCGGCGTACCACTCAAGTAGAAAAGCTCAAGGTACCTTGCGTAGGTACTTCTATGAGACCTTGCGGTACCCCTAAACGAATATTGTTTATAGTGTTTATTTTCTGCTCAGTGTTCCTACTATAAGGCAGCGTCACGAATAAGGCGCTGAACATTATAGCGCATAAGTACGAAATATGGTGTCGGAGGGGCGTGAGAGCCGCGCGGGGGGTTGAGGCGTACCGGGCGGGAGTTACATTAATTGGTTCTCCAGTCGCACATTTATCACTCGACGCTACAGTTACGGGATCTTTGTACTAACACGAATATTATTTTACACAAGTTTGTTCTTGCTTTTGTTTCTCTTTGACGCAAAAACTGAATACATTTGGATGCAATTTTGCACAGATATACCGTAGAGATATTGATAGCTATATCCGATCAAAGCAGTAAAAACGATGATGACGCCATCATGGAAAAGACCAAACGAATGACCGAAGTAACGGTGGTGGGATTGCGTGCATGAAGCTCTGAGAACGATAGAATGATACACAGATTGGATAAAGAATGTGAAGATCGCACTAAATCGAACACAACGATGAGGGTTTTATCAGTAGGAGGAAGTGCCATTCTGCACTGTAGCCAAATTATGCCGACACCACCTTTCGCTCGAAAGATACGGCCGTAAAGTGAGCTGATCCTCAGTTTTTGAGTAGCCGGCGTCCCATTGGAGGGAGGGGGGCTACAAAACTAGTTTGTCACCATATGCTAAAAAATACTGCACTGTCACAGCTTCCACGTCTTCGCCAAATATGTCATAGAGCTGTACGTGTGAAACCGCTGCGCGCAGCTAGTTAACTAGAAACTAATACTTGTTAACAACGTCAGTAGTTCACACGAATTGTATTAAACACTTTCGCTGGATCGAAAGTAAGTTTTACTTGGAGATGTAGTATGTTAATGCGTAATTTTGATGTTTTTTTATGTTATCTACTTGTGTAATACTTTTTCTATCTATTTTTTGTGTAGCATCTTTCCTCTCGATTGACGGAGCCTTTGTGGGAGCGATTTTGTGAAAAGGGACGGAAGCGTGTAACAGGATATCAGGAAAGCGATATCTGACTTTAATATGGAACTGTTTGAACAAAATATTTTAGTACGGATGGCGTTTACTTTAAGGTTAATTGTGAGAGTTCAGCCTGGTCATAGTGACTGAAGCAATCTAAATACAGCAAATATGATACTTGGGAAAATTGCAAAACCGACCACCATAGGACACGGATCCATTCGTCATGGAATTTGTACATGGTTAGACACTAATAAAATTATCAATAAACACTAACAATTAAATATAAGACTCTCTGAATAATTAATATTTCATAATATTTTTCTAAATAATTCTAACTAATAAAGATGAACATGTGAAACAGTAATACTGAGTGTAACTCTTTTCCTTTATGTATTAGACAGTGTCTTTTATGCACCTTGCTAAAAATACAAGGCTTTAGTGTATAATTTGTTAGGGTTACCATCCGACAAATGTTATTGACGGGCCAAGCCAGAGCGATCGCTAGTCAATAAGTCCCAATTAAATGTGTTATTTGTGTTTTGTGCCGACACATTTTTTTTACTTATTTAAAACGGCGGACTACTTAATATATTATCTATTATAATAATCACAGATTATCTATATTTGGCCGTGTTGATTGACTGATGTCTTTATTTATTTTATAATTAGTGCTATTTCCATCATTTTGATTCTGATTCGGATTTTGGATCTATTACCCTCCTTCATTCCGTTCCCTCGATCTATATAAGAGTCATCTGGACACTATCTCTGCTGAGTCTGAGCGACCCACGACAGCATAACACTTACAAATATGCAATCTTCTGAATATTGTTAAGTACCTGAACAAAAATCAGACACTTTACTATCTACAATGTCTAGTAAACAAAAACCTACTTCCTTTTTTTACAATGACTTCTTGGTATATTTGAAAACGGGATTCTATTTTATTAAAAATTATACGTATAGTACTAACTAGGTACAACCTCTCGAATAATTTCTAATAAATTATAGTTCCTTCTTTCAAAATGAGTCATTCGTATATTTGAAAAAGGAATTATACTATTTTATTACAAATTGAAACGTATAGTACTAACCAGGCAAAACCTTTTGAATAACTTCTAACAATTTCTAGTTCTACTTTCATAATGTATCGTATATTTGAAAAAGGAACACGATTTTTTTTATTAGGCATTGTTTATCTGCGCGTGCGCAGAGGTCGTCATGCGTTCAAACACTAATCACAGTGACGCGGAGCTGATAAGCGGCCATTGTTGTTCGCATTCGGAGCAGAAAATGTACAGACGGCGACAGCGTCATGTCTAGGTACAGTCAGCGTGAAAAGTCACTGAACATATCCCGATTTTCAAAACTGGTAGTCACCAAATAATCGTTTTCGTCTTACGCATAAAAAAATTGTTTACGATCCTCGTGTGGGTTGACCGATAAACGTTAGATAAGAACTTACTTTCGGTATGCGTTTCCGAAATAGAATAACAATTAACATGATTACCTATAAAAACAAAACCATATTGTGTGCGGTCGCGGTACTGCGTATTATTTTTATTTATAATCTGTGTTATTACATGAAATCGTGTCTAAACCAAGCAGCCAAATGCGTGGGCACACACCACTCCCCGAAGTAACATGTGAGCATAATGTAGGTCCTCGGTCGCGTCGGCTTCATTGGACTGCAATGCAGCATGGCACTACCTCTTACGATACTGCTACAAAATTACAGCTTTGCTATCACGTGTGTGATTCCTGTGGGAGTGCCATTGGGGAAACTGTGGAAGGAGGGCTTATTCTCCCCACCATGGTTCAAGCCTTGTCGTGGCGGTGGGGCTTAGTAGCCTGGGGTGAACCCAGGCGAAGCCGATTGAACCGCGGGGGATCTTTGCACCCCTCTTATAAGAAGAGGGGGCTTCAAGATCAGGAGGAGGAGTCGCTTTCGGTACCCCTCTTATAAGAAGAGGGGACCTAAGAGCAACAGGAGGAGGCGCTTCTGCGCACTGGGCAAGGGGCGAGGATGGGAACCTCACCCCATTGCACTGTCCCAAAGTCGGTGGGGTTGTCCTGTAGTGCTGGGCAACCCCATCTGTGGAGGTGGAGTTGGTCCCTTAGGGGGCTGACTAGCCGTCGAGGTGCCCTGATGATTGTTGTTCCGGGGTACCTCACCAAGGGCGGCACTGATGGCACTCGCGGTGGTTTATGTGGGTATTCGGCACTACCATGTGCCGCGAGTCCCACACACCACTGGACCCCACCCAGGGCCGGTGAAGGCGCGTAGATGCGTTTCCCCGCGTCACCAAAAAAAAAAAAAAAGGAGGGCTTATTCTATGCATCAATCCTTCTTTTTTGTCAACGCGGAGAAATGCATTTTCGCGCCTTCATCTGCCCAGGGTGGCAGTAGTGTGTGAGGCTCGCGGCACACTGTAGTGCCGAATACCCACAGAAACCAACGCGAGTACCATCAGTGCCGCCTTTGGCGAAGTGCCCCGGAACTACAAGTCATCAAGCCACCTCGACGGCTAGTCAGTCCCCTAAGGAATTGACACCTCCTCCACTAATGTTGCAGCTGGCACCGCTTTGGAGGACAGTACAATGGGTGAGGTTCCCATCCTCGTATGTCCCCTCTTCTTATAAGAGGAGTACAAAGAGCGCTTCTCCACCTGCTCTTTAGTCCACTCTTCTTTTGTGTGGGGTACACAAAGAACAGCCCCCTCGGTTCACCTCAGGCTACTGAGCCCCACCGCCGCAACAAGGCTTGAACCACACGCATTACGCGAGTGTTCCTTAAAGTGTGTTCCACGGACCCTTTTGGGGTTCGTAGCATGAGTATCAGAGGTCCGTGGTAGAAGTTCGTACAAGAGTCATCTACAGCGCCGTTTCTTAATGTATGTCCTATGGGATCCGTGAAATTATTTAAGTTTTAAAAGTGCTCCGTCGGTTTAAAAGCGGTCGTCGGTAGTCAGCTGAAGCTTCTACTGATCTTTTGGCTATATATTAAAGCCGAGTACCGGACACGGCGGCCATGTCTATAGAGATGAGCCAACTGAGTGGACATACTGCAGTGCACAGGCACAAGTGCACATCCTGTTCCCTCATTCTCCTATTCCAATGGGACGGCAGTCCGACGAGACCGGAGATGAATCAGGCGCAGCACCGACGGCATAACGTATACTCCGTGCATGAGGGTGTAACCCGCCAACTCCCTACTTCGGACTGTTATTAGAAATTGAAAAAATCTCAATAACACTTCGATCCGACTCGGGACTCGAACCCGGGACCTCACGACTGTGGGTGAACATGCTTACCACTAGACCACGAGGCAGACAAAAAATATCAATAAAATAAAACTAGGTGATGAAATGCTCTATTGACGGGTAATCATCGGCCCCAGTGCCGGTTGGCATCACCGAGGTGGCAACACTTTACGTGACTTTCTACAACTAACATGTGGGTATGCCGACATTTTCACGATAACGTGTCGTTGGAGATTTATCTAGTTGTTTCAAATCGACAATGTTGCCATTTGATTATTTTTTTCATACAATAGGCAAACGAGCAATCGAGTCTTTTTACGACTACCGACCCATGACATAATTACTATGCCGATGGGTTGCCCTCTTCCCCCTCCAAATGAGATACCGGTTACTCACATACCGCACAAAACGCGAAACTGAAGGTGTCACTTTACGGCGTTACCCTGTGAGCGAGAGGTACCTCTCTAGTGGTGCCGCCCAATTCCGACGCTATGCATCATGGCGCTTGTAAATATCTAAATTAACATTTACCTAAAAATATAAGGGACGAAGGCGTTTGAACAGCAAAGGAGATATCTTTAGGCCATCCATAAATAACGTCACACCATTTTTAGAAGTCTTCGACTTGACTAGGACGAAGTATACCTCAAGCATAATAAAGTGATATTTTTAAGTTTGTTGTTCACTTAATATATTCACTTATATTTATTGAGTATTTATATCATTGTTTTTTTTTTAATTGTGTAAATGTTCATTTCATTATTTCTCTTTGGCCCATTCATGGGCGTCCACGATGGTAGTTCACATAAATGATTAGTTTTAAATAATGAAAAGAAACAAAAATTACATGCGACATTACTATGACTGGGACCCCAAAGACTACTATTGTATATTAAACCTATGTCACAAAAAGAACTGTCTCTACACATACTCTGTATATTAAACCTATGTCACAAAAAGAACTGTCTCTACACATACTTTGTATATTAAACCTATGTCACAAAAAGAACTGTCTCTACACATACTTTGTCGCTTTGCGAATTGTATTTGTAAATAGGAAAAATCTTCTTACAACTTGTACGGATGTTTATGGACACCCATAGTCGATAAACAACTCAGACTGCCCACAAAATATGCCGTACAAAACCGTTCAAATTCCCAATGATCGAAGTGTGGACAGTTAATTTTGGGGCGAGTTTGGCGGCCCACCCAAGGAGCGCAGCGCCAGATGTTGTTCACACGTCCAGATATGGCACGCATGTGCTTCGTGCGACATTATAAAGTGTTACGTCCACTTACTTTTATACAATTATGTTAAAGTCAAACATAACTCTTTTTGAGAGTTCCATACACAAGGGTAAAAAAATGGAATATCATGTTATGAACTATAACTAACGGTTATAGAGTTAAAATTTTCATATAGTTTCAGATGGTGTATTTCTTTTGCCGCTGAAACAACAAATACTAAATAATTATTTAAGAGGACAGCATAGAAAACGCCATACCATCCGAATCCGGCACGAACTTGAGCGGTTTTATGGTTACATAAATTCATAATAATTTCAAACTTTACATAAAATTGATTCACTAAGCTCAAATAAATGGTTGTAGAAGGAACAAGATATATTCCGGGTACTAAGCGGCACATTATAATTTACAATGTAATATCATTATCAGCCCTTATCGGTCCACTGCTGGGCGTAGGCCTCTTTCAAAGACCGCCAAGACGACCGATCTCTTGTTACTCGCATCCATCCCGGACCGACTAATGCACGGAGATCGTCTTTCCACCTGGTGAACGGTCGACCAACACTTCGTTTTCCTAAACGGGCCCCCGCTGCAGAACCTTACTGGCGCATCTGTCATCTGTTCTACTGGTCATACAACCAGCAAAGTTGATTCATAGTGAATCAATTTAAATAAATGAAAGTTGGTGGAACAAGATATATTCCGGGTACTAAGCTGCACATTATAATTTATAATGCAATATAAGTCTAATTGTGGCACCAAGACAGACATGAGTCGTCGCAGAGAGCTGGAGAGGAACGCTATAGCATAAATATCTGTCTATAGTCTAAAGGGGAAGATGAGTAGCCCCATATTACTATTTCTGCTACCCATTACTGCCAACTACAACAACTGGTTGTTTGTAAGTCGGTTCTTAGACGATATAATTTTTTATGATAACAATTATCTAATTGACGGAGTGAAGGACACTGTTTTGTTTGCAGGCTCCCGCCCATTCGGAACATTACTATGACTCGGAACGTTACTATAGAACAATGGCCCATTGGAGGGGTGGGGGAAAGAAAGGAAACCATCCATGTTATGCGGCTGTTCATAGACTTCAGTATACTTAAGAAGGCTCCGATTTCTCGTTTGCCCCCTATGCTATAAAAAGACTAATAATAATAGCAACCAGATATGTAATATCGCATGCATGCATCTAAAGTAACCAATTTAGAATGACACAGGTGTGTCCCTTGTGCCAAGGAATGTGCCTGTTTTTATTTCAGTACGTGCGAAGGCTTGACGCCACATTCTAAAAATCATCAGCATCAGCCCGCGTACTATTAAAGTTACAACTTGCGTATACTTTTGTATTTTAGGATAGCGGTCCCGCCATAAAGCGGTAACGGAGTGATGTATTAGGACATCACTATGACCGGACGTTACGGTGTCAGTCCCGGCTCTTTAGGAAATCCTGTGAAGTGGTTGTGACATAGTCAACGTTCTAGTGACGTCATATTACGGATTCACAACGGCACCGCTTTTCTTGGAATACCAAGCTTAACTTACTAATAGTCTACGATTCCGATCTTTTTCAGTCGATATGGTGAAGTGGGTATGCCAAACTGAGATATTTGTTTTCCTATTTTGAAAACATAAATTATTTATAGTCATTGACTTACAGAAATAAAAGATATGCGTTGTCATCATGAACTGTCATTTAAAGGAATAACATATTTTTTTTGTAAAGTGTTCTTAAGCGCATGCTTTTAAGTTGATTTTACAATGTGCTTGAGACGCTAACTGTGTATCTTGGTGTTTTTGTAAATATGTAGTTAGAGTTGAATGTTTAACCTTATTAAGTAATTTTAAGTACTATCCGGATGCATCCTACCCATCTGCGAGAAAAGAGGAGGGGGTCTGTCCCATCGACAACAATGTTATCTAGACGGTCGTCCGACTTATCCTATAGTAACGGATGAAGCTGCACTGGCCACGTCCGCCAGCACAGAGCAGTGATGAAGTGAAATGAAAGTGAACATGAGTGGAAAAATTAACCAAAGGTCTTTACACGCATTACCTTAAAACGACTACACATAATTTGATAATGTATTTTGTTTAGTTTTACATTTTAAATTACCCTAAAGTTGAATTCACTACATTACACAATTGATTTGATAAATAAAGCGTCGAAACCATTTGATAATTTGCATTATGTAACGAAATAAAAATAAATTGGTTATTGTTATCACCAACTGCATGCCTTGAAAACTATATGCAATAGTTTCTGGCCATTTTACTAGGTAACGCACACTTGATTCTATGCCTATTATGTTAAGGTCCAATGTTAAATTTCAGCCAGTAAAAAAGTTTACTTACATAACAATCATGATTTGAATAGACAATTAGTTCCTTGACTTTAAAAAAGTCGGTTATCTCACTGTTTACAACACGTGTGAAAGAGATAAAAATTCGTCCTGAATGCGGGTATTTATCATTCTAGCAACTTCCTTGTGATATAATGAGTCCCGAGAAAGTGTGGCGAGACACACACAAATACATTCTAAACAAAAGATAACGCTACGCACACACTTTATAGTGCGTGCGCTTGTGTACGCACGTAAGAAATTATACTTCTCCGTCGTAACAAACTAACAATAAAAGTGGTAGTGTTATCTATTTGGTTTAGGAACTACGTTGACCACATTGTAGCTAACCTCATAAGACACATCTTAATTACTCCCATATATTCGTCACACTTCGATAAATGCGTGTGTGTTGTGTCTGCGTTGTGTGATTTGACTGCTGTCGTGTGCGTCGCGCGACCTATTTAATTTTACACTACACTTACCAACTATAAAGTAGAATAAAACATTGAAATTCATAGCCATCAAGCAATAGAAATCTAGTGTATCGAAAATAAATGAAATCTATTCTAGACTAACTAACTGTAGTCAGCTCTGGAATTTAGATTTATATTTTTTATCTCTAAAACTATTTAACAAATCTCGTAATAACTAATGTCAATGGTGTCACTATCGATTACTTTATACTTGTTGATAAATATTTGAAAGTATGTTTTAGTATGTTTTTAATTTACTAGCTGTGCCCGCGGTTTGACTCGCTTCAAACCAATCCCAAGGGAACCGTTTTATTCGGGATAAAAAGTAATTTGCATGTTATTCCACACTGAAATTACACCCGTGCCAAATACCCAGCCAGCTTTTCGGTAATTTGAATAATAAATTACAACATACGAACTTTCGATTCGCCCGTTAATATCGGGGGACGAATTATTCACTAAAACTTTTCCTCGGGAATCACACTATTTATTGGCGAAAATCGTATTAAAATTCATTTACTAGATTTCGAGAAAATCGATCACATACACATCAAACATCATCAAAATCACACAAATCGACAACAGACAGGTTTTGGGAACTTTGTTTTATATTAAGTATAGCTGATAGATATTGAACAAAGAAAGCTGTATAAATATGTTATTTACCTGTTATATAATTTAAAGTTTATTTTCAATTTAAAGTTATTAATTTAATTGTCACTGTAAATTATTAATGTTGGCAGCACTAAGGCCATGCTTGGCATTCAAATAAAAAACTCTTTGTCACATCACAATTTACGATGCAAATATGAAGCAACGTAATAATTTACAAAGAATGCACAAAGAAAAGTAATCACGTTTTTGTTCTTATTAACAAATTATTAACTGGTCTTTGTATATTTAACGTATTAATAAACATAATTATTTCGTAATGTAGCTCATGATTCTTTTATTTTAACGTTAATTGAAGGTAAAGCGATTATTTTTTTTTGTATATTTATAATACTGCATAGCGTTTATTATTATTGAATCTTCGTTGATACGGCATTCTTGTCTCTGACCAACGATCGATGTCAATAAGCATCGCATAAAAGTGTCACGCATACGTATTTTATATTATAGTAGAGCGAACGATCAATCGAAGCCTTTTGAGCACTACCGATGCCCATAGACATCCGCATTATTGTCATTTAGATGCGTTACTTCCATTTACTCCTCCCCTTCAATGGGCATCACACTACTCACAAATCTCCAAATACATTATAGTGAAGCTGTGTCATGTGATCGAGACCTCCACCCTCCACAGTTGTGTCAGCCCAATTCTGCTGAAACATAGCAATAGTGCTACGGCACTACCTCTTGCTATTAGCAATTCAGCCACACTATTAAACCGAGGAACCCTGAAATCCTTGGCTTTGAGCAGCTAATTGCAAACGTGCTTTGCTAATAACACGTGATCATCAATAAACAATGCACTGTTTCACTCGGTAATAAGATTCAATATCGGTTAGCCATGTTACTGCTGACATACACATCGCGCCAGCCTTGAACCCAGAACAAAGGATTGAAATGGAAAGCTAAATGGAGCATTGAGTTAACTTTTTGCTTCGATCGGCTAAACTGAGATGAAAACAATCGTTTGCCGATCAATAGACCGGAACACCAGTGGATTGTTAAATCTAATTAATACGTGGACAGCAGCAGAGTTTAATTTAATGCATTTTTAGTCTTAACTCCTTAAGAAACAATGTTATCTTAGCAGCCACCATACCGTTGCAACTGAATTGGGCCGACACGACCGGGAGGTTCTCACATGGCACCACCGTCGAGTGACCAGCGTTTCGTGCGATTTGTGAGCAGTTGGTAGCCCATTGGAGGTGACGAGGAAAGGACAACGAGCCATCTATGGGCGTCGTCAGTCGTCAAATAGATGTCGATTGCTCGATTGCCCACGCCAAACTATAAAAATTAAGTCACACGGTATCAAAAATAACACTAAAATCGTGTGAAATAGTGTATGCACGCACGTGTTTGGTGCAGCCACAATGCCTCAGATTTCGGAGCGCCTGCGATCCTAATATCTGGTTTGTCTATAGTCATGACCGACACCTGTCCCATCGGAATAAAAGCGGGAATAGAGAACTTATATCTATGTCGCAGTCGGATTGTTTAGTTCACCGTATTTCCGGTTTATTTAGTAGCGGGTCAACGATTAGCCGGATTGAATACGGCTAATCTTCATTAATTCTATCTTTATTAAATATAACAATATACTCTTTAATAATTAGAAAGAGTTATTTAATTTTCAATACAGCTAGCCTTATTGAAATGAGGTGAATCATTATCCGCCTTTTTTTACCCTTTTTAGTTCCTAATTTTCACACTCGTGGCGTTGCTCGACATGACAACAACAATGTCGTGGATTGTAGAACATAGAGAAATAAAAAAATCTATGCCCAGATGGGTTCAAAGGTTGGGCTATTTCTTAATTTGCACAAAAAACAACAAGCTAATTTCATATTTGTATCGATCACCACCACCGCGTAAAATCAAGATACTCAATGAGGCCAAACATCAGCCGCCATATTGAAGAACGTCTCGCAATGATTATCCGGTTAATTATTAGCCCGCCACAGAACAAAACGGCCCTGGTTTTGAAAACGGCTAGCCGTATTGTTATACGGCGATTTGCACGATACGACTGCGATATGTACATACTTTTGTGCCAAAACATGTCCTGCGTACTTGGCTGTCTGTGCTGTGCGATAGACAGCCATTATGCTCAAAATTAGGCCGGCTCACACTATTTTCCATGACATAATTCTCTTTCTGGTGTCTCTGTGCAACTGATCAAACATGGCGACGAACCCTATTTACAGGAATTAAAAGATAAGATATCAATAAGTAAAATAAACAAACATGGCAACTGATATCCGCTGTCCAAATAAAAAGTGTGTGTCGTGAGCAAACGACGATTATTCATTTATAGCTATTAAAGCCGTATTACCTGACTGTGTCTAAAGGAGGATAATGCTTTTGAAGCGTATGTACGTAGCTTCCTATGTTCCCTGCTACAGCCAAAGGACTAGGTAGTTTTTAACGTATGAAATGTCACTACGTTGCACTTGACACAGTGACGCTGGGTACATTCAAATTAATTTGCAGCAGTATTTCCTTATATATAGCGGGGACACCGGCAAGAGGGAGTCTTCTCACGCCTACCGGCGCCCATAGACATCCACAGAATTGTTATATAGATGCGCTGTCCTCCTTTTCTCCTCCCCTTTAATGGGGTTTCATGTTTCTCAAATTATATTTAATCGACAAACGCAGTCCCATTTTATCGTGGAAAGTCCAGGAGAGTGTTGCCATGCCCTTGGATCAGTGACACCGGGAAACACAGTAAAGTCATCATAGCGGTGATATATATTTTTTCTACTATTAGAAAATTAGGGGGCTAACGTGCAATCAATTCCTTTTCTTTTGACAACTACAGACACCATAAACATCCGCATTATTATTATCATGTAGATGTCAGCCTCCTTCCTCCTCCCTTACAATGGGTCACCAGCCAGTCACAAAGAGTTCTATTAGTTTGCATAGGAGGCAACGGAATTGGGCCGGCACGACTGGGGGGACCGATATACTGTCATGTACTATGCACGACACTACCTCCACCCATGCAGCATGACACTACCTCTTCCTAAAACTTCCCTAAAACGAAGTCATAAAATTGTTTATAACAAAAAGCCGTCTTTGAACTGACGGCCTTCCCGTAAATATTTCTTTTTTTTACTGCCCCTAACAACTTTAACTGGCCAAGTTAATGACGTCCTGGTGCGTTGCGCAAGTCTCGCACACCCGGAGCGCGAGCGAAATTAGCGATAAAAATACAAATTCCACATGAATCAATATGTCTTTGGAGGTGGTGTCGGTCCTTATCACCACCGGACCGAGATGGTGATGATTAGCGGGCGATTTACAACTTCCTCCTTTAAGGTCAACTAACTAGTCGCGAGTTACGACTTATTTTTTTTTCTTACCACATATTAATTACTCCTAACCTGTAATACCGTAAAACGTGGTTTATTTGCTACCTAAATTCATAATATAACCGGGAATCTAATCAAAAAAATATTATAGTCAGCCGTAAGTGGCTATGGCTTTAGCCATTACATTCCGATGAATTGCCCAAACTTCTGAACTACCTATCGATGCTAAGGAACATCGATAATTCGGACCTTGGTAAAATCACAAAATTAGGTATGGAGATGTTTGGTAAGGCCGGCACAAACGAGTAGGTACCTCCTGCTCGTGATACCGCTGCAAAGTGACAAGTTTGTGAGTAACCGGTGCCCCTCTGGAGCGGGGTAAGGAAGGAGAGTAGCACAAATACATAAATTATGTGGATCTCTATGAGCGTCGAAATTCAACAAATCGTTAGCCCCTGACAGTATAAAAGAATGGGTCATAATTCTACTAATATCATTAATGTTAATATTTGTTTGTATTTGATGATACCTTCTGGATACATTTTATGCGGGTAAAACTGAGGGACACAGCTAGTCATAACAAGAGGCAGTGGAAGTATACGTAACGCAATAAAAAAAAAGAAATAAAATTTAATGCTTCCTTTTCATATGTTGTCTACATTTCGGAATGTAATCACTACACTAATTAAAATGACACGTTTGCATATGTTCCAAGAACGTAACAAAAAAAGTAACACGTTGCTTTATGGTCAGCGGGTGCAAGTTTTTTAAAAAGTACTGGAACTATATATAGGATATAGGGCCAGAGAAAAAGGTAATATTGAAGTGGAAAAAGCAAATACGGTTGACTGCTCCTTCTTAGACGTACCTGGAGGTACGTACGAGGATATATTTTTATTACTTTTTGAAGTTATACTTCTTTTGAGGCGTTAGGGAGAAATAATGATTTTTACGATACACGCGCATACCGTCACGAAAAACTGGCACCCAGAAGTTAGCAACAGTCAACATTGTAGCTTTTCTATTATTACGACAATGAAGTGTAACTTCTAACGCGTGTATGTAAGATTTTTATTTGTTTCTTTTTGAGATTTCGTAATGCCCTTTATGCACTGCCACCGGACATGTGTAAGAACGAATGAGTGTCGGACCGGATGAACCAAATGCCCACTAAAACCATACCATCGGCCGCATCTGTCAGCAGCAGAGCGCCGGAAGGTAATTGGCGTGTAAACATAAGCGTGGTCAGTTAAGTAACTGTTTGTGCCCGCCTAATAATGATATGTGTTACGATGCCTTTTCCCATCAGTTTACAGGCCCCTAGAAACAGTAATGACATTCTAAAGCCAATGACGAATGAGTCAGAGCAGCTGTTGGCTAAAGGTTAAACGCTTAAGGACCATCCGCCCAGTCCTCATAGTCGTTCTCTTCTCTTGTTAGTGTTTCAACTAGCTAAGTGCCGCGTACTCACTTGTTAGTGTTTCAACTAGCTAAGTGCCGCGTACTCACTTGTTAGTGTTTCAACTAGCTAAGTGCCGCGTACTCACTTGTTAGTGTTTCAACAAGCTAAGGGCCGCGTACTCACTTGTTAGTGTTTCAACTAGCTAAGGGCCGCGTACTCACTTGTTAGTGTTTCAACTAGCTAAGTGCCGCGTACTCACTTGTTAGTGTTTCAACTAGCTAAGGGCCGCGTACTCACTTGCTAGTGTTTCAACTAGCTAAGGGCCGCGTACTCACTTGTTAGTGTTTCAACTAGCTAAGGGCCGCGTACTCACTTGTTAGTGTTTCAACTAGCTAAGTGCCGCGTACTCACTTGTTAGTGTTTCAACTAGCTTAGTGCCGCGTACTCACTTGTTAGTTTAGATTCCGTAAAAGTATGTAGCAATAAGGGGCAGTTGGAAATTAATTGACTGCGAGTGCCCTCAGTGGCACCTTGGCTGAGCACCAGGTCTACATATCATCAGAACACCTCGACGACTAATCGGTCCCCTAATATACCGACACCACTAGCAGCTAGTGTCAGTATATGGCTGAAAGTAATTGTTCATCATTATCAGCCCTTGTCGACCCACTGTTGGACATAGGCCTCGTTCAATGAACGCCAAGGCGACCGATCTCCTGCTACCCGCATCCATCCCGGAGCGGCTGCTGCACGGAGATCGTCTTCCCGGTAGGAAGTAATTACGTATACATGTTATATCGAATTAAGTAATTACATACAACACACGCAGGTGTTCGCGGCCAGCTGTCTCCGAGTAACACTGTGTGTGTTATGAGGAAAGTTGCCTACATCGATCGAGTTTTTATTATCAATTTGGCTGGAATGCAGTAATGGCACAACCTCATACTAATTCTGGTAGATTTGCACAGTAGGTTAACACCGCTTGGCCTTTCCGTACTTATTAAAATAAATCTGATGTTTTACGGAGCAATTTTTATTGTATAGGAGGGCAAACGAGGAATCGGAGATCATGAAAGTTCGCATAATTACTATGCCGATGCGTTGCCCTGCTTTCCTTCTCTTAACCCCCCCCCCCCCTCCAACCGGTGGGCCACAGACAACTCACAAACGCATGGAACGCGACAACAAAGATGTCATTTTACGCCGGTATCATGTAAGCCAGAAGTACCTACCCCGGTCGCGCCGGGCTAATTCCGCTCCCGCTGCCATGTGGCACGTTGTAATTTTTCAGGTTATGTATGAGTGCAAAGTTTGATCCAAATCCGTTCTATAGTTTCTGCGTAAAAAAATAGCAAACATACATAGAAACTTTCACATTTTGTAACAGTAGTAGGATTTTTACTACATTTCCCTTTTGTTTTCTACATCACACGTACAGTCGTTTGGCACCCGACTTTTTAGTTTCGACTTTCGATCGACAGTAATAGTTCATGGTAGGAGACACTGAGAGTAAAAAAAAAATACAAAAATCCTAGAAACTCGAATATTGGCCAACCGTTTTAGATTTCATGTAGAAATGAAACTCACTAGCAAAAGCAACAAAAAACCGCTCCAAGGCTGCACGTGGCTGGCCAGCAATCAGACCGAGAAACTCATATCTCACTATAATCTCATAGACGGGAACAACTTGTTTTTTGCTGAGTAACGTGCCTAAAAAGTAATAGCAAATGAGAGACAGCGCCGTGCTACATCGCCAGTTTGTCAGCACGACAGAGGAGGTGATGCTCCGTTTCGTGTGGTTTGCGAGTAGCTGGGGTAGGAGGAGGGTTGGATCCCGCCATGGTTCAAGACTTGACGTGGCGGTGGGGCTCACTAGCCTGGGGTAATCCGATGCACCTTGGGCGAAGCCAATTGAACCGAGGAGGTGGCGGGTCTTTGTATTCCTCTTATAAGAAGACGGGACTAAAGAGCAGGAGTAGGTATCGCTATTAGTACCCCTCTTATAGGAAGAGGGGGCGAAAGAGCAAAGGTGGCGGCAGAATGGAAACCTCACCCCATTGCACTGTCCCAAAATTTTTGGGGTTGTCCTGTTGTGCGGGACAAGCCCATCTGTGGAGGTGGCGTCGATCCCTTCGGGGGCTGACTAGCCACCGAAGTGCCCTGATGTTTTGTTGTTTCGGGGCACCTCACCAAAGGCGGCACTCGCGGTGGTACTTGTGGCTATTAGGCACTATAGAGCGCCGCGAGCAAGGGTCAGTAAGGGCACGTAACTGTGTTTCCCCGCGTCAACAAAAAAAAGAGGAATGATGAACGCTACTCGTTTGCACCGCTATGCTATAAAAACGATAAGGCTTTTTTGTCCCTATAAAACACTATAATTATAGTTATAAATCTATTATGTTAATCTCTAAAGACATTATACCTAAGACGGTTATCGAACTTTGAAGCTCATTTTGATCTTGTAAAGCTAAAACCAGTTATTCGGATATTATGTCATCAACAGTCGTTTATTTTGAGATTGAATAACGCCCAGTCACGCCCAAATGTCAAGTTATTCTTGAAAATGTATGTTTTCCATGTAGAATGTCTACATGAAAAACATACATTTTTACGAATAAGTTGAAATATAAATTTTATAATTTTATAAAAACGTATCTACACTAATGTTGTAAAGAGAAAACATATGGCTGTTTGTTAGCATTGATTAAGCTACGTAACTACTGGACCGATCTCAAAAGGATCATTAATAAAACTTCGATAATATAACTAAAGTTGTGAAAGAAATATCAAAGTAAATCCACAGCGGCAGAAATTATTTGTCATGTGGCAACGTGTAATGAATGTCTACATCGAAATATTCGAAATTTGAAATTTATTGTACTTGTAAATCAATGAATATGCCACACTTTGTGAAATAGACTTCCATAAGTAATGTAGAGGTACTTTTGTTAGTGATTGAAAATTTATAAAAAGTTTTAACCACATTTTATTTTTATAATCCTCTATTTTGAACTAGATAAAATTTTTTTTTTCCTCGTGTCTCAAAATGCATTTCCAACTCCAACACTACTTTTACTTTTTGCAAATTCTAACCAATTCGCGTTTCTAATTTCTCTTATTTATTTAACAAGCGATCTTTGTACTTTAATTTGCCGTTTATTTTGCTTTTTTAATTTTCTTACCCGTCTTATTTTTTAACGAAAGGTCCGATCTCAAATGTAGACTCCAATTTACAAGGCGATTGATATAGACGGCCGTTTCCAAACCTCCGTTAAAAATATACTTTATAAAATCATCATAAAAAAATTATTAATACTAAATTTAAGTGCACGTAGTAAATAAAACTTGGCCAGCTAAGGCGAGCAATGGGCCGAGTGTAATGATCTGTGCACCAGATAAGAGATAAAATTAAAGCGTCGTTATTTAAAAAGTTTCTCTTAAATACAATCAAATGGAATAGTGACAATTACATGTTGGCATCGGTATTCCGTACTATATTTTTTCCCGCTGTTTTTGCGACTTGTTAATACTGCATGTGCCATAGTTCCGTTACAGATATTTTTCACTGGTAATCTGGAGGTATTCAAAATGGCGTTTGTGGTTCTCTAGCTAATAAATTAGTGAGTGGCAGCGGCTGGATACAAAGAGAGCAGCAGATCGAGTTTAGGGGAGTAATTGATGAGGCCTATGTCCAGGCAGAGAACGAAGGAAGGCCGATGATCATGAATTAATCGCGCACACAAATTATTTCTATAATCACAAATTCGAGATTCTTTTTCTCTTTAATTATCATAGGACATTCAAATTATAAATAAGTATTTGGAAGCTTGAGTAATGTTTCGTTTGTTTAAGTAGACCCTAGAGATTTTCGATTAATTCTGATATTTATAGCTAAATTGTATAAGGAAGCAATAAAATTTTCCCACTCCTCCTTCCTTCCCTCAGGCGCCCTGAGATAACATCGTAGTCGAGCCTAGAGATACAGAAATAGCGATGGTGAGAAATTGTGGCGGGTCCTGCCCACAAAAATTGCTCAAACATAAAACAACGTGTAAAATAATGGTTTCAATTTTTTTTGTCTTTTGATTGCATCCAATAGCAACAAAAAAATATAAATATTTGAAAAATCTCATTAACGTTGGTAAAGGTAAAAGTTGCATTAAAAACATGATCGACAAAAATAAACGTCAAAATTGAAAAGAAGCACGAATAATGAAAAGAATAATAAACATAATAATATTTTATAATCATATGGCTTATTTAAAATGTAAGTAGATTATTTAACAGTGAAAACTCCTCTTTAAGACCTAAAGAACAAGAGCCAGCCAGAGAAAGTTTTTAAAACTTCACATATCGTTGCACTTCAAATCGTTTTATAGGAAATGTTCTAAACAGTCGTTTGATCTCTATTGATTTACATCGACTCGATTTAATAACCTTATATATAAAAAAATATCAAACGTTTTATTATGTAAATAAAGTGTAACATTGTACTTACGTTATTCAACAGAACTTTCCAAAACACGTTATACGTTAACAACACCAACACATAATTAAAAAGAATTGTTTGAAATAAAATTCCTCTTCTGTTCAGAAGTGAAAGAAAAATTCCTTGTTTGGTTTGAAAGAGTTTGCGTGCGTTCGAAAATTAAATTCGAGATTCGAACGCGCACGGCGTACGCAGCTGCGCGCTCTCGACCAACTGACGGTGACGCATTCGAATTCCGAAATCCAATGCGTGTCTCGTGAACGATTTTCAACAGACGGTCTTTGTTTGATAAATATGCTTTAAACGGTAAAAAGATGGTATTGTACATTGAAAAATAATTTCTTCATTAGCCAAGACCAGGGCCGGACTTAGAGTAGGGCTGGCGAGGCTCCTGCTCAGGGGCTTCTACAAGTGCCCCAAAATAGATCGTGGTACTTTTTTAGCATTTGAACCGACAATAAAAGCCATTATATTGTTCTTAAATTTTTTGATTATATTTGTTAACTAATAAAAAGGTATTTAACACTACAAGTGCGGGCGTACTAAACTCGATCCATTTCGATTTCCTTCTGATTACGCGAACGTCATATTAAGTGTAGACTCCTATTTTTTTGTGACTTTTATTCAAACATCAAAATTATTCTACAAATCCTGAACAACCAGGCCGAAAAAGAGATATCTTGCGAGTAAACACGCGGGTATGCCTTGCATTTATAATTAAGATTTTCTTCATCTTATAAGATTAGGCTGTTTACAATGTTCACCACACACACACACACACACACACACACACACACACACACACACGCACACGCACACGCACACGCACACGCACACGCACACGCACACACGCACACGCACACGCACACGCACACGCACACGCAGGAAACGACACAGGAAAACCTCACCATCTTTGGGATAGTGCAACGTAGTGAAATTTCCATCCTCACCATTTTCCCCGTGCGAAAACGCGCCTCCTCCTGCTCATTAGTCACCTCTTCTTATAAGAGGAGTACAAAGTGCAGAGGAGGAGCCGAGGAGGCCCTCGGTCCGATAGACCTCGCCCAAGGTGTCAGGGTTCGCCCCAGACTACAGATGACCAGATGACACAAAAGTCTATGCTACTCCGATGAACTGTACAGACGGGAGCAGTAGCGCCGCCAACCAGAAGTAGATCCCTCCGAAAAGAAAAAGACAAGACTTGAACTATGGTGCTCTGGACTTTGTGCATCTAACCTAATAATGAAATAATAAGAAATTAATTTTAGCATGTTACATACTGGTAATATTATTATTATTGAAATTATGGTCAATATCTGTCTAGCAGTTTTGGTATTCGACGCATCCGAAAAAACCAAAAAAAAAATTTCCCTTTCCTATTTATTTTTATTTTTTATATAGTAAAGGAGCAATCGGAGCCTTGTGACGACTACCGACGCCAATAGACATCCACACTTTTGTCATACATATGCTTTGCCCTTCCCAAACTGCACGAAACGCGACCGCATAGCGACATACTTTACAGCCATGTCATGTGAGCGCGAGGTACTTCTCCGTTCGAGCCTGACCAAATCAGCTGGAATACAGCATGGCACTACCTCCGACCAAATTATCTTTATAATATTATTATTGACTCTTCTGTTTGTACTTTACGAGTACTCTTTAGTCTACTACTTTCTGTGTCAAAGCTGATAACACAAACCTAATAGATTTATAATGTTATATATTATCCATTAACAAGTAATCTATGTTATTTGGTAAATGTGTAATTTTGTTAAATAAATAAAAAAACTAAATATTTATATATATTAAAGGCACAAAATTTGTTCAGTAATTAGTCCAAAATCAGTTCATGTTAAATGCCAGTAGATGCTTTCTTGCACCATTTTACCGTTCTATTTTTAAATAAACAATTATAAGAATTCATTTTTTTTAATTCGAACAATATCCAGTAACACGTGATTTCACAAAACTTTTTTTGGTCGATTTCGCACGGTCGTTACCAATTTATCAATAGGCCAATAAATGTAGGCCGTGTGACGACATAAAGGATTACCTGGTGTATTGAGGCCGCCTTGATGACAGCCTAACTGGGGCTGTTAGATTTCATTGGCAAGAAAGCGCGATTATTAATACTGGGAACTAAAAACTATCAAAGAGGCGGATAATGGCCTATTTTAATTCAGTATGGTTAGATTTGCTGAATATCGTATAATAGACAATCCGACTCGGACATATATATTTTGTACCAAATTTCATCTATATCGGCTCTGCAATTTTTGCGTGAAAATGACAGTATAACTGTGAGTCGGTTTACGGACGATATGATTTAACGTAATAACGATTCTCTAATTAATCAGTGAACGTATAGCTCGTTGAAATGAAAAAGCCCACTTGGTGCCATAGATATAATGTAGAGTAGGAAAGACCCGTCCGTCTAAGTCGAAAAAGATAGCAAATGTGGCGCACTCTGTGTATCTCTTTTTTCAATAACTCAGAAGTATATTATTGCAAAAAGAGGGTCAAAGAGTGCAATGCGCTTGCTTAGATTAGATAAATAATAAAACATATCACATCTTCATTCTCAATTAACCGGCATATAGACACCTGCCGTAAAAGTCGTGTATTTTTTGTAAAGCGAGTAGGTATATGAAGCCAAACGACCATGCGGAGCTTGTTAGCAGTTGCAAAACCCCGTAAACATCCCCACAATCAGAGGTAATATTGGTTGCCCTCCTATACGCAAATTCCACGCATTCCGGTACCTCTCTGGGCGTGCTGGTTTATTATTCAGAGTCGAGTTAATGGATATTCTATTAAAATATAGCCGCCTGCCGCCTGGCGACCCTCAGTGTAATAATATTTCAATATTGATTTCCTTAGGGGCCCAGGCCCTAGGCCCTTGTTACGTAAATCTACTCAATACATATTGATTGGGTTGGGTTTGTTCATGCCGCAACTATATGGCCCATTGGTGGGGAGAAGGAACGGACAGCGCATCTGCACATTACTTGGGCGAATGTCTGAAGGCGCTAGCCGTGATACAATATGATTTCTCGTTTGACCCTATCATCCATACCATAAAATAAAATGACTATATAAATCGTGTTAAATCAGCAAAACAATTGCATCGGTGGTTACTATGCGAAACACATAGAGCACAGAAGCTGTGCTTCATTTTTCGCGGGTTTTTTTTTTTTTTAATTTAAGTGGACAAACGAACAACCGGATCCTAGCGGTGACTGTCGAAGCTCATTAAAATCAATATGACTCTTAGACAGTCGTGTTGCTCACCACAAAAAAAAATCAACGATCACGAAACAATCCAGAAACTTCTTCTGACTGCGCTTAAACACTGCTCTGAACTTGTCTCACCTACGCGTATTGTCTGGAGTAAGCAAACGTCTCTCGTGCACGGTTGTGGTCCTCGGAGAAGTCCTCTCTGATGTCTCAAAGGTCGTAGTTTTTGTGTTACGTCATCCTCTATGATAACAGTTTTTTGAGGCGTGACTTCACAGAATGTGATACCACGTTAAAACTCGCAGATGACGGACGATTCAAGGATAAGAGTCACCTTACACACCCAAGGTTTCCAACATTCTAAAAGCCGCAAACACCCGCAATCACACGCGATCAAAGCAAAACTAGGAGTGCGAGTCGGCTGGAATATGGTTGACATCCGTCTACTAGAACTGCTAGATACTAGACTGTTGCTAATGTCACTAATAAATTTCGATAGTGGCGCCATCCAGTGGAGAAGTTGTGTACTTATCGGACCACCCTAGCCGGGTGAGTAGATAAGATAACCGCATCCCGTGAGGACTCGATTTACGGCAGTGATATCCCTTGTCATGCATTGTCTTATCTACGGAAGTGCCATTGTTGCATTGCAGCAGAATCAAGCCGGAACGACTGGAGTGACCTCTACCTTCTATCTCTACGTACTCGACGGCGGCATCATGTGAGCGAAAGGTATCTCTAATGCTATTTTAGTAGGTTTCAGAGTATCAATGCAGCATACATCTTTATATTATCACTCATATTACATTTCAAGAAGAGGTAGTGGGCTACTCAGAAACCGCACGAAACGTAATTCTATCATGATTATCACTTTTCACACTGTAACCGCTAATATTCTTCACATGACAGTGTAAAATGTAATGATATACTCTTAGTTGATCCCGGGGACGCAAATTTGAAACATTAATTACTTGGAGAATGCAGTAGAAAGTAATTAGGAGCGCACTAAACAGATTATGTAACTTATCACTTAAGCATAGATCATAACAAGACAGGTTCATATTGTAAATTAAATTAATGAAGTACTTTCACGTACTCGTGTAATACGTTTCTTCTCAAAACATTCATTTGAACCTCACTTTCGCTGTCGACGAGATGTTGCATTTAATTCATTGTTCTTTTGGAAAGGACCTTTGTCTAATGTTTAAATATATTTTGTCGGACAACTGATAATAAATAAAAGAATTCAGGAGGTCTATTGAAGGGGGGAATGAGGCTAGCATGGTAACTCGCTCGGGGCTTATGCGCAATTCGACCATGTCTGTGCCAGTTTTGCAATTTTGTGGCTGAATGTATAATAATTATGCGGATGTTTATTTGCGTCTATGCGTACATCTCTGTTTATCTGCGTATATTGCGTCAAAGGCTCCGCTGCTGCTCCTTTCCCCCTTATATACTAAATAAATAAAGGAAAATATAGTAATATAATAATAATAATAATATCTGTGGCCTTATCATACCACGTTAGCATAATCCTGTACTAAGTACCGTAAGGGCTTGTGTTCCAGGTACTAGACAAAGGAAATACATTTAAGATTTTTATATATTTAAGAAATCTTATGTATTTAAGATTTTTTTACAGAATAATATAATACATATATAAACATCCAAGACCTAGGCGGTTTTCGAACTCGCGACACGCGGACTATCCGCCACGTTACCAACTGAGTCAGCCGGTCGTCATAATCGTAGTATCCTTGTTAATGACGCTGAGAGCATTTGACGATATTTCCCAGTAGTATTTCATCTAAAGTAGACGTAGATACGACAGCACCATGTATAGTGCAGACGAATTGGGTTGGCACGACTGGGAAGTAACTGCCCGCACTTGCTACCGCCGCAGTTGACAGTTATGATGTTTTATACAGTTTGTAAGCTTTATTGCCGATGAATAAGGGCCAATATATGTGTGGAGAGCAGATAATACGGTTGCATGATAATTATTGTAATGTCTATGAGCAGAAGTCATAAAAAAGCACGTACGTACTACACTCATTGCCATCTTGGCTTATTGTATATAATTTGGTTCAAAGTAATTATATATAGAGACTAGCCAACGACACATTAACAAGACTAACAGACTAGCAATTAGTAAGAAACACCGCCTACTAATTGTCATCGTATTGCTAAATAACAGATGCTAAGCATAAACTAAAAGATGCAAGAACACTTGAGGCCTAATCCCAACCCATATCTAAAACCACTTATCTGCGGCTGGACATACACACACACAAACAGATACCACTGGGGACACACACACACACACACACATACACACACAATATCTGTATTGCCCATGTGGGTATTACAGCTATGCTAACTGCTCACTAAAATCTCCAGTCTTGTTCCATCTTTTCCGCCTGCCGACGGAGCCACGGGAGCGCGTTAGCCTTCTTTCACGGCATCGTCCAGCCTCCCGCCTCTTTGTTTGGTGCACGGTCTAAATTTCCCTTTTACCTCCTATGATAAATATCTATCTGTTAGTTTGTAGCAGGCACGTGACTTGTCACTGGTCACTGGTCACCGATCACTGGTCCAGCAGTCCACCGCCACAGTCACCACAGTCGCGAGGTCCTGGGCTCGAGTACCGTTCGAAGACGTTTTGACCATAAAAATGTTTTTACTCCATAAGAACGAACACTCTGAAGTGAAGGCGCGCGAATGACGTAAGCGATGTAAGCGCGCGAAAGATTGTGAGTAGCTGGTAACCCGATGTAGGGGAAGAGGAAAGAAGGGAAAATAATATCGTCGTAGCCCATCCGACCCGGTAGGGGTCAGTTGCAGAACCGACGGCTTAACGTGCTCTCCAAGGAACGGAGGTGTAACTCTGCCAACCTCCAGATTCCAGACCGATTGGCATTCAAATAGAAGTGTCCCAACAACAATATCATTTTTGGTCCGACCCGGGACGCTAATCTCGGACCTCACACGCCTGCGGTTGAGCTACCACTAGATCATACAGTCACAAAGTATTGTCGTCCAGGGAGTAATACAATCATGACACATATTACTTGTAGCCAACAACATCCTGTGATTATCACTTCGATGGGTCAACCTGCACGGGATAAACCATCCTAGCCCATGTGTATAGGGTTGAATTTGTAACTGCATGTGGAGTTCTATTTACATACAATACACAACAGGATACCACGGGGAGTTACGTATGTAGCTATACTATGCTAAGTAGCTGCGCCCCGCAGTTTCGCCCGTGTGTCGTGATGATATTCCATAGCCCCATCCCACCATTATTTTTTTTATAGTATAGGGCGTGAAACGAGGAATCCTAGCTATTTTACGATTACCAACGCCCACGAACATCCGCACAATTACTATGCCGATGCGTTGCCTTCCTTTCCTGTGGCCACCGGCTACTCACAAACCGCAAGAAACACAAAACCAAAGATCTCACTTTACGCCGGTATCATGTGAGCAAGCCAACCAAACACTTCAGCACTATAATATGCCATGTGTATAACGTTGTGCTTTATAGAATCATTTCTGTGTCCTGAAAGGCGTATTAAGCTTTGTTTACTGAATGATAGTGTCCGACTACCGTCCCATCTGATAGGAGAATAAGGAAAAAGAGAGTGATCATGTGTCTTTTTGCGGACCTGAACTTTTGCTGTAGAAGCGAGGAGAAGACCAGTACAGCTTCATCGGATTGCTATTAGGATTGTCGGATTGTCTGGCGACGAGACGTGTTGGGCTCGAAAAGGCACCCGAACCTCATGTTTATAATGGCTAATTTAACTATATTTATATCAGTCAGTCAGAGAGACCGCGAGGTACCTCATCCCCCGACTCTAACGTACCGACGTCGGGGGATGAGCTCGCGTGCGGTAGCTAAATGGCCTCAGCACTGACGTGAATGAACGGCTCGTGGACAGGATCATTGCCGGCGGTCCGTAGCTTCCTGTACCCTCAGGCGAGGGAGTGTCTGCGAACAGGGAGTGTCTGCGAACACTCTTTTGCACTAGTACGTCCTGCGCACGCTTATTCTACAGATATGGCCAAATTCGACGAAAATAAGAAGTCTTGCCATGCTGCCTTGCAACCATACTGAGCCAGCACGATCGGGAAAGTATCTCTGGCTCTCCGCCATAATGTGACAGCTATGATGTCGTGTTTCATGCGGTCTGTGAATAGACAGTGGGCCATTGGAGGGGAGGAGAAAAGGAGGGGAACGCATCAACATGAGTAATGCTTATGTCTATGAGCGTCGGTAGTCGTCAAAAGGCTCAGTTACTCGTTTGTCTCCTATATTAAAAAAAACTCGTAAACGGCGTTCACATGGTACGACATGTTGGGGAGTCAAACCTGCGTATGTAGACCTCGCCCAAAGTTCCTCGAAATTGTTGTACCATGCCGTAGCATGTACTGAAGCTAGTTTTCCTCTGGACTGATCCCGTGGAGCCAAAGACCGAACAGCTTCATAGAATAGTTGTAAGTAATCGAGCGACGAGACTGACTTTGATTGAAAAGGGGACTACCGACGCCCATATACATCAGAACAATTGTCATGCAGATGCATTGCCCTCCCTTCCCTTCCCCTCCGATTTGCCGCCCGCAAGTCACATACCACAAAGACCTTGACATCATAGCGGTCACCGCGGCGGTATCGCGCGAGCGAGTATACCTCGTAGAAGTACCGGGCCAATGCTGCCATCTACCACTTCAGCTTTCACTTTGTTTTGACATTACCAATGACAGTTCGTCTTATCAAGCGCTATGACGGACCAGCGTGCGGTAGCGCCGTGCGTTATCGTGGGCCATGATCTCTCTAAAAGCCAATCATCTTACAACGCCGAGATCGCTCTTGAACGAGAGCTTCCCTCGAGTGACATCAAGGGGCAACAGGCTCCACATTTTCCCGACGAGCACCCATAGCATTCCGGTTAAGCTGTATTGAGCTTCTCTTTGCTTCCACAGCATAAGTTTGAGACAATTTACGCAAACCATAAGCTAGACACGAACACCGTGACATAATTCTTATAGTATATAGGATTCATGATTATCGTCATTATCAGCCTCAATCAGTCCGCTGCTGGACACAGGCCTCTTTCGATGAATGCCACGACGGCCGATCTCCTGTTACTCGCATCCATCCCGGACCGGCTACTGCACGGAGATCGTCTTCCCACCTGGTGAACTGTCGACCAACACTTCGTTTTCCTAAACGCGGAAATTCCCTATTTTCCTAGTATATAAGATTAAAAAAGCGTAATAAAATCTAGCAAAGAGTTGCTACGTGTGTCAAACCGGAAACGGGGCCAGCGCTCGTAACAATTTAATTGACGAAGTAATTGGGGGATGCATGCCTCGCCGCGTCCAGGGCTGCTGTCCGCCACTCACGTCCGAACTGCGTGCCGAGATATGTGAAAAATACTTAAGTGAGAAATTCCGTAGCCCTACGCGTAGGGTTGATTCAATGTTTAGATGTAAAATAGATTTTAGGACTGGTTTCGCAAGTTACCATTAAAGTGTCAAGTAGCTATTCGACACATGACGTTTACAGCACTTTTTATGCTCAATGACCTCTGTATCCATTGGTTGCTTGTTTCAAGAGAGAGGCCTTCCCATGACTTTGGCTTGAAGCGTTGTAATCAACAATTACGCTACTACGGCTTGACACAAAAACGCTCACATAGCTTGTTCCCTTTGCTTTTTTACATCTTGCTGTACTTAAGCGAACGTCTGTATGTATGCTTCGTATTCTTTCATTCAAAAACTATTGCATAAATTAAGATGAAATTGGGCACAGATAAAGATTACTGGAATTACACAAAAGTAATTTTCAACCCGAAAAAAATAAAATATTACTGTTGTTGATGTCTTAAGTTGACGCGAATGTCACTCATTACAATAAAACTATTTTATGGGTTATATCTCGGTTTATTTAATTTTTTAACTAACCCAACGTTTCAGAAGCTTTACAGCACGTATGGTCACAGTAATTAAATAAACCGCGACAAAATCCGTAAAAATAGTTTTTTTGTAATGTTACTGTTGACTCTTGGGATATAAATATATCCCAAACCGGCTGCAAAGACGGAGCACAGCTTGTAACCCTTGTAAAAAATATAATATAAAGCGCATAAGATAAAAGCTCCAGTTACACAACGCTCACGTACTAATAATCCGTTATCTCACACCCTAAGGTGGAGAGGAAGTGGTCGCCATCTTTGCCCCCTTTACAGCGTCCAACTGATTTACAATCAGACCACTCCACTTGGAGAGTGCACTTTTATAGTGACACCAGGTCCAACCAACTGCCTCGTGATCTAAAAGTAAGTTTGTTCAGCCACAGACGCGACTCCCTGGTTCGGATTCCGGGTCAGAAAACACAAAAAGTTCTATTAGGATGTTCTAAATTCTACTCACTATCCGGAGTTTGGAAGTTGGCGGTGTTCTTCCCCGTGTCTCGAAGAGCACGTTAAGCACGTTCCTTTGCCTGATTTATCTCTGGTTGTGTGGATTAACATTCCTTCGGAATAGGGGAATGAGGGAATGGAGAGTGCACTTTTGTCGGCGCCAAAACTACTTGTGCTCTATAATAACATGTCTCGCGCGTAGCTTCTCAATAGAAATATCATATTATCATATGATATCATATAGACATTATTACTTCCCAAATGAAGTCGCAGCATTGCTGTCAATGACGTAATAACAGGCAAATCTTCGATGGTTTCATACTGGCTTGAGGGGGTCAGAGAACAATGCGCTCATCTGGAATATAGCGTTCATTGGTTCATCCGGTGAATTTGCCACAAGCGCCCAACGTTCGGTCCCATACGATGAATTTGCTACAGGCCCCCAAGAATCGGCCCCATCACTTGAATTTGCCCAACGATGTATTTTCGACACTGGTTGCAGCTGAGTTGAGGTATCACAACGGGATTCAACCATGTTAAAGACGTGAATTAGCTGTGCTATCGCGTTTTGTACGGTCGGTGTGAGCGGAAGTGATGGAGTAAACGCATTTGCACTTTTTTACATTTGGATAAATATATGCAACATCATCAGAATTCACGCAGTTCTTGGTTAACGGAAAGATACATCCGTCGTGCCGCCCTAATTCAGCTGCAATGCAGCTATACACCTCTTACAAGAAGCGTACTTTTAGTATCTAATCTTGAGGTTTTATAATTCTTGGCGGAACCCTAATAATAGAAGTATTATTCTTGCGAATGTTTATATATATGTCCTACTATTTTAAATTTGTCACAAACATAGATCATACTCTGTTAAAATTATAAAATTACACTTATTATATTGAAAATAAATGGATTCTTTCGACTTTAGGCGGATGAAACAATGGGCACAACTAGTTTGCTACAAGAAACGCCATTATCAAATGTCATATGTAGGTTGTTTTTATATAGTAAGAGGTAGTGCCATGCTGCATTGCAGCCGAATTGGGAGCACGAGTGGCCGGAGGCGCATTGGGCGAGGCTAAAAGGAAGGCAAGACATCGGCATAGTATTTATGATGATGCCCGTAGGAGTCGGTAGTCGTAGAAAGGCTCAGATTTCTCGTTTGTCCTCTTATACTATAAGAAAACTATGTCGCTATAACCTAAGCAATGTCTGCAAGCCTGCTGCTTAGTACTGTTAAAAAAACACACCAGGAACAAACGTACGGTTTCATAATTTTCCAACGGAACCCTAACTGGATGATGTGCGATCGTTATATCAGTCAATGGACCGCGGCGAGACGCGTCCGTGACGCCTCTGATAATGATTAGCGCTGTAATATAAATTCTAGTGGTATCACGATACTAGCTTACGATCCTTCTTCACTGGGTGTAATTTCTTCGTTTCTTGTAGCATTTCGGCTTAAATTTACCGTTACCACGTACC
>JAFELO010000498.1:184237-200310 GCA_017140195.1 Eumaeus atala
AAATCGCCGTATTCCATTACAGAGTGTCATTTTCAAAAATAAAGTGGGCCATCCCCACTTTATTTTAACACAGCTAATAAATAGTAAATTAAACTCAACCGTATTCAATCCGGCTAAACATTTTGTTCTTGAAAGTGGCTAGCCGTGGTGTAATAATGCGGTTTGGACAATCCAACTACGTATGTCGTAGTTGGATTATATAATGATGTCATTAATTTGACTACCTTGTGCCTGTGTGGTGGAGATAGATGGATAATATCGATTTTGACAAACTTTTGTATTTAAATATTTATTATTAAACTTGATGTAGGTAAATGTCACATTGGTAATCTTATTCAACAAATCGTGTAAACGCCATCTAACAATAATTTACATCTTCTTATCAACAATAATTTATATCATACAACTCTACCAAATATCTGACAGTGTTAATATATAAAGTATTTCTAACAAGTAGGCACTGGTGTACAACGCCCCAGCGAGTATTACTTTAAATCGGTTACGTTGATATATTTTATAATTTGGGGCGCGTCTCCTAATTCAGAAGCTGCTTAGCTTTCTTGGCCTTCTTGGAGGGGCCGATGTCCAACAGCGGACGTCCTGGTGGTGATGATGATAATTTTTTTCTGACGGAATGGGACTTTAATATATTACTGTACTTTTTTTTAGAAAATATTACAATCACGACGTAACCGTAATGTATCTATGGCAGTGCGGAAAGAAACCTTCGGAAAGGCTTCTAAAACACGCAGATCCGTAGCATTTCTTTGTTCATCCCACTAGTTACATCTACAGTGCAATAGAATAGAAATTTATTCAGTGATAGAATTACAATCTGAGTAGGTTCTCTCGTCGGGTTCAATTGTGAAGCTTCAAGAAATTAGAGGACACATTTGAATCCAAACTGTCGCGGTGCTCGAAAGAGTATTCAGCCAATGTGTCCTGCCCACCATCATATACGATGCCGAGACATGGACCCTCACAAAAGCGAATATACATCGAAGTAAACTTGGCCAAAGTTTTGCTTCGAGATCGTGCAAGGAATACACACACGAGTAGCTGAGGTGGTTAAAACAAAAAACGAATTAAATAAAAAATGGGCGGAGCACGTTAGAAGGCCAGACAGAGTAGACGGAGGCAATAGCAGAAGACAAGAGAAGGTCTCTGAACAGACAACCGGCACGGTGAACGGATGATATCGGAGGCATTCTCAGAGGAAACTAGATGTTGCGAAGTCTAGAGAGAACGACATGAAAGAGGCCTAACATTAGAAAAATTATCAATGACATAAAAATAAGAGATTACTTGCAAAATTCAAATAAAATTATATAGCAAAAAGTAATGTCGAAACACAAATCTTTTACGAAGTACCAAATTCGGTACCGAGGTAGAGGTACGCAGCCAAGTGTAGCTTGCGTCTGCGCAGTGCACTATACCGGGACCAACTGTGATTTGATATCCTCTAAACATTACTTTTGAAATAAAACAATTGCATGTAAAGCGGACGATTGTTTAATCAGGTATTTGTTATACCGCATAGGTCATACTATGTGGAGAAACCGTATGAGTTATTGGAATTTAGAAAATCACCATAAACTATGCTCTAAAGAAGGTGCTCCCTCTATTATAACACAATCCCCCGGACACTATAAGGCAGGTCTTACACACACATGACGCCAACGTGAAGGTAATGTCGCATTTCGTGCGAGGATAATCCGCCAAAAGGCTTTCTTTCACAGCTCTGAAAAAAGTCAGCTAAATTTTGAAGTGCTTAAAACGACCCTAACATGCCGAGGGAATAAGCCAAATACATCTGTCTGCTCCTCGTCATGTATTCTCGTTCCATCCGGTTTTCTAACAGGAATAGGATTTATAAGATATTCTAGCCCCCAGGATAATGCAAGGCCAACGTTAGCCGCTGCGCGTGAGCTTCCCCTCGTTAGAGAGGGAGCGGGTGGACCCGGTCTCCTCGGCCAAGATAATAATGGATACTTTAGCTAATCTTAAATAACTATTGGGATGCATCCTTCCAATCTGCGGGAAGGGTGGGGGTATGTCCCCCTATCGACCACAATCTCACCTAGACCGTCGCCCTGGACACTTCCGTCAGCACAGAGCAGTCAAACAAATATTTATACAACTATTCTAAGTGTCAATTCAAAGCCATAGCACCGCTAATGTCATTGAACGCATGTAATCACATGAATAGATCGATTGGTATTCCTTTGTGCGGTTAGTGTGCCACACGACTCGCGAGTATGTAGCGCTGACCGTTATACCGTACCTGCCCGCGTCACACGGCACGCGCATTTGTTACGTGGGAACTGGCGTAAAACCACTATCGCCCTTTATATGTGTATTTGTGCCATTGCTGTGGAACCAAGCCGGCAAGAGCGGAGGACTCGTTCACGTCGACTGGCCATGAATATAAAAGTTAATTATTATAGATATTCTCATATTGGGATGTGTCTCTCCCATCTAAGGGGGAGTGGGGTCCTCTTTCGACCCCAGACCTTGTCTCACATCATCCGACGTTCATTAGTGCATGAATCCGATGAAGCTGTATTGTGCTTCTCTTCGCTTCCACTACGTATGATCAGGCCCGAAGAAAAATCACGTTGTTACTTCCGAGTGAGTGTGGTATTGAATAAACATGCGTACAGAGCAAGGATACCTCGAGTTGCTGCGGATGGATTGCCCGTTTACTCTTCTAAACTAAAAGAAACAATGTTATGATCGTCATGTATTGTTTATGGCACTGAAAGTACGCTTACGCACCGTTCTGCCAGTACAGCCCTGGGTAAACCGATAGGTTGTGTCGGGATTATCATGAGAAGCGTACCACTTAGGAAGAGGTAGTGGATGTGGTGTCATGCACTAGCATGGCACTACCTCCTTCTGTGCAACGGAATTGCGCTGGCACGACCGGTACCTCACCGTTCGTGCTAGCGCAAACCTCTCGCTCACACAATACCGCCGTAAAGTGACATTTTTAGTGTCGCGTTTCGTGTGGTTGTTAGTAGCCGGTGGCCCATATTTGGGGGGGGATAAAGGAGAGCTACGCGTCTGCGTAACAATCATGCTCATGTTTATGGGTGTCGGTAGTAAAAGAAAAACAGCTGCCGACCAAAAAACTGTGCAAGAGCCTTCGGCCACTGTGGTGGACTGTTCCGGATCTTATAGCAACCCGACGACTGGCCGGTCTTCAACTAAGGACCGGTTTTACTACATTTAGAGTGACCCCAACGACATCGAAGCTCAAACGGGGCTTGGCTGTGAGTTCCTCCTTAGATCTACCCTCTCTGACCCCTTTCTGGTCAGAGCCCATCTTGCCACTCTATCATATAACAGTGGGACCATTGGAAGCAATACAGTCCCATCATTTCCTCGTACCTATTCTGAGAATGCTGTAGATTTAAATCATGAATTGTCGGTTTTTATTGAAAAATTATAAACCTCCATAACACTATGCTTTTTAAGACAGTAAGCTACTTTTAAGTAACGTTTAAGTATATATTTTATGTCTTGTACTCAGGCAACATTAGAAGATGTCTTGGAGCTCTATTCGGATTATCACATATGGTTTGTTATCGAATGAAAGCCAGATCGGCTGAAACTGCCCATTCCATTATTATCCTTTAAGCATGCGCTGAAAAGCTTTCACCAAGGAAAAAAGTATGAATCTTAGACCATAAAATGATTTAATTAAAAACACATAAAAAAATATTTTCTCTCAATTAATTGTTTCAATTCCCGTGCCGAATACAAATGAAAAAAAGTTAAGTGCGTTTCGTTCACGCCATTCCGACGTTGTAATCTTTTCGCGCGTCAAATTGTCGCCGCTAAGTAACTGTAGTCATTGCACATGCTATTTCGTGTTTGTATTTAGTAATTAACTGAGGAAAGCGGAATACATACAATTTTTGTGCGATATTTTCGTTATTTTATTGCCAGTAGTTATGATTTCGCTAACAAGATGAAAGTCTAGCGTATAATGAATTCCGCAAGCATTCCTACGTGTGCAGGAGTGCTGAAAGTGATTTTTCGTCTAAAGAATGAAAGTCAGATTCCACAGTTGATGTTACTAATTATTTATTTAATGACTTATAAACAATTATTTATGTAGACTTATGTAATAAAACATTCTTTTCAGTTTTGTGATAGATTATATCTATTTTTAATTTCACATTAATTAGAGGAGTTACTTTGATATTACTATAATCATCAATCCTTCAACTTCAGATTAAATTCAATTATTTCTTACCAGTATATTCGTCTTTATCGTTCCACACAAAAACGTCCATGTCTTAACATATTTTATTTTATGAACACCAATGTCGGTTCGTTGGCCAAACGGTCGATGTTCTGTCAGTAGTAACACTTAGTTTACGTAACTGAGGCCTCACCATGGTTCAACTTCTTCATAGAGATGCCATGTAGCTGACAGATCTGGGGCACCTCAATACAGGCGGCTGCTGGCAGTCGATTTACTAAGAGGTAATACCGTGCTGCACAGGAAGAGGTAGTGCCATGCTGCACAGGAGGAGGTAGTGTCATGCTGCACAGGAGGAGGTAGTGTCATGCTGCACAGGAGGAGGTAGTGCCATGCTGCACAGGAGGAGGTAGTGCCATGCTACACAGGAGGAGGTAGTACTATGCATGTTGCATGACACTACATCCTCCTATGCAACGGAATTGGGCCGGCATTCCCGGGGAAGTATCTTTCGCTCACCTGATACCGCCGCAGTGACACCTACGGTGTCGCGTTTTGTGCGGTTTGTGAGTAGCCGGTGGCCCATTGGGGGTGAAGTGAAAAGGAGGGCAATGCATCGGAATAATTAAGCTGATGTTCATGAGCGTCGTTAGTCGTTGAAAGGCTCCGATTTCTCGTTTGTCTCCCTATACTATAAAAATCGCGGGGTTTTAGTGTGTATTCGAGTAATCCGAGAGTCCCACACACCCATCGGATTTCACCTAGGTTTGGTTACATGCGTAATTGCATTTCCCCGCGCGACAAAATGAAATGGTTTTAAGCTTTGCCATAGTAGTGAGGCTCAATAACCTAAGGCAAAGCAGATATTATAATAAACAAATAATAAAATCAATTTAATTATAATTATAATAAAAGCCTAAGAAATTATTATGCGAAGGCAGACACCTCGTGCAAAGCAAATTGAACCGAGGGGACTGCTTGAAGGCTGAAGATGAACGAAGAAGGAGACTGTGGCGTCTTTTCGCACGGGACAATGGGCGAAGATAGGAACTGCACTCCATTGCACTATCCTGAAGAACCATAGGGTAACCCCCATCCTATGGTGCAGGACAACCTATCTCATGGTCTCCACTTTAGGACCTACTGCCATCATGTCATCTATTCCCGCGAGTGTGTAACCAGCTCACAGCCATTTCGACGAACTTTTGAAACTTTTGAAAGTAGTCCTTACGATACTTATTCTTTTCCAAATATAGCACTAGGAAGACCAGACCGTGGCACAGGACAAAGAAGAAACGTATCAAATGCCTGTGTTGTAGCTACAAAAAGTGCACCGCAAAAAATATCTTAAATCCAGGACGAAATCAATACAAAGGCAGTAGTACGCGCGACGAATAATCTCGCTGAAGTGGCAATGGGCCGGTCACACACTCAGAAGAACCGATGGCAGACGGGCCAGTAAGATTCTGGAGTGCAGGCCGCGTTTAGGAAAACGAAGTGTTGGTCGGCCGTTCACCAGGTGGGAAGACGACGTCCGTCGAGTAGCCGGTGTCCGGGATGGGACAACCGAACCCCACCGAATTTGGGACAGTGCAATGTTCCCATCCTCGCCCCTTGCCCCGTGCGCAAGAGCACCGCCACTTTTTGCTCTTTTGTCCTCTCTTCTCATAAGAGGGGTACATAGAGTGGCACCTCCTCCTGCTCTTTAGAACCCTCTTCTTATAGGGGGGGTACTAAGAGAGTCCACCTCCTCGGTTCAATTGGCTTCGCCCAAGGTGTCTCGGAACACCCCAGGCTACAGAGCCCCACTGCCACGACAAGGCTTAAACCATGGTGGGGAAGTACATAGGTACCTCCACATACCATTGGTAAAATATAATAGAACACTAATATCGTGTGTCGTCATAATACTAACCCCAAATACGATAGAACCCCCCTGGACCGTTGACGGCACGTAAACGCACTACCATGAAAAAAAAGAACTTTGAACCAGAGGTCATAGTGATCTTTCCGATTATATAAAACTAGTTACCGCGCGTCCTGCGTCAGTCTTCTTGCTGAACGCGTGTAACGACCTCCAATAAAAATGCCTAATTGCAGTGTATTTAGTTGTAAGAAAAGATCAGAAACTTCCAGTCAACAAAAAGATAATACAACATTTCACCTGAGAGTATTATTATATAATTTTTTTAATTGTATTATATATAATTAAATTTGAACCTATTTGTCTTTGAAATTCTTACTAAACGGCTACGTACACCGGGCGCCCGCTACACCTTGACCTTTAGGGGCGCGAGTTTATATCGGTTTTATGCGATAAACATATTTTCAGAAAACGATACTCAAAATCACGATACATTGGTGAATTTTACAAACGTCCTTATGCAATATTTACGTTTCACTGGTTACATAGGTATCTCATAAACATACGGTCTCTTACAATTCACGTTGTGTATTATAGATATATCTTTTAAAATACGTTTACTATTCCATTTATATTTATTCCTATTTTAGTTATTTTTGCTTTTCAGGTTCCCTAAAAACGCAATAACAAGAACTACGTGGAACAAGCTTGTGGGAATCACACTAACTGGGTTCCTAAACGTAGGAGTTCCATATGTTCGCAACACTTTGAAAGTTCGTGCTTCATTTTACAGGCAAAAAAATAAAAGGAAACTTAATCCGAATGCCTTTCAGACTTTAAAATTAGCCAGGGTGACTTTTGCTGTTTGTATCTTTTAATAAGATATCAGCCGTTGTGAACAGTTAACTGACCGGATATAACGAATTATCATTATGTTTTTTTATACCTGAAAAAATATGATATAACACTATAGGAGGGTTGAAATATTATATGGAAGATATTAATTTACCAGATTATCTCGGTATACAGAAAATCCATAACAGCACAAGTTCCAGTATTTTTTAGAATATTTAACTGTAAACTAAAATGTATATCTATATCTATAATAATATCGATATTTTCAAGCCTACCTTGCCTTTGCCATGATCTTTGTTTACAATTGTCTAAGTTCATCATAGACAAATTAGTTTATGATATATGTCTAGTATGCGCATATATGTTCAATAATTCATCTATGCATTAATTTGAACTTTGCGTTAGTAAATTGCTACCTCTTTTCTCACTAAATGTAACAAAATATTATATATTGCGCGTCCGTGGCGTTTTCTGCAGATTTTCATAGAAAAGAAATGATTGAGAAAAAAGAACTAACAAGACTTGTCTCTTTCGACTTAGATGACCTCGTTTTATGCAGGATTTCCTTTTCTAACTATATTATCTTTATGAGTAACCGGCCTATGCCTTCCCTTCTCTGTCTATGTTAACTCTCTGATACCTTCACACACATTTGACAAATGACAACTAGACCGTTGAATTGACATTTCACATTTGAGAATGTCATTGTCAGGGTCATATGACAAATCATGACGATTAATAATTTTCATTTTTCCTTGTTTATCAACTTTTTGTTCTACCACAAGTTACTAATTATTGCATAACTTTTTGACATCCCATTTATGAGATCCATAAGTATATAAGAATATGTCTGGTGTCTCATTTTTCAAGTCTACTAAAGGCAAAGTTATACTTGGCACAGTGGCAGTATTACACCTCACAATATACTTCGCTAAGCCGTCTTTTTTCAATACTGGTAGCAAAAAAAAAGAGTACGAATCGCCGCCTAAATATCTACCGTAAGGTCGTGGCCTTGGATCTGTATATACCCGGAATTTGTTATCTTGATTAGCAAAAAACTTTGAATACATGCTTTATAAGCGACTTACAGGTTTACTTTCCGCGTTATACAGAAGAAATGCGCGTGATATAGTTAGAACCATGAGTAATTTACAAAAGTTCGATGTTTTTATCACACGTTCTGATATGCCAGAAGGTGGAGTTGAATTACTCAAGACACAGTAAGTTGATTAAATAATATATGTAGTTATATTAATTACCATTAAGCATTTTAATGAACGAATAGTTTGGGTTTCTTGGCCTCAATAGGTAAACGCTATTTTCACCTATACAATATTTTAAAGAGCAATTTTGTAACTTTGTAAGGGGTAATTTCTGGACATACTTATCTAATCACTAACAGAAAACTACACTACTAAGAAGTGTTTTATACTATTATGACTAAACAAATTGAATCTTGATGACAACAAATTGTGCATGGGTGGGCAGGTATATGAAATAATTTAATCGAGATGAATTTCTGCCCTATTAGATACTGTTAATATTTTCAGGATAGACACAGGTAGCTATTTAATGCTGGTGTCAGCAAAGGTTTTAAATTCATAATTCAGTCAGTACAGAGGTGTTATTCAAGATGGTTGCAACCAAATAAACAAATCAAATATAAATAATTTAATATCCACTGCGAATTCCATAATATTTATTACCTCTATTAGCCTAAGGGTTGATTAGGAGTCTATTTATAATAGTCTTATTTAAGTTTATGTTTAACAGAATATTTTAGTTTATAGTATTGATGACATAGTAAGATTGCATTATTTGTATGTTGTAAGTAATGTATTTTGTATGTATAGTATGTTACTGGGGAAATTATATATGTTAATGTGATGAGTAATATGTGTGTGTTTGCAATATGTCCGCATGCTGACAAAACAGGAGAAAATTGTGAACCTGAAAACTACTTACTACTGACTTTGACTGATGTCTCACCTTTTTGTGAAATGTAAATTTGCACATGCAAAAATCGATTTGTGTTTCTTGGGGATTGTCACTATTTCATTCAGTCTTTATTGTTTTTTTAATACACACATACTGCAGAAACAGCTGTGTGTTTAGTTCAATATTTAAAGAGATAATAACTGTTCAAATACTCTCGGTAACTTTTGAGATAGTCAATCTTTTGCATTTCCTGTAAAGTGTGTAAGAACCGATACCGACTAGCTTCTTTTACACATGCAGCAACGGTTTACCTCATCACTTTTCTGTTTATTTTTATTTTTGTGTACTTTACCTGTACACGTGAAGGTTATTCTCTTTTTGTGCAGTGTTTTTGTTTTCACAAATAAATAATCATTTATTTATTTCTTTTTCTAGTTTATAAATTAACGGATAACACCTTCTTTCCAACTAATTTGTATTTTCTTCCAGATGTAACTTAAAAATTTGGAACAAACAATTACCAGTGCCAAGGCAGGATTTTCTGAAATCGGTCTCAGGTGTTCATGGAATATACTGCTCTCTTACAGAAAAAATAGATAAAGAGCTATTAGATGCAGCGGGCCCTGAACTAAAAGTTGTTGCTACTATATCTGTGGGCTGTGACCACATTGATGTGCCAGAATGTAAAAAAAGAGGTATTAAAATTGGATACACACCAGACGTTTTAACTGATGCAACAGCTGAACTTACCGTAAGTAAACTTGACATTGTAGAGAATGTAGAAGACTATAAATGTTGTTTTACTGTACAAAACCTAAATCAAAACCTATGACCAGAATTATAAAAAATGTCAGCATGACCAAAGATTACCTTAGCTCAATAATACCATAGTTAATATAGGTAAAGAAGGGACGCAATAAGCAGCTATATGATGGTGACTAGCCATCTTGGTGAATCGAGAAGTAATATGTGAAACACTATACTATCTTTGTCTACCTAATTTCTCATGCGCATTGGTCTTTAGAGAAAAGTGTGGAAAAACAGATACAGATATAATAACAGATAGAATAAGTAGAATAAATTACATTTGCTGTCTCTTCTGACGTACACTGAGTTTCAGGCTCCCTGCTCTGTCTGAGTTTTAGGCTCCCTTCTCTATCTGAGTTTTAGGCTCCCTTCTCTATCTCTATGTGAAATATAAAAACCGCAGAGCTTGAAGACAAAAGTCTTCAACCAGTGCATACTCCCTTCACTGTCGTCTTCCTTCACTCCATCGCCCAATAGTCCTTGAATCTGACATATATGCCAGCTAAAAAAAGCTACAGCTAAGCTTAGCTGTACCTTTTTTACCAGTATTTCACATCATCATGATCATTATCAGCCCTTATCGGTCCACTGCTGGACATAGGCTTCTTTCACTGAACGTCAAGATGACCGATCTCCTACTACTCGCATCCATCTCAGACCGGCTCCTGCACGGAGCTCATCTTACCACCTGGTGCATGGTCGACCAACACTTCATTTTCCTAAACGTGGCCTCCACTCCAGCACCTTACTGGCCCATCTGCCATCTGTTCTTCTATGTGTGTGACCAGCCCATTACCACTTCAGCGAGCTTGTTCGTCGCGTGATATCAGATATTTCAGTTCTCTGACTTGTGACTTCGTTACGAATTCTATCGGACTGAAAAACACCCAACATAGTATGTTCAAAGGCCCGTTAAGCTACCGCAAACTTGTGGACCAGTCCAACATTAAGAGGCCATGTTTCGGCCCCGTCATCACGGGGAGAACGCATTGATTGAAGTCACCAGAATGTTATCATTAGCTAAATATTTTTTATTTTTATTAGCATAGATTGTTATATTTTATCACCAAAAAGTAAATACAGACTATATATTCATCAATGAGCTAATGCAGCCATTGTTATATTACAGTTAGCACTACTGTTATCAACCTCTCGGAGACTCCCTGAAGCACAACATGAAGCTAAAACTGGAGGTTGGGTATCATGGGCACCTACCTGGATGACAGGCCCTGGATTGGCCGGAGCCACTGTTGGTGTTGTTGGATTTGGAAGAATAGGGCAGGCTGTCGCCATACGTGTAAAATCATTTAACACAGCAAAGATTTTGTATTACAATCGTAGTAAACGCCCAGAAGCTAAAAAAATCGGAGCTGTTAAAGTTAGCTTTGATGAACTTTTGAAACAGAGCGACTTTGTAATTTGCTGTGCCGCATTGGTTCCAGAAACAAAAGAGATCTTTAACAAAAGTGCTTTTGAAAAAATGAAACGAAATGCAATTTTTATTAACACAAGTCGGGGGGGTACCGTTGATCAGAATGCTTTGATAGGGGCTCTGAAGAACAACACTATTAGAGGGGCTGGTTTGGATGTGACCACTCCAGAGCCTTTGCCACTTGACAGTCCATTGTTGAAGTTGAAGAACTGTGTTGTTCTGCCCCACATCGGCAGTGCCTCCATAGAAGCAAGAAATACAATGAGTGAACTAACGGCCTCCAATATTCTAGCAGCACTCAATGGCAAGGATATGCCAGCAGAATTAAAATAATAAATCTCTTCAAGCACAAATAATATTCATTTAAAATGCATGTTGCTATAGTATATAATTACAATTACTTAAATTGTTAAATATATTTTTATGGCTGTTAAACAAGTTTTTGGTTATCAATTATTACAATATTATTGCATTTGCTTTCTGGCCGTGTTTTGCAAATGATGGTATTATATTGTTGATTACTTATATAAATATAAATATCAGTAGTTAAACTACTGTTTTATGTGCATGGCCTTCTTGATCCCAGCATGTCCCGTTTACGACAGCTTAGTAGCTGACATTTTGTACCACACCCACATACATTTTTGGTGACTCAGTAGTCATAACTGTTAAACGAGTAAATATTTTTATGATGTTATTTATATATGTTGTCGGTTTTGTTAATTATTTTAATACGAATCTTTAAGCACCATCATTACGAACTCTCAAGTTTTTTTTATATAGTATAGGGGGACACTTACCCACCTCCACCCATGCTCCTACCCACCTCTCGGTATGCGGAGCGAATCATGGTAGATACACGGGGGTTTGCTCACCGGCTCTGTTCCCCAAAGCGCAATTCTGGACTCTACACATTATTCAAGTGCCCTCTCGTTATTTCAGTTCTCTCCCATTTCTGGGGCCTGACACCACAAATATAGAAGTTGTCATTGGCCTCGTCAGTCCTGATTATCTCGATGCAGTTATATCGTTACTTATCCTTCCTCTTCGCGTGCCATGTATGCGAAAATTTCTTCAATTGCCTAAAGCTCTGCGACCAAATCCTGATGATAGACTGGGAATTCCGTTCGGTGCCGTCCAACATGACTTTTCGCTCTTTTTTGTACAAGCCACATTCCCACAGTACATGGTCTCTGGTTTCAGCTTCACGACCGCAAGGACACGATGGCAGGTCACACAACGCTATCCCGTGCAGGCGACCTCTAAAACACCCGTGCCCTGTTTCGGAAAATGTTATCCTATTACGGGTCCCACAATCCGATAAACTGTTCAAGATCGTGGAACATTTCTGTTCGATAACGGCGCGTGACGGTGCCTCGATCGCAAGCGTCAAATCGTCTGCGTATGCCACAACGCTTAGTGTGGGGCCAAATACCAAACCCTGGGGACATCCCTTTGTGGAAACCTTCCAAAGCGTGCGGTGGCCAACTGTGAAACCAACATAACGATTACAGAAATAACTTACGAGAGTCTGATACATGTTCGGAGAAATATCGGTAGCTTTCGCTTTTAACACTATCATTGGTCACCATGCATTACCGAAGGCTCCGGAGATGGCCAAAAGGATGAGCTGGATGTACTTATATGTGGAATTATGTACTATCTCGAACACTGATTTTAATGCGCTTACAGTTGAGCGTCCTCTAACGAATCCATGCCGATTTTCAGAAATACCACGATGCAAACAGGGAGCCAGTAATTATGAGACGTTCTAAAATTTTTCCTAGAATCGGCAGCAAAGAGTCGGCCGTTAGGCCTTCGGATCTGTTCATGACTTCTCATTTCTCTTTGGCAGCACTATCATTGAATCTATCTTCCAGATATCTGGAAAGACCCCTCTGATACACGCTGTGTAACATCAGCATCATTTCTCCGGAACAAGCCGTCCAGGCGTTCCCGATAATGTTTCGAGTGATTCCGTCCAATCCGGAACGTGTATTCATTCGGTAAGCTTCTAATAATGTGATCGACTGCACTGCGGGAACTGAATCCCTACCAGAAGGAGGGCATGCAGCCGCCACTCGCACTTGTCGGTGATAGCTGTCGTTAATTTCTGTTGTATCATCTGGGCATAGGGAGTAGAGGAGCTGATGCATAGCAGTTTGGATGTTTTCAGAATAACCTTTTAGGAGTTTTCCGCCTTGAATGACATTCTTCGGAGGGCGAGATCTACCAGTCGCGGCTCGGTATGCCAAACCCCAAGGATTTTCATTTCCCGTCTCGGCAATATCTCTAAAATGTTTAATTTCAGCGTCCTTCATGGCCACTTTGTATTCTTGTCTGGCTACACGTAGGGCTTCCTGCAGTGAGATATCGCCTGTGGGATTTCCTCGTCTCGAGTTTTACCAACATCGTCGTGCGGCCTTGACTTTACGGCGCAGACGGTCCAGAGTCGGACTCCACCATTCGCGTAGCCCCTGAACTCCTCATCCTTGCGATATCCGATGTTTATTTTGGCAGTTTACGTAAGGATTTCACTAAACTGCTTGGCAATTTCTTTTGCTGAAGTCTTTACCCATTCGCAAACATAGCGTCGATCGAAAGTAGGCCCAATCTACCCCTCTCTCGCGAAAGGCTGTCGATATCGGTCTTGATACGCTGCTACACACCTGATATGTAAATAGCTGATGGTCGCTTAAGCCAACACCTTCGTGTACGCGCCACTCTGATATCAGTACTCTTGTCGTAAGTGTTAGATCCACATTAGAATAACCATTTGGTCCGTTGAACGTTGGAGGCTGGCCATGCTTGTTGTGAATGAATAGACCTCTGCTCGATATGAAGCCCTCCATTTGGGTCTTCCTGTACTCTGTGTTTCGCCCTCGCCCCGGGTATTGACGACGTTCACAAAACCAATGCGCATTGCTGTCTACGCCAACCAGTATAGCTTTCCAGTTAGGTGATCCAGAATAACTTAGGTGTTCGAGATGTCGCGCTATGTCATGTCCTTGCTGAAAGTACGCTGAGATTATATACATGCAGGAATCTTGGTAATCGATATGCATGACAGTGCAATATTCGTAATTCAGATGGTGGAGCAGTGTAAACGCAATCTTGTCATTATTGACCAAAATAACAGCTTTCGGAGTAGCACCACCTGAATCAGTCTTGTTATACCCGAAGTTGCATACTGTTCTTGAACGAGAACGAAATCTAAGATCATTTCACTGGCAATAACAAGCGGCTCAGACGTAGCAGCCTCCGATCCCTGAAGATTGAGTTGTCCTATCGAAAGAATTTTTCCCTCCTTATCCATATTGGATCATGTTGACTGCCTGTCGTTCTGCATATATACGGGCTGGGCAAGTCGCCGAGCTGGTTACATTAGTGCTTGCCTCTTTGAGCTTAAAGCGCTTGCAGGTAGCACAGCACACACTTTGTCACTGACATTCGGCTTTACGATGTCCTGTATCTCCGCACTTACCGCATACCATTTCGGTTGCCCTACAGTATTTCTCTGGGTGTCCATATTGTTGGTATTTGTTGCAGCAATTGATACGTAGATAGTCGCATCATATCATATCAGCTTCGTCCCAGCCAACATAGACACGACCAAGGCCAACCAATTTATCAACAGCTGATGAACACTCCAGCATGGCCGTGGTACGCCCACCATTACGACCGCCCTTCTTGTAGGCAACCTTGCAGTTTGAACGAACTTTCTCTTTGGTCCATTCAGGATCGTCTGAAAGATTCGTGGCCTGTAGGTCTTCAAGAAGACTATCTTCTGTCGGGTCCGTTCTTAAGTTGCGGATGGCCACCAAAGGAAGACGAGTCTTGGGCTCCGAAGCCTTCAGAGTTGGCGGGGCAGCCGCTTTAAGTTTCTCGGCGGCCGCAGGTATAGCGGCCCTGACAGCTATCCCAGAATTGCCAATTCGGCGTATGCTCTGTACTGGAATGCCCAAGCTACCAGGTTTTACTGCCTTTTGCATAAATAAAAACAATAATAAATATACACTAATTAGAAATACTGTTTTTCCCCAAATAGTGGCCTTCCTTTTAAGCTAGCAACACTTTCTAAGTGCGGTTATTAGCTAACAGATAGCGCTATTTACTAGGAAACCAATGCAATATCAAGGGTGCATATTTTCTGTAATGTTAAACAGAAAAAATATTTAAAACTATTATTAAAGAATTAACACTATTACAATAATGACTTAATATTAAGATAACGTGTCCTTTCTCTGAATAAACTTAATAACTCACAGTTTGTTGTGCAGGTTGTGGGTAGAAAAATAAATTCCTTACTACGCACTTTACACTTACGAATAAATTTTAGCTACGAAAACGTATTGATTTCGCAAACTGATTTATTACGAGGATCACTACAACCCTTATGATCAACACGCAATGCTAATTAGATCGAAAAGTAGAAAAAATGACACTTTTTCGAAATATTTAGCGCAGCACGTACGAACACTGACTGTGACAAGAGCCGGACGGCAGACACCGAACAGACAGTATCGGGTGACAAACGAGTAGTCAGAGCATTTCTGCGGCTACCGATGCCCGTGGACATCAACATAAACACTATCCCAATGCGTTGCCCTCCTTTTCACCCATTGGGGAACCCAATTGTCACCGGCTGCTCACAAACCACACAAAACGCGACACCGTAGATGTCACTTTACACTGCCTCGTTTTTATTGGGGGCAAACAAACAATCGGAGCCTTTTTACAATTAACGACGGCCATGAACATCCACATAGTCACTATGCCGATGCGTTGCCCTCCTTCCCGCCCCCCAATGGGCCACCGCCTACTCACAAACCGCACGAAACGCGATACTCAAGATGTCATTTTACTGCGGTATCAAGTGAGCGAGAGGTACCTCCCCGGTCGTGCCGGGCCAATTCCGCTGCAATGCAGCATGGCTCTAACTCTCACTGAGATTCAAGTGCCCC
>JAFELO010000498.1:200334-301894 GCA_017140195.1 Eumaeus atala
GATCCCGATATATATTTTTTATTATAGTTAATTTGGATATTATTATCATGGCCAGGCAGACCGCGGGGTGCCACACCCTCTTTTTCTGACATTGAAGCTGTCTCGCGTGCGGTAGCTAAAAGCGGTCGGCGCTGACGTCAATAAATGGTTCTAGGCGAGGATCATGACGGGTGGACCCGTACCCGCTTAATAGAAACATTGCAAACAGTCCCCTTTGTTTCTGCAGTGGCCTTGGGAATGAAAAATATCTAAATAAACCATAATAATATACTTTGTAATGTACAGTGTTAATGTCTGATAACATTTGCCTAATCTTGGGAAATCAAAATCGACAATTTGTTTATAGATATTCAATGAATTATCCTGCTTGATATATTATTGAATCCAATATTTTTTTTACTGTTTTATACTATCATAATGTCACTAAGGAAACACTTAATAAATCTTCTTTATGCATGCTCGACTTGAGTAGTAAGCTGGTAAGTGTGTGAGGACTGTTATGGAATCATGGCCAACAGATGTCGAGGCTTGAGAAGTAAATATAAGTTAGCGAAGATTGAAAGAGTTATGTTTCGTGCATAACTGGGGACAAGGGTGAGACGTGCAAGTAGACATATTATTTCTGTTTTCCTCTCATAGCAGTGTACATTAAGTTTTTTTTGCTACATTATTAAGGAGATAAACATTCAGCCAGGTCACTGATGTGACGCTGATTTCAACGCCCAGTCTTTTCTGCCCTTAGAAATTCAGATCCTGTCTCAAATCTTTCATTGCACTAATTGTAATTGACAAACCATTTATTATTTCCGTACATCAGTCCAATGTCAGCTAATGAAATTGTGTCTACTTGGTGTATGGGCACCCACCCCTTTCTGACAGAGCAAATTAATAGCCACTTCATATAATATTTATTGGGAGAATGAATTAAATTAAATTATAAAAATAATATAAAAAAATTTGACAGGCTTGTGTACTGTCACACCTGTTTCTCCAGGAATGGCAGCAGCCACCACTTGTGACTGTTTCATATAATCTCACGGAGCCAAGAGAATGCAAAAATTACCTTGAGACCCACATTGAATGTAAATTGTAAGAAGAAAAATGGGAGTAGGAAATAATAAAAGCAAATGAAAACAATTTTTTTAAATATAATAAACCTCATAAACATTTTAACTATCTAGTCATTGTGTTCATGTTGTGCTTCAGATTCTCGCCAATTGTTTTGTATCGTTTCCACAATCATATCCCACCATTTTGACTGCATGAAGTAATAAACGGAACAAACTATTATAAACAGCCAGGACAAAATTAAAAGATAGTCAGTTTTGATCACTGCTACACTTGATAAAGGGCCTTGAAAATCTTTAGAGGTTACGAGAATTCCCTGTGGTTCTTGTCCAGTAAATGTGTTTAGAAATTTACTGAATAGATGTACATTATAATCTGTTTCATTGAATTTAGCAACAGGGCGACCATTGTGGAATAATCTTAGAGTTGGTACACCTACTATTCCATACTGTGCATTGATTCCACTATATTTCAGTGCATCCAGTCCCACCATTTTTATATTTGGATATGATCGAGCCAATGCGTTAAAGTGAGGAGCAGCTTTAGCACTAAAGGGACATGATTTTGTGTAAAAGAATACAAGAACACATTCGGCTTTAATAGTGATGCTGCTTATATCGGGTTTCACTTGTAAGAGTTTCCCAAGATAGGTTCCATTTATTATTTCAACGGTTGGCCCATTTTCCTCACTTTCATACACTATTTCTTGACATTTAACGAGTTTCCTGGTTTCATTGGCTATTTGCGTTTTGTTCACCATTGACACATTGGCTAATGTTAGCTCATCATGAGCCCCCAACGTTTTGTTTACATCTGTTATTACATGTGAAAGGACTGTATCTGGTCGGAATGAAACTGCCTCGGTCGGCTTCAAATCTGCTCCATTATCTTCATCGACATCGTACTGAACAGCTATACTTATTTGACCTATGTACAAATAAAGATTATAAATAGAAAAATATATGGATTATAATTTGAAGTCTTAAACCGATTATTAAGCAAATACATGAGTAAACAACAGACCTATTAAAAGAAAAATCACTAAATAACGGTTACATCTACTTCTGTAAGTCATTGTTACAGGTGAAGGCTATGTAATTATTTACAATTTATCTTTTAATCAATATTCTGGATTGATGATAATTCATTTTTTGTTTGCGACTACGACTTGTCAATTGTTAAAAACATGTTTGACATTGACTGAACACAATTAATATTGTTTTTTTAAACTTCTATCAGGCAACTAAATTTAAAATAATCTCTAAAACACTACGCTGAATGATGTATCTTTACGTGATATTTATAATATAGTTAAATAATGAAGAGGTTATGATAAATTGGCCAGTATTTTTTGGCACCAATTACCAAAAAACCGTGTGGAAACTCTATTTTCAGCGATTATCTGACAAAATTGATTTGAGGCATTGGGTACTTAACTTGCTCGGGCAGAAATTGATATGAGATTGTTAAATGGCAGCTTTGCAGAAGAACCGGGTCGATATCGCCACCGGCATGCAAACCGCACGAAACGCGACAGCATAGCGGATCTTAGATGATGCCTTACGGCTATGTCATGTGAGCAAGAAGTACCTACGCGGTCGTACTGGTCCAAATCGACTGCAGTGTGACATGACATCACTCTTACAAATCTTTATCCCTAGCACACGTGCCATCCCGGTGGTCACAAACCGCAAGAAGCGCGATATTATATTTATAGTATAGCCAGTATTATTACCCTTAAGAGCAACATAACTAACACACATCTGTACTGTATTGCATACAGGAAGCTATGTCAAGTCCTTTCGTCATCAATTCGAAAAAGCTTGAATACAAAAGTAGTAGGAATAAAGTTATTGAAATAGCCAAAAGATTTAGCATCCTGTACTTCATCATATCTCTCGCAGAATCGATAGAGTAAAAGTGTTCTAGAATGCGAATCACAACAAGAAAAGCGTCGCAGACGCCATCCAGCTAGGTGGAGTGACGAAAAATACGAAGAAGCAGGCATTGAATAAGAACTAATGACTGATAAAGAATAAGTTCAGAAAGCGTGCACGTAAAGAGGTGTATATCTAGTAGTAGGCGAAAAGAGTTGAACTGATGGTGAGGATTCTTCCGATCAAAATATATTATGCTATCTAATTTATAACAGAAAGCAACACTTACTATAGTATTTATAGCTTTTTAATAATCCACAATAATTAAATTGTGTTCTACTTCTTAGAAGTTATAAATACATTACAATATTGTTGATTCGAACATCAGTAACAAGTAGGACTTACAAGCTAATTTAGTTTCGCTGCTCGCAGTTGTCTAGTTAGTCTAAACATAACGTCGCTATTTATAATGTATGTTCATTCAATATTATTAAAATTAACGTTCATATGTAGCCGTAGTATTTCATCATCATGATCATTATAAGTCCTTATCGTTCCACTGCTGGACATCAGCCTGCCTCTCTCAATGAACGCCAAGACGACCGATCTCCTGCTACTCCCATTTATGCCGGAACGGCTACTGCACGAATAATAATAATAATATACTTCAATAATAAAGGCGAACAGCAGCCAATAGACGACAGCTATAGTATTTGGATGTACGTAATCTACAGCCAGATCTTTTTTTAAACATTCTTTTCTGAGGAGGCTCATTCTTGAAAATTTATTAATGCAAGGGTTTCGTATTCCCTACGAACTTTCCTTGTGTGCTAAAGTACATGCAACACCCTTCCCTCCACACACAACTATACATTATTATCACTTAAAACTTTGTATGATAATATTCTGATTCGATTTTATGCTTTAGTCTTGATAGATCAATTGTTGATTTAGAAAGCATTTTTTGTAACGTTTTTTTTTGCCAAGCGAGTTTGACGACTACCGACCCCCATAGACAACCACGTTATTGACCTGCATATGCTCCACCTTCCTTTTTTGTCACTCCTCTAATGGACTAAAGACACAATATTCAGTAGCAACATGGGCCCTATTTTATTACTAGCGTCATGGGGTTTTTGGGAATTGACGGCGAAGTAGTCGCGGGTCGGTTGGTTTATATAACTTATTGAAAGATAAACAGATGGGCGGCGAAGTTAACTCCTTAGGAAACTTTGGGATCCTTGGTTGAGAACATGTAAGAAGTAAAATCGTGGGAAGTAGTAACTGTTTGAGCGTAAAGCTTTATTGTGCTTACGTGGCTTAGCTTTCGCAGAGTCTAGTTCGTATTTAGGGCGCAAGCGAGCCTTTCTACGACTACCAACATATATGATCATCCGCATAGGAACTACGCCGATGTGTTGCCCTTCATTAATCCTCCCCTCCAATGGGATACCGCCTAATCATAAACCGCAGGAAACGCGACACCGAATATGCCCCTTTACGGCAGTATCATGTGTGTGACAGTTTCCTCTGTCTTGTCGAATTTGACACACATAGTCTACGATATCATTATTCTTAAAATTGGATACTTAATTCAAGTTATAAGGAAACCGGCTCTAGACCACAAAAGCCTTTAGCCTAGGTATTACAATATGACTAAGCTAGCAGTCCGACCCGGCTACGCCGGATATTTCACAAAATATGGCAAACATCATTAGTAAACACTACACGTTACCATGACAACAAAATCTATTTACAAGAGCACAACGTCTATCGAAACATCTGGTCGTAACAATTTCTGCATTCATATATAGCTATAAGAATTTCATCTGGGAAGACAGGTGCGAAGAGCAGCCACCTCAGTTCAATTGGCTTCGCCTGGGTTGAACCCAGGCTCCCACCTTGTCGTGGCGGTGGTGCTTAGTAGCCTGGGGTGAACCCAGGTGAAACCAATCGAACTGAGGGGGTCTTTGCACCCCTCTTATAAGAAGAGGGGGCTTAAAGGCCAAAGACCGGGAGGAGAAATCGCTCTTGGTACCCCTCTTATAAGAAGAAGGGACCTAAGACCAACAGGAGGTGGCGCTTTTGCGCATAGGGAAAGGGGCGAGGATGGGAACCTCACCCCATTGCACTGTCCCAAAGACGGTGGGGTTGTCCTGTAGTGCTGGGCAACCCCATCTGTGGAGGTGGAGTTGCTCACTTAGGGGGCTGACTAGCCGTCAAGGTGCCCAGATAAAAGAAAAAAAATGAAGGTTTTTGGGGGAGTCCCAGACATAACTGGACCCCACCCAGCGCCGGTGAAGGCGCATAAATGCGTTTCCCCGCGTCAACGCAAAAAAAGCGTTAACCCCAGGCCACTTGAACGCCGCCTCCACGACAAGGCTTGACTCATGGTGGGGAAGATATCCAGAGGCCCATGGCAAATCAACGTACGGGGTCTTATATTATCTATGAGTTGGTCAGAGTAGAATTTAATTAATAAGAAATAGTTATTATTGGACGTTAAACTAATTGATTTATATATATTTTTTAAGGGAACCCGGGTAGTCCCCCATACCTATGTTGGACTCGGCCATTGGGTAGCAATACCAACTAAACCCCTACGGGAGCCTACAGCCGCTATTAATGGAGGGTTCCGGATCTTCAGGCAACAGGATCCTTCCAGCGACAGGTTGCCCTCGGCAAATAGGCCAGACTTCACCCCCTCGGGAACTGTCCACTCGCGTTTTTACCTGCGTAACTCCAATCCTATTACTACGTCTTGGTAAATCGCCTTCTTCGATCGATGGACTATTAAAAACAAAACTTATTTTTTAATTCGGGGCAACACTTCCTGAGATTAGCGCGTCCGTACAAACAAACTCTTCAGCTTTATATTATTTGTATGAATGACTTTATTTTTGGGTAGATTACGCGAAAATATATATTGTAATGTAAAGCACCTGCTGCGAAGGTACGCTCACAGAAGTGTTCTATGTGCAAATGAATGTAATAAATTAATTTTAATATCTTTGATTGCCATTTAATTGAAAGTGTTTCTTAATTAAGGAATTTCGCGTTTTCTTAATAGCTCTCCAAATCGATTTATCACAAGATCTACTTTGTAAAACAGAGATAGCCAAAAGTCAAGGTAAACTTTTTTATAGAAACCATATTTTGCGACAAGGACAGCCGTCCTTGCTATTTTTAGAAAGATGTAGGACCTATCTAGTATAGATGACGTAGTGGATTGTTATGTAAATCACCGTGTTACATTACGGCTAGCTCTTTTAAAAGAACAGATACCTTTTGTATGGCAGCGGGGAGCCGTTTAGCCGGATTGAATAAAGATTTGTGTGGATGACCGCCGTTTCTGAAATTTGACTCAGAATAATCAGTAATATGTCTAGGTTATGTAGATGTTATTACAACTATCGACAGTGTATCATAGTCTGCTCGCAGCAGCAAATTGTTTCAGATAATTGCTATGGATTAATGCCAGAAAAACCAGCGGCGCTGGGAATACCTTGAGTCTGATCGAGCCTGCCGTTTGTGAAAGTAATATTTTTTTTAATGTAGAGACATTTTTTGGGTATTTCCTGTATAAGCGATAGGTCTACTTATAGATAATGTTGCCTGTACCGCTTATGTGGTAGATAAATGATCAAATGTGTTGGTCATTTTTTCAACAAACATAAGTTAACACGTCAAACGAAGTTTACAAATACGTTGTAAATATATTCATAGTAGCATCCTACCAAAATACTTACTTTGTCAAACGCGTAATACTTGTATAAAAGAATCATCACCATCATCATTATCAGCCCTTATCGCTCCACCGCTGGACACAGGCCTTTTCAATGTACGCCAAGGACTGGCTGCTGCACGGAGATCGTCTTCCCACCTGTTGAACGGTCGACCAACACTTCGTTTTCCTTAACGTCCACTCCAGAGCCCTACTCGCCCATCTGCCATCTGTTCTTCTGAGTGTGTGACCAGCCCATTGCCACTTCAGCGAGTTCATTCGTCGCGTGATATCGGATTCTTTACTTTCGTATAAAATAATAATTATAATCACTTAGATTGCTTTTACGCCACACCAAATTTAACTATAATTTAGTTTTCTCTATATTTACCTGATACTTACATTAAAGTTCCGTATACTTTGTTCCTTCTATAAAAAATAACACACTTGTTTTACTACTTATTTGAACAGCTATGCCGTAGTTTCGGAGAACGCGTAACAAGTCATTGAAGTGGTGTGGATCGATTCAACCAATATTCAAACACCAACTAATTATATTATTAAGTATTTAAAGGCGGAAGACTAGTAAGTTGTGACTTGTGTAGGTATAGTCGGCATAAAACATCGATTAGTATAGACATTGCATATTCCCGTCACTAATAAACCTCAGTCAAGTAAAGGACTCGCAGAAAGTGGATTCCGTACCAACGGGAGTTACGAGAACGGGAACTTACTTAATGTTATAAGTTTAAGAAATTGTATATATTTAAGATTTTTATTTTGGTAGCACATAAACATCCCGTATTCGAACCCGTGGCCTATGGCGCAACATGCACAATTACCCAAACCCTAGGCGTAGAGTGACATCTTCGGTTTTTCTATGGGCATCCGTGTTAGCAAAAAGGCTCTGATTTTACGTTTGCCTACTATACTAAGAGAATCTTCATATTTTTTTGTTATCCATCACCAAACTGTCTCCGCATTTTAATGTCGTACACCGGTACACTGAGATCTGTTCTGGTGATGGTTTAGTATTAGCACTAGCAAAGGATCGTGCAGCCAGTTATGTATTTTATGGACTTTACTCCGTATGTCGCGATATTTAAGACTTGTGGTATGGAAAGTCCGACCGTTATAGGGACTTCCAACTACCACTACAATTACCAGTCCATAACCACAAATAGAACAGTCTAGAGGTGAAAACTTAATAGTCAAAATCACTGTATTTAGTAGCACATAGTCGTAGCGCCGCGTAGCTGCGAAGACAATAAAATTAAATTTAAAATATCCCCCGACACAATTAATACAACATAAGAAACAAACACATAAATAATATAGGAAATTTTCCAATGGCTGCACAGATTTTCATGAATATAGCCAAGAACACTCTCGATTAAGTCACTTTTATAACAAAAAAAATTCGACAGACACACATACACACACTTAAAACTCTTCTTACGCTGCTGGTTGAAAAATTAGTAATCGTGTGAAACACATTGAGCGCTACGCGGTCATTTGTCGCTTTAGGCTTTGCCGCGTTATGTGGCTTACGTTTCTTGCGCATTATTCACTGCAGAATTATGTTCGTTCTTGAGGAGTAAGCGCCAGCCGCGTGTCTGTGCTGACACACCCGGCTTACAGCAATTTTTTCTTGAAATTTGAATAAGTTCATCACATTTATTTAGGAGGAGGTAGTGACATGATGCATAGGAGGATGCATGGCATGATACATGACACTACATCCTCCTATGCGAAGGAATTAAGCCGCCACGACCGGGGAGGTATCACTCGCTCACTTGATACTGGCGTAAAGTGACGGCGTCGCTGTCGCGTTTCCTGCGGTCCGTGAGTAGCCGGTGGCCCGTTGGGGCGGGGGTGGATTGGAGGGCATAACGCATCTGCGTAACGATCATGTGAATGTCCATAGGCGTCGGTAGCCGTCGGCACCGATTACTCGCTTGCCCCCTTATGCTATTCAAATTATCATGCTGCCAGTACATAATAAAATACGGTCCCCGCAGGCTTGAAACAAAGAAATTTCTCTGGTATTCCTTATATTTATTATTAAGCCGGTGTAATGACCGCTGAAAATGGAAATTCGTTTCCTAACTATCAACTAATTAGAGGGAGTGTTCATAGGCAAATTAAAAGTAAGAGGTGAAACTTATTGATGTATTTTTCTAAACATTTCCTGTAAATGCTAATGTTGTGTTTTGTGACACAAACAGTCTGGATAGTTTGGTTACAGAATTTGTAGATATTCTTTGGCGTCCGTCCAATGAATATTTACAAATGCTTGCTCTCCTTAATCCCCCAAATAAGCCAGTCACTACACATAAACCGCACAAATAAGCCAGCCACTACTCACAAACACTGCACAAATACGCCAGCCACTACTCACAAACCACACAAATAGGCCAGCCACTACTCACAAACCTCACAAAACACGGCAATGTACCCACCACTTTTAAGACGGTCCGTGGTACTTATCACGTGAGCGAGAGTCAAGGTACCTCACCAGCAGAGCCGGCGCAAAAAGAACTAACGTAATTTTAGGTAGAATATACTAAACCAATAATTAATAAGTGGCTCGTGACCGTGACCTGTGGTTCTCTGTCTGGAGGCGTATGCTTAGCAGCGGACGTCGTCCGGGTGATGATGATGGTGGTGATACTTAACCATGAATTTGTGGATTTTTAGGTACGTTGTCCGTATGTGAAGAAAACCCTGGTATGTCCTAGTAAACAAAACTATCTATGACCACTTTTATTTGTAAATGCAAATTTGTCAACTTCTAACCTAACTTGTAAATAAAAAAAAGTGAAGCTGATTTTAAACAATAAGAATGTCTCAAACGATTGTTGTAATAGTTACCTATTATTTACGTGAGTCTTCGGTGGTCCAATAACAAGTAAGAGGATCTCTATGGGTGTAGGTAGTCATCAATAGGTTCTGATTGCTGTCTCCCGTATACTATAAAATATTGCCAAATTAGCCAATACGACGAGGAAGAGAAAAAAATTACAAAAAACTGCAATCGCCATGTAACGCGCCAAAGTTGAAATTCAGAGAGCAGCACATCGCAATCTATAAAACTACAAATTCGAATCACGCCGTGAAACCTTTCCATTAAACATTTACTTGTCAAACCAAATTACGGTACAACACATACAATTTGTAGGGGAGATTGAGTGACAATGGATCACGGGGTGCAGCAGATTATTCACCATAATTTTGTTACTTTAAAATGTTATTGCCTAATGGCCTCTGGGTCTCGTATTGGATCATTAGTAGAGCTTATCGAATTGTGTAACATAACACCCTAAATACCTTGTTCTATGATTACTTCACAATTTGTATTTCGCTATTGTAATCAAATTTCGTAGATGAGTCCAATAGCTGTATACCTTGCTGTTGCATTTAAACAAAACATGATCCATTGTTACTCACTCTCCTCTACTATTTGGACACGTCACGAATTGATGATTGAAGTTCGGTAACGCGTATCGCTTTACTATCACGGCTACGGAGTAGGGCACAGCGGTTAGTCGCATTCAGCCAAGCGTACATGCCAGCCCGTCTGCTCCTACCGATCCGACGATGGCGTACACCTGGGACAACCGAGTAGCGTTTGTTGTGAGATTCTTATACGGTGAGTTCCAATTTCAAATTTATTTAAAGTGATAGAAATATTTAAATTTAGAACTTATTCTTTTTTCTTGAGGAAATAAAATTTGGATATAATATTTTTATCCGTAATTTATAATAAGTATTTTAATTTAAAATAGCAAACGATATAATTTGGACTATAAATACATCAACAAAATAATAAAAAAAATTGTAAATTTCATTTAAAATTATTTAAATTTTACATAAAAGTTTGATTAAATATGTTATTCTAAAGCTTGTTATTTGAACGTGTACTTTAGTAATGGCCAAATGTTTAAACACCTACACTACTATACCTCCACCTTAACCTAGAACTGTTTAGATTGTTGTTGGCTGAGATAAATGGTGACTATAACAACTTAAAACAGAAACTTTTAATAAAATCTGGTTCGCTAGTTTGAATATCGTTCTAAACATTTTACACTTCACCAGATCTCTGCCAATTTTCAATTACGCTATATAATTACTAATGTTATAAAGCTGAAGATTTGTTTGTCAGAACGTGCTAATCTCGGGAACTACTGGTACCATTCGGAAAATTCTTTCTGTGCTAGATAGTGCATTTATCTGAAAAGGCTACTGTACTGTGTATACAGTGTGTATACGAGCTATGCGGTTGAAACTACAAGGCGCTGCTTGTTTGAAATATAAAGATGATGGTTAATTCAGCTGCATTAGCTTAATGACAAAGCCATACTACTATGTTAGGCACTAGTTATCGTCATCACCAATTAACACCAACGTCCAATTCCGCACCACTAGTGAAGTTGGGTAGGCGTATTAATTTTTATAATTTAAGAGAATACAGGAGCAGTTTAGAGCATTACGTGACACGCAGACATACGCACAACTGTTTCGCAGACTCCTTCATTCTTTTACTTTACCTACATCATTTCAAACGAAAATAAAATTTAGACATAGTGAACATCAAGATAGACACCTAACGCAATACATTATTATCAACCAATTTTCCACGTTATAATCGTGGTTCAAAACAGCAACAGCAGTCAACAATAACAACAACGCATCTTCACGCCAGGTCCTTGAGAGGGTAGGCAGTGATCGAGTACCAAACTTGTCGATCCTCTCAGTTCCATCTTACTTCTACATTCACGATCCTTATAGTTCTGGTTTGCCTCTATATTCATACGAACACGCCGGCTGCGAAGACTCTTGACACCTTCGGACAGCATCCTCATTAATCAGATCACAGTTCATTGGTTATTAATGTGCCCACGGTATATGAAGGAGTGTCCAACGCATCTGTAATTGTGGATGTTTATGGGCGTTAGAAAATGCAAAATGGCTCTGATAGTGGATTGTTTACGCTATCTCTGTCCCTATGCTAGAGAATAAATGTGCACAAGGCAGGGATGGCCAACTTCATTAGAACTTTTACCAACTAGTTTTCTAAAATCTACAATTTTTTAATACAGTAATCCATGTAGTTTTTAATTTTTGAGTGAAAACTTCTTTTACGTCGTCAAGCAGCAATATTACAAGTTCGCGTCAGCAAACATGCTACACATAGCACGGGGCAGCGCGTAGCGCCCATGAGTTACGCGCTGCCCCGTGCACTACGACTGACGCTTAAGGATTTTAGCTTCTATGCCCATAGAAGCTAAAATCCTTAAGCGTCAGTCCCTATAACTCCATGTTAGGCAACATTTACCTTGTCTTGATCGACTCGTGTCTTGTCTCGTCCTTGACTTTGGACATCTCTGCTATAAAATTTTATAACAATGCTGACTGGAAAATAGCTAACGTTTATTTTTTTATTTTTTTTGGAGAGACCTAATATTGGTTGGCGGCGCTAGTCCAGCCTCAACAGTTCGACTGACTACGAAGACTTTTTTGTCTTCAGGTTCACGTTGGTAATGTGTTAGTAGGTCCATATATAATTTCAGATAAAGGGTGATATCTAAGAGTAACAGGTAGTGGCATGCTGCATTACAGCCAAATTGGGCCACGTCCGGAGAGGTACCTCTCACTCACACGGCATCACTTCTCGTGCATCTTATGACTTCGCGATGGATCGTTTAGCAGAAGACGGAAGACCCATATGCTTTATTTGCATGTTTATGGGCGTCAGTAGTAAACAAAAGGGCCCAACGTTTACCTCCTGATAAAAAAAGGTCACATCCAAAGATAAATAATTATATACGAGGCTTGTAATGATATAGTTGTAATAATCTACAGCCAGGGTTTTCATCAATGAACAATTAGTTACCAGCTACTACACAGGGTATAAAACTGAAGATCATTGTAGTCTTGTACGCGACTTTGCACGTATGGAATGTTATAGAGCTTATAGTCTGTAACAACAATATCTGCACTTCAGTTCCTGGTGTAAGCAGAAGCAAAAGAGCGCCAGCTCCCTACATACCTGCCTTGCCTCCTCCATATGGAGAAGACTCTTGACACCTTCAGACAGTACCCGATCAGTCTGATGGTGTGTCAGTCCTGGTCTTGTATAGTGTTAACAGTATAATCATGTTTTGGATTCTACATATAATGCTCGTAAACAAATCTTGTAGATAATTTTCTCTAATCTCTTTTTTTTATATATATAAATTCTCAGCTATTACTTTCGTTTTCTTACTAATTAAGTTTGTCAGGTTCAAAACCTGAAATTATTTTCGACCTTTTAGGTGTATATCTTGGGCAAACACAATGATTGCTATGCCCCAAGACTACTCGACGGATTCTATTAAAACTTTGTACAAATACGTAACTTGGTCCAAGTTAAATAGATATATATAGTAACTAATAACCGGGTCGGCTGTGTATATAAAAAAAGGTTGTGTCACCGTGTCTCTGAACCTTCTAAACCTTCCCCGAAACGGCTCTTATACTAACGTAACTTCGTGCAGTAAAACTTCTTTAAGCACGCTTGGCTTTGGCAGTAGGCTTAGTATACAGCGTGATAAAGGCGATACGAAAACAAGGCCAACAGAATTTGAGATGGAGAAACAAGATAATGAAGACAGAAAGTGAGAGTTAAACAAAAGTTGAGAGGGTAATATATGTTAAGTGAGTAAAGACAGCAAGCGGGAGTTACATTTCGTATGTTATTGTAGGGGCAAGATAGAGTGAGAGAGACGCAATACATTTTTTTTCACTTTTCTTCTCATAACTAGTTACGTTTCTTATATTTCCACGGATCGAAACAAACACGACAGAGACGCGCCTCAGCTAGTTATATTTTTAAGGTGACATAAATATTATAACACAAACCGCTGTACACAGTAAACTATAACTCAGTGTCCGCAGTGAATCACCCGCCGCGTCTGACAACCAGTCCTCTCTGAACTGAAATCTTATTCATTCAATTCCAAGATTAAACAGACTAGAAATTATTTAAGCAAGACAAGTTATCTTTCTCGCGCAAATTTTTCAGAATTCCGTGTCAGAAAATAACGACTGGAATTTACTCGTTGACAGACGTTAGTAAGCCAAGCGTTACGCTCAATGTTTCTGTTTCACACAATTTTACTACTCCTTTTTTAATGCAGGCCTTAAATTATTTTTTAAGGATTAAACAAAAACTCTTCTGTAGATGAATATCTAAATGTCTACGGATGACACAAGGAAAGAAAAGTAAGTCGTTTTTTTGCTGAAGTTGTGGGTAGGTGGAAGCTTTCGCGCACTGCCACCGGACATTAGACTCCGCATGTGCTTTTGAACTTAGATACCGGTTGAAGATGGTAATTTAAACAACATGTATGAGGTAGCAATAACGCTTGGCATCCAAATAGCGCAACCTAAACCTAGCCTGCACGTAATACCAACGTAAGGTTGTATGCTGTCACAGTGCTCTACTTGTCCATGATAATAATACTTAGGTTAACTATTATAAACATTCCCATATTGGGATGCATCTCCCCCATCTGCGGGAGAGTGGGTCGGACCCCATTTCGGTCCCAAACCTAATGTTGTCGCCCGCCGAGCGCTCTTAGCAACCCGATGGATTCGGCTTCTCTTTGCTTCCAGATCATAAGTTCAGGTCAGAAAAAAGCGGTGTTTTAGAGATGGCATAGAGTAATTACAATGAAAATCTTCATAACCTCGAAATTGTCAGGGTGTTTATAGTAATCCTCAAACCATCCTCCTCCTACCATTCGTTTACCAGTCTATATGCCCTAAAAATATTTTCGAGAGCTCGCCTGAAACGGGAAGTAGCTAGTATGAACGTAACTAGACGAATTACGGGAATTAGTAAATGATAGGTGGCATGTTCGCATGTAGTGCATTCATCCGCATTGACGGGACATCCTGGGATAAGTGGATAATGATCAACGTCAGATGCAGACCTCACGGGCTAGACTTCCGGCTCAGCCTCACAATTGGCGGCAGCGATTAAGGAATCAACACTCAATGGCAAATTGTTAAGGAGAATTTAAGACGTACTCACAATGATACATTTGTAAAATCTAAAGTTATATGCGATTAAGAAGACACTAAATGGCAAATTAGATGTTGAATAGAATTTCAAAATACAATGATGATTCGTAAAAATAAAAAAAAAGAATATTCTTTAAAAATGGAATACAAAATATGAGACCAAAAGACATTAATAATATTATTACTTTAAATTAAGAACATTATTTATTCCAGTAATTTATTTTAATTATTTAATAATATAGTAGGATCTGGAACGTTGTGGAAATAAACGTCAGTTTATTGCTTTTATGTTTACAATAATTTTAAAATCAACCTGGCACACGAATGAAAATAAAAAATAGTTTCTAAAGCATGGATGATAAGTAGGAACTAATACAAATATTAGGCTACAAAGAGGTTAAATCATTTTATAAAGCCTAATTAATTAAGCTAAAAACAAACAAATAATGAATATAAAGTTGCTAGTGGGTAATTTATGAATACCTAGTAATTAATAATTATAAAACGGTAACATTATAAAATAATAATTATAGGTTTTGTATTTAAATAATTTTGCTGCTTTATAAGTCGAACCAAAGGACTATATTTCAAGCGGGAATTTCAAGTGGCTGAAAGTGTTTTTTCTCTACCTAGTTCAGTTTAAGGAACGAGTCCACAACCACTGCTGCTAGTATCCAGGAGTTTCTTTTCCCAGTGGTTCTCAAATTTTACCTACTAGCTATTTTTCTTCTTTAAACATTTAAATACTGCCAACATATTATTTTTGGTTCCAATCGTCTATCCCCCATCTGTTTTCAAATACGGCATCAGTAACTATGAGCAACCCATCAACACAGAACGTGAAAGGTCGATTCACACATTAAATATAACGAAACCTAATTAAGATTTCGCATTGAGTTTGTGCACAGAAAAGCATTTTTAAATCTACGTTATTAATCGACAATCGCCTGCCACTAATGGACTAAAGTAATTAGAACAAAAACGTTTTAACAGCAGCTGATACTAAGAGTTCGTCTACATCTGTATTCCCTCTTATACATTAAATTCTCGTGTCACAATGCTACTTTCCGTGCTCCTCCGAAACAACTTTACACACTTTTATCAAATTTTATATGCGTATGTTTCCGTTGTCTAGTATCTGTAACACAAGTCCTTACGGTACTTAGCACAGGAGCAGGCCAACGTAGTGTGATAAGTCCACAGATATTACATACATACTAATAGGGCCGGATTTACGCGAGTGAAACCGTGGACGATGCTACTTTTTAGATACGGATTATATTTTGGGTACGGATTATTCCTAGATAGAATTCGGACTCAAATTTTAATTGCGTTCGATGAGTTGTCTCCAGATCTTTTTGAGAGAAGAGTCTTGGACATGAGCGGTTTATCTTGGTTACGTCACGGACAGTATGTAGATAGATGACATGTTCAACTGGAGGAGAAGGGGAAAGGAGGGCCAATGCTTAACATTTATACGGATGTTTATGGGCATCGGTAGTCTTCAAAAGGCCCTTACTGCTCGCTTTACCTCATAAACTATCATCATCATCATCATTATCAGCTCTCATCGGTCCACTGCTGGACGTAGGCCTCTTTCAATGAACGCCAAGACGACCGATCTCCTGCTACTCGCATCCATCTCGGATCATCCATCGTCTTCCCACCTGTTGAACGGTCGACCAACACTTCGTTTTCATAAACGCGGCCTCCATTCCAGAACCTTAATGGTCCATCTGCCATCTGTTCCGCTGAGTGTGTGACCAGCCCAATGCCACTCCAGTGAGCTTATTCTTCGCTTATATATCGGATAATTTAGTTCTCTGTCTTATGACTTCGTTACGAGTAAATAATAATTTATTTTTATAATTCGTAAGCTATAAAAACATATAATAGACTAGCAGGAGTTGGATAACACAAGACGTCGACGAGAGCGTATTGCTGGTGAATGTAATGTCTAATCATCGCTTCATCCGACATTTATGACATTTATGAAAACCAGCTACTCACTAACCGCAAGATAAAAACAACGCAAGAAAAGTGACAGCATGGCTGTCACTTTACGAAGGTGTCATGTCAGGAGGTACCTCCTTGGTTGTGCTGGCCTTATTCGGTATAATGCATGACATACAATATAAATAACTGGTTTTAATTAAATCTATTTATTTTTTCTATTAGCAGGGTAATGGTGTAAAATCATACTTCAAATGGACCGCCCTCTTTATTTGTAAGATGTTTAATTACTCCCTGTGCACGTTATTAACTGAACCCATTATCATATTGACGACACAGATTAATTACTGACATCGTCCAATAGAAGAGTCGTTATGTGAAAAATTCAGACGCGCTAATTGCCTGGCGAAATCGTTGCGACATTATTTTGGCATTGGCTGAAAATACTGGCGACCTATTGTTTTACCGAACGAAAATACTTTGTATCCATTGATTCACGATTATAAAATATAAATAAAGCTGGCCGGTTACAATTGAATTAAGGAAATGAAAGAATTATCCTTAATCTATGATTTGTTTGTGTTTACGCGCGCACACTTTTCACCTTCCACCACACCGGTCCGTGTACGTCAAATTTCGACCCTAGTAAGGGCCGACTAGGCTAAAATCATAGAGTTCTAACTTCTATCGAGACGTCCGGATCTGTCGGCGACAGGGCACCATAGTGATTCGTTCTGCACCCTCCCGCAGATATGTGAACATAAGCTTTTGTAATTTTATCCAAAAGCGATAATTATTAGTAAATCCAAAACTACTTTAATGGCATGGTGGTCCGGCTAAAGTAATAAGAAGTATTCATTTAACAGATTTTACCCTATCCCACATTGAATGATGATAATGCTATTGTAACATTGCTAGCGCGATCGGGAAGGTATTATTGCTGACATGATATCGCATTAAAAGGATCTTTCTAACGTATCCATTAGCTCCATAATGGGTGTTGATAGTCACTAAATGATTCTGATTGCTCGTCTGTCTCCCTATGCTATAAAAAAAAACGAAATAATGTTTTTAGGGCAAGAAGAATATACCCAAAAAATATAATTTCAACACTGGCAAAAAATGTACTCTTATTATCACGCAGAAAAAAGTCAATTTTAGACAGACTCTGTGTAGCCCGCCTTTTCATTTACGCGTCTTCACCGGCCCTGGGTGAGGTTCAGTGGTGTCTGGGACTGATAGTACCGAATACCCATAAAAACCACCGCGAGTGCCATCAGTGGCGCCCTTGGTGTAGTGCCCCGGAACAACAATCATCAGGGCACCTCGACGGCTAGTCAGCCCCCTAAGGGATCAACTCCACCTCCACAGATGAGGTTGCCCAGCACTACAGTACAACCCCACCGACTTTTGGACAGAGCAATGGGGTGAGGTTCCCATCCTCGTCCCTTGCTCCGTGCGCAAAAACGCCACATCCTGTTGCTCTTAGGTCCCCTCTTCTTATAAGAGGAGTACCGAGAGCGATTCCTAATCCAGATCTTTAAGCCCCCTCTTCTTATAAGAGAGGAGGAAAGATCCCCCTCGGTTCAATTGGCTTCGCCTGGGTTCACCCCAGGCTACTAAGCCCCACCGCCACGACAAGGCTTGAACCATGGCGGGGAACTCTGTGTAGCCTCTATTACGTATCTTTAATCTGTTGTATCTATCGTGGACTAAGAAGAATAATTTCGTCAGATAACAATTCTCAGCAGAGGTACACACATACATAGCATACATTATAACCATTTTGAGTACTTGTAAAGGGTAATTTGTAATGTTAAAGCCGAGAAAACAGTTGTTTTGTCGGCTGTCACTATAGGCACAAGCCTAGAGAAGAGAGATGTGGCACTTATACTGTCATGACTCACGCGATACACGCAGTTTCATGGTGAAGCCCACACATCTGTATAGAAGTGCGGACGGTTATGGACGTCGATATGTGTAATGGAAATGCGTCATGTAACTCGCAACACGTTTAACTATAGTCTTATCTCAAAATCGATTTTGTAGTGTTTCTAACAAAATACTGATGTTCCTTTAACAAGTATCAAGATTCTTTTCCATTGAATACCTTTGGACGTTGCGCCACCTTTTCACGAGTCGTGATCATCTCCCTGAGCCCTAAGTTCCATCAGAGTCGATTGCCAGTTTAACTACCCCACGCGACCTACCCCTGAGCTCATCGGGGGAGGAGATAACCCTCGGACCCTCTGGCCATGGTCTTGTATGTAAAACTCTCGTGTCACAATGTTACCTATTTGCACCAAACTTCATATGCATGTTCAGTATGTCCGAGAATCGGGTACTGTATATTTTTCATACCCCTAAGTAACAAGGGTTGTTCACACTTCACATTTTTCTTAATGACAATGACAACAATTTTTAATTTATAGCGGAGCGACGTCTGACGGGACAGCTGTTAATTATATAACCATAACATCTACGGGAAGGAAGCCCATCAGTAACAACAACCCCACCTCCAACGAAATAGCCTCATCACATCGAGGCTTAAAAAACTAACCAATTTTAATCCAGCTCCGCGTGATGTTACACACCAAATAAAACAATAGAAATAAAACAAACTGAAATTGTGTAAAAATAATTCAAATTTACGAATGATCATTTAATTACGGATACAATAAATATAAAACTAATTAAGATTTTAACACGCAACTTAACAGATGTTTAACAGTCCGACATGGATTACTAATTTAAAAGAACATTTAAACATCGTGCGGGCATGGAAGTATTATCGTGCAGGTTATGAACGATCGCGTCGCACTTGAGGCAAGATGAACCCGCCTGGTTTGGATGCAAAGGAACAATACCCCTTTCAAATTACTATTCTTTCTGTGAATAACATTCTATCAAGTTTCTTTACAAGTGATATCTTAAAATGTAAAAAATTTGATAATTATTTGATATTTAGTTTATTTGAAAAAGAGGTAGTACCATGATGCATAGGAGAGGATATGCCATGCATGGTGAATGACACTACATCATCCTATGCAACGAAATTGAGCCGGCACGACCGGGGAGCTACCTCTCGCTCACTTGATACCGCCGTAAAGTGACACCTACGGTGTCGTGTTTCGTGCCCTTTGTGAGTAGCCGGTGGCTCATAGGGGGAGGTGAAAAGGAGGGCAGCTTATCGGCATTATTATGCTGATTTTCATGGGCGTCGGCAGTCGTTGAAAGGCTCCGATTGCTCGTTTGTCCCCCTGTACTATAAAAAAAATATAAAACTCAAAAAAGCAGATTTTCTTTATAAATTGAGTGCTAGTGATAACTAAACTAAACGTGGATGTTTATTTTAATGTAATAAATTAATAACGATAATGCACATAAATGGCTTCATTTTATTAATTCTTTTTTTTTATGAGATAGGGGCAAACGAGCAGGTAGATAGGGACTACTGCCGCTAATAGACATTTGCAAGACTATGCTCTTTTCTTGAAGACCTCTAAGTCGTATCGGATCGGAAATACCGCGGGAGGCAGCTGGTTCCTCAGTACAATTGTGCGCGGTAAGAAGTGTCGTTTAAACGACACTGTTGTGGATTTACGGACATCAAGGTGATGGGCGCGGCACTAAGAATTATGTCGCGATATCCGAAGATGGAATTCTGCTGCTGGTATTAAGCTGAACAATTCCTCGGAAAACTCCCCATGAAAAAGACGATAAAAGACGCACAGCGACCCGACATCTCTTTCGTAGGACCAAAGAAACGAGCTGTCCTGAAATAACTTTATCGTCAACGATACGAGTTGCTCTACGTTATATGCGGTCAAATGTAACGAGCTGATATTGCGGGGCCCCTGTCCATAGGTGGGAGCGGTACTCCATATGCGGTCGGATCTGCGCCTTGTAAAGTTGCAGCCTGTTGAGGAAAACCAGCCTTGACAAATTTAGGGAAGAACCATGCGCCGTCAACCACGACCTTTATGCTGCGATTTGTCAAGAAGCTAGTGATCCAATCACATAATTTCCTGGGAAGTCCGTATGAATAAAGCTTTGAAATGAGCACTCTTTGCCAAACCCGATCAAAGCCTTACGCTACATCCTACTCCAAAGTAACCGCCAATGCCTCTCCCTTGGTTTCAACTGCCTCCACCCATCGGTGCGTTAAATAAATTAGGAGATCACCAGCTGAACGTCCACGGCCGAAACCATACTGGTGGTCACTAACTATTTGATGATCTTCCAAGTGTTGCAAGAGCTGGCAGTTGATAATAGATTCCATAATTTTGGAAAATAAAGGGATTATCGCAATAGGTCGGTAGATGGATGGGTCGGAGCGGTCACCATTTCTAGGGATCGGGTGTACTAAAACTGTCTTCCAAGAGCTGGGAACTATGCCAACAGAGTAGGAGAATCGGAAAAAGCGCGTCAATACCGGGGCCAACTCGGGAGCACATTTTCGCAGCACAATCGGAGCGATACCATCGGTCCCACACGTCTTATGAATATCCAGGGAAAGAAGTGCTTTACGCACAGCACTCTGCCGGAACATAATATCCGGCACCGAGTTACCACACCGCGGGATAGTAGGCGACGGAGATCCCTGGTCATCCAAAGAAGAGTTCGACTCAAAGAGAGAGCTCAGAAGTTCGTTTTTTTCTTTTGCGGCCTGGGCCAGAGATTCATCACTCAGGTGCAAGGAAGGGAGCGATGGCTTAGGAAAATTCTCTTAAACCGCCTTGGCGAGGGACCGGAATGCCCCGTGCATTCTGGTTCCTCAAGGAATACGAACTAGTCTTTCGACAATTTTTTTACGTGCATTGACTTTGATTTGGCAATATTTTTTTTTTCAAGGACCTAGAGACATAATTATACTCCTTCTTTAGTACTCAGGTATTTGCGTCCTGTTAACTCGCCGCTGCTACATACGCTCGGTAATACTCCAGTTTATGGCGAAGTGCTAACTTACAGGAGCGTCCAAACCAAGGTTGCGGTATTGCCGCCACTCGGCACCGCAGATATTGTAATGAAAAGTTCCGTCCCTTGAGTCACCACATCGGCGACAGACTCCGCAACGGCGTCAGGGTTATCCAGAGAGAAGCAAATCCGCCCCCATGGGTAGGATGCCAAGAATGACAGCATCCCATCTCAATCTGCTCACCTGTAGTGAAATGAAGTTGTTAAAACAAATAAAAAAAAAACAGTTTTAAATATTTTAATTCGTTAAAACTTCAATTCAATTAAAACTTTAATTTTAATTCGTTTTGTGTGTTTAGCAGGGATGGAAGGTACACCGTAGATGTTGAAGAAAGAGTGTGTGCAGGGAACAGAGTGGAACTTTAGAGAAATTGCTTAAAAGCACGGCTTTGAGTCAGGTGCCCGTCTTGCTCTCTATAATTGCTACGTGCTAGCCCCAACGTTACTGTATGGAAGTGAAAGTTGGTTATGTCAGAAAAGGCATGAAAGTAGAACTAACGCGGTCGAGATGAGGTCGTTGCGAAAAATATGTGGCGTAACCCTTGCCGAGAGAGATTAGGAATTAATGAAAGTATCGGTATTAAAATAAGAAAGGGCATGCTCCGATTATTCGGACATGTAGAAAGAATGATGGATGTAAGGTTAATGAAACAGATATACAATGCGAATGTAGAATTATGTAGGTACCCGGGAAGACCCAGGCTAACACACCACGATCAAATTAGTCGGGTACTCTCCGAAGGTGGTGTTGGGAGACTTTGCAACCGGCGTGTTTGTATGAAGAAAGTTATGAAAGTGGAGGAGGCAAGACAGGTATACAAGGATCGTGACTTGTGGCGCTGTGGCCTTCCTGCCTACCCCGTTAGGGAACTGGCGTGATAATGTGTTGTTGTTGTTGTAAAACAATTTGATTTCTTAGTCCGTAATTATTTATGTGGTAATGCAATGCCATGTTGCGTTGCATCTGTATTGGTGTCGGCACCGGGTATGTCTAGGCTAGAGACGGTGATTATTAGTGCACCGTGGTTTCAATCACGCAACTCCGCTTCTATTTATCATAGCGTCATGATATTAAGCCCATAATCTTCCACAACAAATTGGCTATCTAAAATCTAAAGAATTTTTCAAATAGGACTAGCAGCATCTGTTACTAGTGCGTTCAAGCAAAACAAAAAATTCTCCAGCTTTACTATGTTAGTATAAATAATTAATCAAAGCATTTCATTCACTTTGTAATGAAAGAAATTAGCGCGGAGATATTTTTAGTCGATCGAACTAATTGTAGAGTTTATATTAGACTCCAAACAATGCTGCGGCCAATAGAATCGATCCGAACTATAAATACACTTGTCCCAAAACTACGTGCGCGTAACGTACAGTGACAGTACGCGAGTGCATCAATAACTGTAACAGAATGTTCGAAATGATTTCAGGTATATCTATACAGGTTTATTTATAAACACCAGCATATACATTAACTAGTAAGAGGTAGTGTCATTCTGCACTGCAGTCGAATTGGGCTGGGGAGGTACCTCCCTCACATAAAACGCCGTACAAGAGATTTATAAGTAGCCGGTGGTCCATTGGAGAGGAGTAAGGTAACGCATCTGCATGACAGTACGCATATGCGTACGTCTATGCCCGTCAAAAGGGATTTTCTCCTTTACTATCTTTTCCTATACTGTAAATTAAAAAAGGTGAACTTGAAGGGATCTCTAGCAACGCGTTCACTGCTACAGATGATTAATTTTTACTAAAACTATTACTAATTTTGAAAAAGAGTCCCTAGATGCGAGGTCAGTATTGTGAGGCGAATGGTCTACTGACTCCACACCTTCCGTAGACATACGCTACTTATTAGGCCGATTGGAATTCCTTCCTGGACTCTAGGACAGGGGCTCTAGGGTCCAAAGAATTAGGCATTCTTATTCCTTGATTCCTTGCTCTTTGCGTTGGCAAATCCTTGGAAGGGGATACTCATTGAGACGCTTTAATTCTAGAATTGATAACAGTTCATTTCACCAACTACGATAACATACAATTCTAGTCACATGACACCATACCAATCCAAAATAGAGTGTTTTTTTTTTATATTCGATCTAATCATTGGCGAAACACTAAGGCTGCAGCTGGCAGGTTTTTCCCGGTAGCCAGAGATTCCGGCCTCAGACTGCTGGCTATTGTGTCCAATTATAGGATATCCCTGTGTAGTGCAAAGCTTCCTGACGCCTAGATGATTGTATAGAAGTTTTAGTGCTTCACCACCATCGCACGTGATGGTGGTGAAGACAAGTCGTCCATCATTTATAAATTTGTTTTTCTTTCAGACATCGACAACAATGGCCAGCTAGACTCGCACGACTTCAAATGCCTGGCGCTGAGGAGCTGCGTGCTGGAGGGCAAAGGCGACTGCAGCCCGGCGCGTCTGCAGAAGTACCAGCACATCATGACCAGCCTGTGGGAGGATATCTCGGAGTTAGCTGATTTCAATAAGGTAGCTTAATTGCTTATAGGTTTTCGGAGTATTTGTGACGTCCACAAGCATCTGCACAATCTTGCACTACAGTTCGTCTCGTCTGCAGAAGGACCAGCCCATCATGTACAATCTGTGGAAAGTAATTTAGAATAGAATAGAAAAAAAAATATTTAAGAATTTGAAGTACACATTTTTTTTTTCAAACATTAATTAAATTGACAACCAAAAAAATACAAACAACCAATCTATAAAAAATACACCTTTATCAGATAATAACACATGCACAACAATAACGACAGTTAGTTTGATTAACTTTCATTCGTTATTACCTAGGAAAAGTTCACAACAGTAGAGATTTATAGAGGACGGAATAGAATCAAAAAAAAAATAAGGCAAAAGCAGCAGAAAAATGTGGGTTGTCGACACAAGTGAAAACGTAACCGACCTTTATTTGTCTCGCTTGACGATGACGCGAGTTCCATAATTGTACTAAACTTTTCACTCACCCATAAGTGTTCAAAGCACTTAAAGAAGTTCACACTTCAAAATGCGTGACGTGACGATATCGTGATGATGACGCATTGTATGATTTGGTCATCCAATACACAGTAGGTACATGCGCCACACGACGCGTAGCTTTCAACATCATCATCATCCGCCTTTATCGATCCACTGCTGGACACAGGCCTCTTTCAATAAACGCCAGGGCGGCATATCCCCTGCTACTCGCATCCATCCCGGACCAGCTACGGACGCGAAGCTATGTTCGGTAACAAAAGCGCGCCATGCCTATCGTCTCTCATGACAACGCGTGACGCTCAACGCAAGACAATTTTTGTTCATCCGAAAATTCTTGACTAAAGAAGTTCTTTTTCACATGGAAAATATTTCTTGTAACAGGATGGAACGATCACGACAGATGAATTCAAAAGGGCCGTCCAAGATACGTGCATCGGCAGGAAGTACGAACAGTTCCCGCAGGCGATGAAAGCGTTCATCGAGATCAACTTCAAGTTGCTGGACATTAACGAGGACGGCGTGATGGGGCTCGACGAGTTCAGATACGACTGCGTCTCCAGGATGGTGGTGGAGGACATCAAGGAGATTGATGATGCCTATCACTCATTGTTAAATGTGAGTTCCACCCGGGGTAAATGGGGGATGAAATGGTGTGCTTTTTGTCAGGTAACCTTATTTAGTTATATAGGAGCTATTCGAATAGCACATCTTTCGGACCAGTGCCTCTTTTGAGGAATAAGGACTGCCTCGTGGTCTAGTTGTAAGAATGTTCAATCACAGTCGTGAGGTCCTGGGTTCGAGTTTTGGGTCGGACCGAAATGTTATTGGGTTTTTGAATTATTAGTAACATTACCGTGCCTCGGAGAGCACGTTAAACCGTTGTTCCTGCGTCTGACTTCTCTCCGGACTTGTTGCATTGCCGTCCCATCGGAATAGGAGTATGAGCGGACAGGAAGTACACTTATGTCTGCGGATATACTTGTGTGCTATAAACTGTCCTCCGCAGTTAATTAGTCGCTATAAAGTAGGCCGCCGCACATTTTATTGTGATAAAATACTGAACAGTCACCAAGAAACTCTGCTGCTGACCAGGGCATGGCATACAAGCGGCTCCCAGTGTGTATTCGTCCTTTTGCCGTGAGACACGCCCAATTTTTAGATCGACTGGATTTTTAGATTGACCAGGACTGACGGCAATGTGTAAATACCTTACAAGGGTGTATTCATAGTTTTTGTGGATCGATGCATCCGAAACGTCTCCACTAATTTCAAAATCGAATTTTATTAAAGAAGTAGCTGTCCCGAAGGAGTTTGCCTCATCATAATTGGAGAACGAAAGACTTGGCCTTATTATGGACCTCTTACCCTGCAATATCGAGATTTTGAACCCTATTTTAGTGGTTTACGTACCATTTTTAATTGCCGTTACAATTATCCCTTGTAGGATCACTGGGTCGCCTTGTATGTCTGTTTGTTCGCCTATATGTCTGTGAAGACCTTTTTGTCAGGATCGCGCGGTAGGATCAAGATGATACCAACATTAAATTCTAAGGCCTGGAGCCCCTTGAAGCTCAAAAAGTTTAACAACCGTTTATGTGCATATTTTGTATCCAATCGCGTACACGTATAGATAAGAGCTTATCTCTTAATGGTAACTGATCTTAGTTACTCAAATTTCAATTTCCAGTAGTGGTTGGATAATACCTGATGATGATGATGGAGAATAAATAAAAATCGTCTATAGTGATAAGAGGCCGATATTTATTCTCTGTGGACCCAGTTACATTGTGGTCGCGGTCACTGTGTTTTTTTATCTATTTCTGATTCTGGTCGGCGGCAACGACTTCCTACGACAACCAGGTGCACGGCTGCGGGAAACCGGCGGAAATGCCGCGAAATAATATCCGACAGTATCGATTCATGATCATCATCGGTAACATGTGTACTCCCTTTGTAGGGTTGAGCTAAATCGGAATTTCTCGTTCCGGTTATGTAGGTGACAAACAGCAAATGCCATATCTTTTCGCCTCCTTCTCGAAACGGGGTAGCCTCTGCCTCAGTGTCCTTATTCCATTTGTCCACAGAACGTCGCTAACGCATTCTAAGACTTGTCGCTAAAGAGAAAAATTTCAATTTGGTCCATTTCATTTTGCTGAAAAATATAAAACTACCCCCACACGGCTTTGCCCTCGCATGACTGGACCCGGATTATTACCTTAGCCAGTTAAACCTTCCATGGGAATTCGTCTATCCGTGGGTAAAAACCACATAGAAATCGTTTCAGTAGACTTTGAGAAAACCGATCTTATACAGACAGACAACTTTTGCCGACATTGCTTTATAATATGTGTAATGTATTTCGTAGTTGGTCATGAAATAAATATTGTAAGTATCTGCACGGTATCCGCTTCTTGTACTCTTTTCTTGTAAGTTATAAATAACTCTGATACTAAGGATATTGTAATTAATTTCCTCAAAGATAGCGCAACTACAGGCACAAGTCTTCCTCCTACAAATATATCCTCACTTCATCCTTCTCACATGTTGCGTCTCGTCAACTAATCTTTGATCTTTGTCGTCACTGCGTCTCTTTTCGTTTGACACATAAATCTCCCTTCTGGCCGGCTCTGCGTTGCCTCAACTGTCTCCTGTGATACGATATAACATGGCACAGACATTTTTTATTTCCGAACCCGAACAGCAAACTATTTCAGCCGTAACATCTCCATGTTCTACACCAGAATCCAGTTAAATGATAAGTAGTTTTAAGAGCCTTTATATCCTACTATTTTTCTGTTGGTTTGGTTAAAATTGGGTAGGTTTTTTTTTAATTAAATTATCTATACCTATTATAAAACAAAGTCCCCTAAAGCTGTATGTTTATATGTAATCGATTTTCTCATAATCTACCCAAAGATTTTCCAAGCGATTTTCACAAATGAATCGAGCGCTTACTGAGGTTTTTTTGACCTGGATATCAAATTATCTTTTGTAACTCTAGGGCGACGCCGGGGCAGATCTCTTGTTTTACTATTATAAGTATGACTGCTCTATTATGTCGGTAGTGTCGTGTGCAGCTTCGTTGGTTACGACAAGGCGGGCGGCGGTAAGATCAGTCGTATTAGCGCTTATTGGAAAGAAAAGCCTATGCCCAAGGTTGCACCGATAAGGACTGATAAATAAAGATAAAAGATTGAGGTCACATTTTGTGACAAACTTCGACTTATTCTTTAACTCACATTAACTCACACTAACTTTTGTGACAGGATGAGGACCGAAAGATCGGCGGCATCAACTTGGCGCGATACAAGGAGCTTTTCGCGCAATTCCTCAGCGACACCACGGACCAGTGCCCGGCCCAGTACCTGTTTGGGCCCCTTGTCCTCTAGGTCCACGACTATGCGGGATACGTTAAACATACAGATTACCAAATTCCAACATTAAATAATAAAACTATCGTAAAGCATTTTACAGCAACGTAAAGCAGCGCTTTGGTTCGGGAGTTGTGCAGAAAAATACCCACATGTAACCGTGCAAGCTAGGTTCGCGGAAGTGCAAAAGTGTTCGTATTGAAAAATATATTGACTTAATACTAACAAAGTCGGTTATTCTTAAAGTGCCGTGGGCTAATGTAAATGATACGTAAAATTGAAAATCGTTTACAGATAAAAGTAAGCTATGGTCATAACTTTAAAATGAAAGGAAAGAGTAACGCATATTTAAAAAAAGAACTTATAATTTACAGAAAATGTTTTATGTATCACGCAAGCAGTTTAAAAAAACCATCTGTATCATATTTATCATTAATGAAACGGTTGTGTGTTTGATAAAAATAATTAAGTAAAGTATTTTTATAAGCCAGCGTGCTAGTTTTATTTATTCCATCATTTGTGATTCATTGATGCCATTATATATTATCATCGATGAAGTGAAGGAACTGGGTCCTTTATATATACCTGTCATAAAATATCCTCATGAGTATTTCTAAAACTAAATTATAAGATCAAGAAACATTATACTCCGAAACAAAGAGGAATAAATGTTGAAAACAATGTCGACCGTACCCTTACTAACAAAATTAATTATTTGAAATAATAATTAATAAGCATAATACTTTTTTGAAGTAAAATGTGAACCACAAACAACTTAATTGTTTTTATGTCTGTTCGCGTCTCTGGGCTTCAATTAATATAAATATTATAAAATATATAAATTATCTTTAAGTACTAATATGGTAAGCGTTCTGTATTATGTAAACTTCTAACCGCTCGAATTTGATACCATTTTATTTTATTACTAAACGTTTATCTTCATAGTGTTAGTGTTTTTAAAAATGGAATGTTTACCATGTTTTCAAATTATACTTTTCTGTTATGTGTTGTAAAGTGGCAGTGAAGTGAGTTCATACAAAACGGATCTAGTCGTAATGTTTATTATAAGTTAATGTTGAATGCTTGTTTTTATATAATAAAGTAATAGATTACAATAAATTAAGCATGTGATCATGTTGTTTAATTCAAATTAAGTCATCTCTCAGGCAATTAACGTTATTAATATTTGTAGGATATTTTGGTCATATTTTACATGTAAAGTCTAGCGGTAGACTCTCACGGCATTGTCCTAGCTGATTCTAATTATTGTCTGAATGTTGATGATAATGGTCGATGATTGATTGAAGAAACCTATGAGTGCCGACGTTAATGATCGATAGTCACCATAGTGTAGGGGCCAGCCTTACATCTTCCGAAGAAATAATTACAAACTTTACTCTAAATCCCTTATACAGGCTGTACAATAAAACCGGTCATCTCTCTTAATGGGGACAGGATACATTATCAGCATTCGAATACAAATAGAATTTCGGTAAAAATCATAAGCGTTAAGAGATATGAAGGTTTTAAAGTTTTAAAAATAACACTATTTTCTCACTTAAATACGTGAAATGTTTAAACGTATTTTTGCGTTTTACGATACATGAAGGCATTATTTAAAAAAAAAAACAACTTTTATACCAACATACTGGTACTACAACTTTATTACTTCGCATTAAAAATGGTTACTATTACTTAAGGTCAACTCATGCCTAAGTTTTTTTTTTTTTTTCGGAGGGACCTAATACTGGTTGGCGGCGCTAGTCCAGCCTCAACATTTCGACCGACTACGAAGACTTTTTTGTCTTCAGGCTTAGGGAGACGATAGGGGGACAGACACCCCTCTTTTCCCGCAGATGGGGAGAGATGTACCGGGTTGATTGTGGGCGTACCCTATAGTAATTATTTTTGGGTCCGAACAGGGGGAAGCGGTCCCCCTTCCCACTCAAGTGGGACGGCGTGCGCACGATGCCGTTTGAGTTGCGGTGTCGTGGATAAGGATCATTGAGCTCGCTTAAAGTTTGGCTTATCTGAGGGGACCGGTCTCTTCCCCCCCACTCTGACGGAGGGGGTCGCTTTGCGCTATATATCGGCAAAAGCCGTATTCTTAATTTATTTATTATTAGAGCTCTCTAGAGTCGCGTTATTTTATTTCTACCAATCTATGCTCTCAACTTAAGGATTCGAACCTGGGCTCGTTTCCGTAAGCAGTGTGTGAGTTTGACATTCTGTCAGTCATGTGTGTTATAACAGCGTCACTATATGTAAGATTTCATCGCTCATATCGTATTGGTTCTAGGAGGAAAAATGCATTTACGCACCATCCAGCCGACCCAAGGGGGCCTGAAATGTGTGCCGGGATCAGGTCGTGAAGCGATAGCTATTACCGACTAAAACCTGCTATCCGTGGGTTTGCCCTATTGGCATTTTGCTGCGGATGCGTGTCTGGGTGTGTTTTTGCTTGTGTGCAAGGGCGGACTTAGCAACTGCTATGGCTATCGCGTCGTCGGCGTCGTGCAGTACGTGCTTCGGCCGACGGTAACGGGAATCGATTATTAACGTCGGGTCGTATTCCGACGTTTGAACGATTAGTTTATTTTTGTGATTAAGAGCACGGTCAAAGAACTTTTGAGACAGCTCTTTGAAGTGTCCTTTTATCGAGGTCAATTGAAAGTCACAATGTAGGTCGATGTTTCGGAAGTACCATGGGCATCCAGTAGCTCGTGTCTAGGTGATCACCTGATTACCTATTTCCTTGCCCCTTTCAAAATTACAATGCCGCTAGCGAGTCGGAGCCGGTGAACTTTGACGAACGTTAGAGACCGGTGAATTTGTCGCACGCGCTCTGCGAAACTACTTTTACCAGAAACGGTGCGTACAACCGACGCATTGCTCATGTGTGGGCCAATTTGAGGCCCCTTTTTAGTTTTTTTATTGGTCACCGATAAAGAAGCTAAATAACTCTTTCGTTTGTATGTCTACGACAGTTCAGTTTCTTTTCATGAGCTTATCGTGTTGCAGGATTCCGTTTGAATTCTGCGCGCGCCTTTACTTACCCACTAAGTGAGCGACCATGAAGTCCAGTTGACATCAAGCGCATTGTTAAGGAGAAGCGCTGTCACAGTACATTTTGTTTTCGGGTGTATCTTTGTAAATATGAGCCGTATCTTATATCTATCACCTAAGTAAACATACATTGTCGGTGTGCTACATCATACTAAGTTAGGTTATATATATCGTTCGGCGATCACTGTTTCCGACAGCGGAGGAGATGGAGCTGTTTAAGGCGGAGTAGGAGGAATTGCGCCACCAGAAGAGCACGGACCTTTGTGTGCGGAACACCTCACGATCTTCACGTAGGAAGGTAAGTTGGTCGGATAAGTGGTCGAGGCCAGGTCCGTGTCTACACGTGTCTCCATTACATAATATCCGCTTTAGTTGTTATTAATACTGTAACATGTCCAATTATACTAGAATAAATAAAACTGGCCCTTTTTGGGAGACAATGGTGTGAAGGTTAACAAATCAATTGCATATGTGGATTTTTATGGGCATCATCGTCAGTCAACTGCTGGTCATACGCCTTCCCCGTAGAGCCCCTTGCATCCGGCGGCTCCCCGTTACCTTAACCAATGGACATTTAGGGGCATAATTATTTAACAGGTGGCTCCAAATCTCGTTTGTCCCCTAGTGAAGTAAATAAAAAACGAATCATATTTAAACCATCCAATTTTTTTAAGAAGGCTTAGTCAGGTTCAGAAAACATATAATTTGACTATAATTCATACTCCCCAGCCACTAGTCGTTGCAGGTTGCATCCCAGTAGTAGAACATTCCATTGAAAAGACCTTGGAGTCTTTTGAAAAGGCAGAAAAAATAAAATAAAATATATAGTCACGCAGTGGACCGACAGGGGCGTGTGACCTACTGTTTTAAAAATGGAGATAGATATCAAAATAACGTACCAATATTTTAAATTCTTTTCAAGCTGTGTGCGGCCATGCCGCTTCCTAAACTCTAAACACTCGTTAGGCAGAAACTACTGAACGAATTTTGATAAAATTAATGGATAAAATATATATATTTTTATGGTAATATATATGTTAATACATATACGATAAAATATTTATATTTTATTTCGGGATATTGCTGATGGAATTAGGTAGGTAGAGTTTAATGATAAAATCTAATAAGCAAAACTCTACTTACCAAACAACATCCGCTTTATTTCATCCGGATGTCCCTTGGCACCTCCCAATTTTTTTGTTTAATTTTCTTGTTGAAATACGTGGAAATATAAGTCATTATGGCACGTCGATGGCTAGTCAGTTACCTAAGGAACCGATACCATCTGTCTAAAGGAGTCGGTGGCCCTGCACCACAGGACAAGCCCACCAACTTTAGGACAGTGCAATAGGGCGAGGTTCCCATCCTCACCCCTTGCCCCGTGCATAAAATGCCTCCTCCTACTCGCCGCCTATTGCTCTCTTGTCCCCTCTTCTTGGTTAAGTTAGGTTCTATAGTAGCGTGCCTATTTTTTTGGTGTCGCGTAGAAACGCATTTATGCGCCATCACTGGGGTCCAGCGGTGTGTGGGGCTCACAGGAGGTGCCGAATACCCACAAAACCCACCGCGAGGGCCATCAGTGCCTCATTTATTAAGGTGTTCACAATTCATCTGGGCTCATCGACGGCTGGTGAGCCCCCTAAAGGACCGAAGCCACCTCTATAAATGGGGTTGTTCCGCACCACAGGACAAGCCTACCAATTTGGGATAGTGGAAGAGACAGGTCCACATCCTCACCCCTTACCATGTGCGCAAAACCGCCGCCTTCTTTTGCGCTTTTATCCCCTCTTCTTATAAGAGGGGTGCAAAGAGCAGCCCCCCCTCCTTGGTTGATATGGCTTAACACAAGGTGTCTCGATTCATCCCAGACTACTGAGCTCCACCACTACAATAAGGCTTAAACCAGGGTGGGGATATTAGTTGGTACACTAGTGTGTACCTATCGCGGCGCGATTAAAGAAACCTTTGCCTCTGTACCGTGTTATTGCGCATGTGGAAATATCCCCGAGCCGAACTTGGTTTTTGGCAGCCAACGTACAACTATCGACATTTATCACCCTGAGAGACAACTTCAAACAAACATAATCGTTAATGTTTACAAGGTGTTTATATGTCTTGGCATCCACGTGAAGTGAACAATCACAATGCAAAAAACTATTAACAAAAGGGGCCATTGCTAATGGCAATAAAATATATTACACTTTTGAAGGATTTTCGCGGCAAGACTGACATGGCGGCCATTATGCGGACATAAATTTATATTCGTTTACGAGCGGTCGAGTGAGGTGTGAATACAACACGCGTTTTTATTTCATTCTTGAAAGACACACTAAAGGCGCACGCTAAACTTGAGCACAAGCTGTGGAATAAACATAGATATTCTTATTTCTTAATGGAATGCGACTGCCATAGACAACGCAGCTAGCTTCAATTTACCGCAAAATAATTAAATATTTGCCTCGTAACGGCCCCAAATGTGCCACCACCTAGTCTCTAACCGCGCTGTGGAGGAGTGCTACAGAGGCGTTGCTCTCCTTCACCTCCTTCACGCCTATGTGTAAATGGCACCGGCTGCTCGTTTGTCCTCCTACTACTTTAATTGCAAGTGAGAGGTACTTTTGTGCAGCTATTTGCTCTATCACAAATTACACCACATAGAAATACAATCGCCTTAAATTATCAAATAGTATTAAAAAGGAATTGCACTAACATAGATGTCAGGCGACTGTTATTCTGAGTGTGTGACCATCCCATTGCCACTTCAGCGGGCCCATATTTCGCGTGATATCGGATAGTTTAGTTGTCTGTCTTATGACTTTGTCACGCATTCTGTCCGACAGAGAAACACCCAACATAGCACGTTCAATAGCCCGTTGAGCTACCGCAAATTTGAGGTCCAGTCCTAAATTAAGAGGCCACGTTTCGGCAACGTAGGTCATCACGGGGAGAACGCATTGGTTGAAGACTTTCAACTTCAAGCTACGGTACAGTCGACGTGGGAATGTGACGAAGTTCCGGAATGTTGCCCCACCTAACTGAATCCTTCTATCGGCTTCCATCTCGAAATTATATCTATTTAATTGCAATAATTGCCCGAGATAGACGTATTATTCTACGAATTCGAGAATAGAATAAAAAAAAATCGTCATCCAAAACATTAGTGTACAGTTTCGGGGTAATAACATCCCTCTGTCGCACTCCTAGATGCAATAGGATTGGCCTTGTTTGACCTCCCGGAATCAGAACGGACATAAATGCAGAATCATACAATCCTCTCAGTACTTTGACGTATCGCCAATGGACCTGACATTGCTGTGCAGTTTCCGGAACAGCCCAATCTAAGTCAATATGAAAAGTATATTTTATTGGTCCGGACTCATTTCCTATCATTATTAATATTAATAAGTACATAGGCTTTTAAACAATGGTTAATGTAATTTTTTTTTCTGTTCAAAATGTATTTTTGTACACAATAAAGAATCATTCATTCATTCATTCATTCATTTATAAAAATAAAGAATCTTTTGAACAATTAGTATTATTTTGTATCTTCTTCGTTTCAGGCAGTTCAATATAACATATAATTTATTTATTGTATTAAAAGTGTAAATACTAACATAGATTTTGAGTAAAAATTGTTACCTGATGAGCCAATGATGCGCGAAATAAAAAATATAATAATAAAAATATGTTGCGTTTCAGAAATTTCCCCTTCTTTTTTATGTGAGATCCTATGGCATACACACCGCTTTATAAAGGTGCTTCGTGTGTTTACTTTTCAAGACGTGACGTAACAGGCTTTAATGTCAGAAGGTTTAACGTTTGGCCTTTAAAGCATTGCAACGACCTGTTGCTTGCAAAACCACTGTACCCCGTACAGTATTGATTTTTCGTCTGAGCATGCTCACAGCGCGTCTGTTTGATAAGCTGAAACACCCACTCACATAATAGTACTGCGTAGATAATATATTTCTAAATCACTATTAGATACAACATAGTGTACTTTGTGTTTGTGTTTTAAAATGTGTTGTGCTCTAGATTGACATGGAAGAATTGCTGCAGGACATATTCAAGGAAGCTTCAGGCCCGAAGTTGAATAGTCTTAAGAAATCATGTCAGGAAGCATTAGGTACGTTGGCCCTTAAATATTTTATTTACCATGTCCAAATTTGAAAAGAAAATACAAATATAGAACGTGATATTGGTGCCTCGTTTGTCTGATATGTCAATTTTTTCCACTTCTCTTTGGACAATATACAAAATTTTGACAAATATTTCTTACTAAATCTAATGAGATTTTTTTTTATATAAATTTTATACTCTTGTGTCCATTTCAAAATTGGGGAAACGAAACTAAAAGAGCAGCTACGTGTAAAATATGGCCAGTATATAGTAGTATCAGAGTTTTAGTATTTGTACGTACGATATAAACATATTAAACCTTGCTTAAAATAATATGTATTTTTTGGCTGTATGGAGTACTTGCTTCTTTTATATAGAATAGGGGGCAAACGACAAATCGGAGTCTTTTTACGACTACCAACATCCATGAACATTCACATAATTACCATGCCGACGCGTTGCTCTCCTTGACGGGTCACCGGCTACTCACAAACCCCACGAAACGCGACACAGAACATATCACTATACGGCGATATTATGTATCGCTCCAATAAAATTACAGAAAAAAAAAATTGTAGCTCCTACTGTTATCATACGGGTAGGCGCTATTCCACCAATTCGTGCACGCAACTGCAAATGATTTAGATATGTTATAAAAACAATAGAGAATTTCACAATACACGACAAGAAAGAATGAAAGAAAGAAAGAATCCTTTCTTGTGCACATAAGCACATCACATTGAGAGGATATGTTGATTTATACATACAATGTTGTTATTTACTCCTGTACTGTGCAACATAGGTCCAGCTTAGAGAACACAAATCCTCATTTGTTATTTGATATTGACTAGCTGTATCATGTCCTCATTTGTTATTTGATATTGACTATACTAAAGAAAGCTTTAATTGTCTATATCTTGACCGGGGACTCCCTAAATAGATGCTATGTGCTAGGTACCGACAGGTAGGCAGGTTCGACGTTTATGTAACCCCTGTTATGATTATAAAAAAATCCTATTATAGAGTATCAGGTTGCCAGATCAAAAATCTCAACCTCAATGCGTAGCTACATATTAATGTATAATATGACTAATAGGGCTGAAGCATAACTCAAAGTTGTTTTTGAATTATATTTCTTAATTGTACTCTCTTGTCTCTTCCTATTATGTATATTGTTTTTAATTGCATTTCTGTATTCATTTTAATTTTCATTATTTATTTTATTTTATAACTCATTCATAACTCGTCATCTATGATCATGATATACTGATACTCATATCCTCGCTGGGCTGGGCTTGTGGAATATTCCAAACATCAGCACTCATTTAACATAAATCCGTCTCATAAAAAATACCGATAAACCTCATGAAAAGAAGAATCTGCCGGCTAAGACGACACATTTAGAAGAAAAAAAAATAGACGCGAAATTACGCGGGTGGACGGCGCGAGGTGATGCTAGTACGTTGAAAGGAGAATCTGACTGAATACCGGGGTGGGGAGAAAACTGTATCACGAGCATATGAGCATAATGTGTCTTGGCTCAGAGATATTGTGGATTATAGATGTCAGGTTAAAAAATAATCACTTATATACTATCCGTATAACTCTTTAAGTAGTTACTTGTAATTGCTTATGCAGATAATTGCTTAGCTTTTACTTTATAAACAGCAGGAACTGCAGAACCGTCTAAAGTACATTGTTAAGGGGTAGTCTCACAGCCGAACTGGGCCGGTGATGTACCTCCGGTCGTTCTCACACCTACATGACGCCACCGCAAAGTGACAGACGTGCTGTCGCGTGTCGCGCGACTTGTGAGTAACCGTTGGCCCATTGGAGGGGAGGATGAATGCAAATGACAGTAACGAGGATATTTATGTGCGTCGCTACTTATCAAAAGACACTTACTGTTCGATTGCCCTGCACTTGGAAAAAGTACTTCACTGACGTGTGACGCCTCATTCGGTTGTGATGGGAAATGACTTTCTTGAAGAAATCTCCTTAAAGCTCTTTCATTCTCTTCTGTTACCTTCTTCAATGACAGCAGAGACTATCGTGTTGCAGAGCTGCTGCGTTTGCAAGAAAGCGGGCGTCGTCCGTCGTGGGAGCTGCGGCGCGCCTGCCTCGCGCCGCTACGGTGCGCCCTGGAGACCAAGCGCCCGCGCCTCGTCGCCTTCGCCCTCCAGGGCTTCCATGTGAGCACCAACTAACAGGTGTCACCGGGCTACATCAGATTCTACAGCCTTATCCTGTTTCTATATCAAACGATACCGGTACCGGGTACCCTAGTGTAAGGTATTTGACGAGGTCACCAGTTTTTACACAGAGCGGCTGCCGTCAGACCGAGAAGGGAAGCCAGGCCCAATCCTAGATTAGATCGAATTCGAATACAGGAATACGGGTTTCCTCACGATGCCTTCCTTCACCGTAGTCTGAGTTCTCCTCAGAAAATTTACTTATGTTAGAAAAACTCGTTGCTACAAGGCGGGGATCGAACCAGGACTACCCAAGTGGAAGTCCGAAGCGCTAACCGCTACACCACTGAGGCTACATCAGCTCGATTGTCTGGTAATATTAACGAGGAAGTGTATCAAGGACTAAGTTGTGACCACGTCAAGAAGTAAATTCGTACATACTATGTAAAAAGTAGAAGAATAGCGTAGGATGATTAGAGTGTATAATTTAGGGGTGCACGAAAAGTTATCGATGTATCGATAATTCGAATATTTCTTATTCGATATATTGAAGGCCAATATTGATATACATGTTGATATCGAAATAACGATATATTTTCTTACTTACGGTATCCCCACTAAATACCTGGACCACTGAGATAGCTCTCTTGTAGATGTAAGTAAAACTATATAAGTGAAGTATACAGGCCGTCCTGTCAGGTAAGCTGGATAAATTTGGCCCATAATGAATGGCCTATTGGCGGGAAGTAACAACATGTCTGCGTAGCCTACAAAATATAAATGCTCGAGGACTTCAGATATATAGTATTAGTGTGTTTGGCCCATTGGAGGGGAACGCATCTGCATGACAATATTGCGGGCTGTCTGTGGGCGTCAGTACTCATCAAAAGGCGCCGATTTCTCGTTTGTCGTGTCTATACATCTCTCTCTCTCACACACACACACCCACAGAAAATTCTGCGAGATGACCGCTTCCACCGCGGGATAGAGCCCGAGGACGACTCACTGTGGATGCCGTCGCAGCTGCTGTGCGCCACCACCTCCGTCATGTACCAGCTGCCGGATACGCAGGTAATCCCACTAAATGCTTACGAGGAGTACACCTGGCTGCGATGACGTCATGTTAGCGCTACACGCACATTGATGTTTCAATTATTTTACCATAACTGATTAGAGAGAATATAAGAAAGAGGAATATTCTAGTCTAGCAATGAGAGACGACCAATTTCGTTCTCTTATGTTTTCTTATAAGTGTAAACGTGACAAATATATGTAAAACGATACTGTTTATAGAGAAGCGCAGCTGTGGTGCGGTCCGAATATAGGATATTTATATACTTTTTAAAGGCGAATATAAATGGCCTTTGTTTGTGTCTGTGTGGTAAATGGAGAAGGAAGGTGAGAAAGCAGTGCTGTATTTATATTTATAGAAAGAAATTAATGAAAAAAGACTCGACGGCCGCGTTTTAATTTGGATTCACTTCCCTATCTGTAATTCTCTACTTCTATGAGTATAACGCGTGATCGGAGACTTCTCTAATCTGGTCAGACCATCACACCAAGGCACGTCCTCTGGCGCGTATGCCTTTTATTTTAACCAGTGTAATCAGTTTCTCCTATCGGCGGGGCCTAGATGAACGCACAATATAACCGAAGAAACTTGGGGTCCCTTATGTTAGTTATGTCTAATTTGTTAGGCACAGTGTAAAGAATACAGTCCAGTGTGTTTTGTTCAGGTCCAAATATTTCGCATGTACCTGTCGCTGGCGCTGGCGCACCGCACGCTGAACGGGCGACTATGCGTGTGGGCGTGTGGACGCTGCGGCGAGGCTGCGTCGTCCGCACCGCACGTGGCCGCCGCAGCCCGCGCCGCCGCCGCGCAGATGCTCAGGGCGTATTGTGCTCAACTTGGTAAGAACCTATTTTTATGCCCAAGGTGTCATGACACCACGCGCATTAAAAGAGGATGCTTAATTTGGTACTAGCCCCTGGTTACTACCAGATACCCCTTGGTACCGAACCCCGTTGCCTTAAAGGCTGCTCAATTAGATATATCACACAATTCCAGAATTTTATTGACATTGGTTTTCGCTTCTAAAGGAAATTCATACATTTCTTTTTGGGAGAAAATGATATGCTGATCGTATTTCTTGGTCTAAAATGCACAAAACCATCACTTAAAGTGACCTCAAAACCTACTCGAATGATACCTATCTAACAGTGATAATGGGAGTCTTGATTCTAGTTTTTTGTTTAATTGAACAGAGATGTAAGTAAGATGACTCAAAGATTCCAGAATGAGTAGATCGACTAGTACAATTTATTGACCAACAGTAGCGCCTATTTCCTTAATATTTTGATCAGACACTTGTCATACACGTAGTCGGTACTATATCCCTCCAAACACACTAATGTTAGTGGAAACTTATTCCAGATGAAGAATACCAAGAGCTGCTGACGGAAACATCTCCACTGGGGCGGAACCAGCTCGTGGCCGTGGGTTGCTACAGCGAGGTCATACCCGTCGTACAATACCTGTGCGGCAGGCTTACTGAGACTCAACTGTAAGCGTAACCCAATGTTAATATTGAAATATATGCACTTAAATCGACTGAACACCTACAAATATTTCTGTAAATGTAGGAAATATGGCCGGTGGCCTCTGCTATATATAATCATGCTGATGTTCATGTGCGTGGGTAGTCCTAGAAAGGCTCCTATTTCTGGTTTGTCTCCCTATACTATAAAAAATATAAAAGATTTTAGTTTCCCAATTTTCTTTGTCGTGTCTAAAACTTTTATAAAACAGCAGCAATTGCACTAAATCTTAAAAAGTAGTATAAGACGATTGTGATTATAATGATTTTTGTGGTGTTAGTACTTCTGAGGGGTATGACATTAATAAAACCCAACCCATGAATCCCATGATTTATTATTCAATTTCTCAAGCACTTCTTTGTACTACTTAAATTTATGTCTTTCAGGATTCCGAAACAGAACGCTCTGGCGTTGTTCTTCCTGGAATGTCTGCTGACTCTTATGTCAAGTCTCTCAGAGAGGGTCAGTGAGAACCCTCACTTCACGACGTTCCTGTGGCAGAAGTTTTGCCCCTCGCTGATATCGTTCCTGGGCACTCCACGGGTCGACAAAAATATCAAAGCTAGGTTAGCACGCCAGCGAACGAGGATATCTACAAATTATTGCACCCTCTTAATTATGTCTAGATTTATCATGACAGATTTTAGTGGGTATGTATAAAATTTTTGCTGTTGCTGTTTTTCTTGAAGGTATCCAAATCTCGAGTGATATCAATAGTCACATTAGTTGAGAAGCATATGTTGTTTACGAATAAGTGTTAATCTAAATAATAGGGATAGCAGTTGAACAGAGTTTTGTAAGGTTGGAAATTAGAAACTTTCTTTTTCCAGAGAACACGAGGGTCATCTTGTAGACGATTCCGGGCGTGGTTCTGGCGCTCTGGTTTGTGCTCCGAGCTTCAATAGCAAGCAGGCAAAAGCAATATACAGGTAAAAGTTACGCTTTGCTCAATCAATAGAACAAAACAATAATATTAATGGATTGTTTAGTCAAAAATGTGTATATTACATACACTAGTTATTGCAATTTTATCCTAAAGTATCTCCTTGACAAGTTTCTGCAATATGATTTTGAAATCTGGGATAATGAATTTAGATGGTTATTTAGGTGGTTTAATGTAAGCCATTACTATAATTGTGAACTTAAATAAATTTATTGGCGGCGACCTAGTGAGCGAAGGAAGGGTAGTATTTGCAAAGTTGGCGGATGTCTATGGCTCCGACGGTTCCTTTACGTTATTAAAAAAACGAATTGGTCACAGCATTGCCAACCAGCTTGTCCGCCTGGTGGGATCCACGACGACTCTCCGTCCGGTGCTAGAGGCACTGTACCACCGTATGCTGCTGTACCCGCCAGCGCAGCACCGCACCGAGCCACTACGCAGCGTGCGCGATCTGCTGCTCAGCCCGCAGCGCCTGTGCCAGCTGGCGCCGCGCCGCAGCAACGAGCGTCACGCTGACGACATGGCCATACTGCGACTGTAAGTACTTCCACCTGGTCTGTTCGTCTCTATAACACAGTGATGTCAGCTTTGTCAGTCAATATTAGGAACAGTTTTATTAAAAAGAAACGAATGTAAAATGATTATCTGGTCAGCATCTTACGTATACATTTTATGCCTTAGTCATTTTCATTTGAATGAAACTTCTATAAATACTAGGATTCATCGCGTATCAATCCATAAAATGTTATAAAGAGAAAGTGTGTTAGGTACGATTGAAAATGCACAATCAGGGGAAAAAATCATAATAACCTTCTGGAAGTACCACGCGACATTCGTACCTTAAAATAACATACAGCAAACTTACGAAAATCTGCCTCTAGATGCTGTATAGATAGTATTCAAAATACACAAAGTAACACTGAAATATTTCTAGGATAATGGACGGCATAGAGGAATGCGGCCGCAGCGGGAACCCTGAGGTGATGGCTGCGGCGGTGGAGTGCGTGTTCTCGCTACTGGACGCTCTGGAGAAGTTGTGCTCGGGGTCTGTCGATTACATGCCTGCAGAGGTAGCAGCGCTCATACTGTGCCACTGGCCCAAGCTGCACGACGCAGACTACACGGGACCGCTCACTTATCAGACTTTGGCTCGGCTGCCGAGTCCATACAGGTATTGTATGAGTGTAAAGTGAAATTCATGTTAACACTCATCGACATTATAACCTATAGACGTCGGTCGCATGTCATAATTTCTACGTACAAACGTTTCAGACAAGTCGCTGAGGTACACGGGGAAGGGAAGGCGTAAAAAAAACATTTTGACGAGCCAGCTTCTCGTGACTAGTGATGGGAAATGTAGGTAGTGCTTGTCGATAGTATATTGTATGGTGTTTGATGAGTGTTTACTAGATTATACAATAATGATGCCGCAAAGAACTTAGATATATTCATTGACTCAAATCTCTCCTCGAATGCCTACATTAATGACATCTACCGTAAGGTTCAATTCTCAATTTACTCTTTGAAATGTCTTCAATATTCTTTGCATTTTTCAAGTAAAATCTCACTCACTCAGGACCTAATTCAACCGATCATTGATTATACATATAATATATGTTGTGTGCTACATATATAAATTAAAATAAATCAGGGATAGAGATTTTTGGATTGAAAAGACGTGATCATGTGTCGGTTGTGGGTACCAGGTAGCGGATTAATTAAATGTGGGTTAGCATTTGTACAGGTGTCTATAGGTGGCGATATCTTCTAGACTCCGAATGCAAGATTGCCTCGTTATGTCATATACAGAGTGGGGATTACAGTACATCTATAATTAAAAACGCCAGAAATACTAGTATTTAGAAGTACTTTTAAAATCAAATAAGGCCTAACAAAAAAATCTAAAAAAATATTTTTTTAAACAAACTAAATCAGATTCAAATAATTTAATTTTATTGCACATAAGTGATGTCCATTTATCGATAAATCACGTTATATATTGAGATACAGCACTCTTTATACGTCACAAGTGTCAATGACAAGAACAGAAATAATTAATTACATTCGAAAGAAAGAAAAGGAATGATAAAAGGCTGTGAATGTTTCCAGTGCAAGTTGAGCGCTAAATAAATTATTTTCAGAAATTTATACACATGAAATTAGCTTAGAAATGTAATGCCACCTTCTTAGGTTAGGACTTTCAGCTATTTCTTCCACATCACTTTACTGTACACGAGGGCAAAATGAATTTTATTTAATGATATATTATAGTAGAAGGTCTTTGCGCATTGAGATAATGTTGACGGGTCACGAAACTGGACAATACTAAAGAATATTTCGTGCTCGGCGTCACTTATACAAATACGTAAGTGCAATTTGCCCGATGTCTTGCCAGACAAGTTACGCTCAGCATTAGGCGTCTATGGGTCATAATTATGTTAATCTCTTCCACAATTATTTAATTAAATTTACATTTACGACCAGTTTCAACTTATCATCTTTAAATTACACTAAGAAGTAAAAAAAAACACTAATGAATATTCGTAACTTACAACAAAAAAAAAATATTACCAGATGAAGAATATTTTACTCATGGCACCCACATGTGTTCCTTCTTTATATTTTCTTTTTTTAATATTCATCTCATCATCATCGTCCGATAATGATGAGATGCGATTTCTATATTTTTTTTTTCCTATTTTCATCTTGGGACTTGACAGAATTTGAATAAATCTTTTACAGAGATGTCATAGCTGTCTTGCAGAGTAATGATGCAAAAGACCACGAGTCCTCTGGTGAGTTGCCATATATTTATTTGTTTACACTCTTGAAATGATGAGGAATTATAATTTTTGCAATATATTTGTTTGTCTGTGTTTCTGCTGAACCGATTATCCGAGAACCGTGTAGTCGAGTTTACGTGAGCGAAACTTGAAATCGCAAGCCCTAGTTCATGAAGGATTTACTGGTATCATAGGATAAATAGTGTACAAATTTAAAGTTGAAGGTCATTGATAAAATCCCACGTCCATAAACAGCAGCACAATCTAGTTATGAAGACCTTTATAATGCTAGCAATTGTGTCAACATGAGTCATAACTCTCAAAAACCGCACCAAAGGTAGGTATAGTATTTGACTTATATGAGCGAGAGGTACCAAGCCTCGCCGACATAATTTAGCTACAATGTTACAAAAGCGCTGCTACTTAAATTACTATTCGTAAATCTGTAACTTCCAGATACGTCGGGTCCAGAGAACGTAAGCTCCGGCAGCGAAGCCGAAGCGAACTCCGACGCTGACGACGTCTTCCTTCCCTCTCGAGCCGGGAACCCCGCGTCGCCGAAAACAACGCATCAAATAGACCATAGTGAGAAAACGAAAGCAATACCGAAGACGTTAAACTTGGGAAGGTAATTTGTTAAAGTTTCCTAGTGCAGCGTTGGTAATATTACTGCCGTATTTACAGGTTTTTGATTGACTACCAACGGCCCTAAATCAGCATGATTATTATGCAAACGTCCTGCCCTCCGATTGAATGCGATTGTAGTAAGAAGAAAGCATGGCTAGACTATGTTTCATGTTTGCAAAGGAATGATAGTATGAAAGTTGGGAAGAGAGAAATATATCGTCGTTGTGGGAATGCCAACGGCATGAAAGCCAAAAATATAAGTGTAACTAGGGGAGGAACTGGAGGTGTATTATGAGATGTCTTTAGAGAATTATAACAATGAGAATTTATTTTTGTGAATTTACAACAATAACTTTTTAGCCTATTTATTCCATGAACCTTTATGCTTAGGATCACTTTGTTGTCCATCTGTCTATTATACGTTATACAATGTTTTCCAGACGAACATTGTCTAGAAACGTAAAGCGTACTTCTCATATACACCACTCTCGTTCATCCTCAGTGTTTGAGTCTCCTTTCAAATCTCTTGTTATGTTCCAGATGCACAATAACGGAGTGTAACGTGGATCTCGAGAGACATAACGCGCGTCAGTTCGTAAAAACTGTGCAGATGTCGCTCTTACCCAAACTGCTCATGCTGAGGACTTGTATAGAGGTATGATTTATACTGCAGTACAATTAGTAAGGATTTACGCGACAGAAATGTAGATAGATATTTGAGTTGTATTAATAAAAAAACTGATGAGGTCTGTCTTAAAATATTAGGAGGTCCTTACATATGAAATTTTCGTTTTGTGTGGGAGGAAAAAAAAATCGAATATTTCTTTAATATAATATATTTAAGCAATCAAAGCATGAACCATTGTTTTCTGTGCACTTTTGTCACCTCATAGGTAGTTCATTGATCCCTTTAGTAAAAAGATCAGTCGGGCGGAAATCAATAAAATCTTTGAAGGCGATTTGGACTGCCCCATCGGATTTGATTTTTTTTCCTTGCAAGTAGTTATTCAAATTTCGAAAAAAAATGGTAATCTGTTAGAGCAAGGTCCGGGGAGTAAGGATAAGGATAGATGTCTTAGACTTTCCAATTGAAACTCTTCTAACTTGGTAGCCGTCTGTTGCGCAGTGTGTGGTCTAGCGTTGTCGTGAAGCAGCAGTGCCGTGGAATGATCGACCAGCCTAGGTTGTTTAGCCGCCAGCTTTTCCATCATGCTTTGCAATTGCTGACAATACACATCAGCCGTAACAGTTCTGGCCAGATTTGAAAAAACTGTAATGAACAATACCGGCACTCGTCCACCAAACGCTTACAAGTAAATTTTTGGAGTTAGTTTTCCCTTGCAGGGTGTTCACGGGCAGGATTTGGCTGGCTGGCCAGGATCCAACCATTGCGCTGAGCGCATGCATTCATTCCATTCGTGAGGTACCCACCTTTCCATTAATTTATTTAAGATAAAAAAGAGAGGAGTGCGATTTGGATCCTTCTTTCGATAACTTCTTTAAAGTTTCGCTAGCTAGCGCCGGGTCTAGATCGATGAGGCGACGCATGAGTTCTATGATGATTTCACTTGGCCGTTAGATCGACGAAGCAATGCAGGAGTTTGGCTCTCGCTGCTGCCAGCATAACGCAAGCCAGCCACCCGCCACCGTCTGCATCATGAACGCGGATGGCGTGTACCTCGCCACCTACGCCGCGCTGCTGCTCACACTCAAGCAGCGGCGAGCAAGATACTACTGCGACGACCAGGTGAGTGGGTCAGAATATTCATTCATAATCCAGCAGCTAGACAACTAGAGCCATTAATGTGCATAGGGCGAAATAAGGTGTCGGATCAGTGGGCAATAGAAGATTACCGATAATCATAAGAACATTCTCAGGACACACAGATGCCTGTAACCAATCCAAATGACACGGACTCAAACGCAGAAAACGCCGTTAACAGCGTACGTCGAGGTTCACCGACGCCTATTTACGTTGTAATATCTTCTGCTTTCAGGAAATCCAAGTCCCCCTAACGGAGGACGAGTTCGTTGATGACGTACAGAGCAGCGGAGTGCTGGTGTACTTGTCGGCGACGTGGCTCCGCGAGTTGTACCAGCAGGTGCTCGCTACTGATCTGCTGAAGGATGTGCCCGTCGATCATCCACTCATCCACTTACTATCGGGTGAGCAGTAAGGGAGAGACGTCCGCATACAATTACTATCGAGTACCCTCACTATATGAGACGAGCAACAATACAAGCATGAGAGACGTCCGCATACAATTGCTATCGAGTACCCTCACTATATGAGACAAGCAACAATACAAGCATGAGAGACGTCCGCATACAATTGCTATCGAGTACCCTCACTATATTACAAGCATAAGACATCAGAATTTAGTCCCCTTTACGCAAGGTTTAAACTATACAACGTGGTTTGTGTTCTTTACATAATTACTTACACAAGTGTTACAAGCATTATCCTCGCCAAACTTTCCAGTTTGAATGCGAGACAGGCTCTTTTGTAACACAACGACATTGTAAATAGGGTTTCACCCTGTTGACTTATTAACACTACGTAACTTATGACATAAACAGAAAACACAATATAATTATCACACTTAACAGATTATTCCCGTAGTTGTTTCTCACTCTTCCATAGACTAAAAATCTTACTTCGATACTAATCTTCAAATCTTTTCTTCAAATGTCTGTCTTACCATATATTTCAGAAACTAGATACTGAGATGTTTCCTTATATTTCCTATTTACGGTATGTACAGTGTTAGCACTACGTTCAATGCCTTGTATTTTGTAAAATTATTTCAGATCTTGGAGGATTAGACCAGAACCCTGTGATGTCTGACTGGCAGAAGTTGAAGGAAGCTTCAATGATGTACAATAATACTAACGATACTCAACAACATCAGGCAAGTCTGCGCTGGGCTAGAAGGTACGTGTGATCTCATTAAAAGCACGAAACTTAGTTAAATTAGTGTATTCATGAACTATGTTATCCTATGTTTTCGCTTACATGAATTCAAAACTCAGCAAATTTGTTTGTACGTTGTATTTAATTTATGTTAACGCGAGGAAAGGCATTTACGCGCCTTCACTGGCCCTGGGTGGGGTCCAGTGTTGTGTGGGACTCGTGGCCCATACTAGTGCCGAATACCCACAAAAACCACCGCGAGTGCCATCAGTGCCGCCCTTGGTGAAGGGCCCCGGAACGATAAATCCAGCCAACCAAAGAGAGACCAACTCCACCTCCACAGATGGTGTTGCCCCGCACTACAGGAGAAGCCCACTGACTTTGGGACAGTGCAGTGGGATGAGGTTCCCATCCTCGCCCCTTGCTCCATGTGCAAAAGCGCCTCCTCCTGTTTCTCTTAGGTCCCCTCTTCTTATAAGAGGGGTACATAGATCCTCCTCGGTTCAGTTGGCTTCGCCTGGGTTCACTCCATGCTATTAAGCTTGAATCATGGTGGGGATCTAATTTTTGTACCTACTTTATGTATTTTGAGTAACTAGTAGTTAAATCTGGCGGACGTGTTCGGTTTTTATCGACAACACGTATTGATTTACACATGTACATCTTGGATTAATAGGGGAGGTCCCTATTAATCCAAGATGACAGGCGCTTCCAAATGATCTCGATTATACCATAACTCATGCGGATATTATACCAATAACCCGGCAAACTAATTACAATACAGGACCTTAACTATCTAGTTGTGGTAAATTAAATATAATAACATTCCAGAATATTAACGTGTATATGGGACTCGATGGTGACAGTGCTGAGTGTACCCCTCACAGGCCACAGGAACAGGAAGAACCAGCTGAGAGGTATGATATCGAAGAAGATCAAAACGTTTGGCAAGAGGAAGAGAATCGCCTGGGAAGGACTGACTATACAATGTTTAGAAGGACTACATAAGGTACTCTTATAATAGAATAATATAAATAATTAATTACACAGTATTCAGTGGTAAAGGAGACAACTGATCCAGCAACTGGTAGAGCGACTGCCCTGGTTGGGCGTAGCGTTGTCAGGAGTCCAGATAAATCCGGGCACAGTAGGGCTGTTCAATGCGATTGTGTCCGGCTTGGATGCTTTGGTCCCGATTTTCAATTCGCGAGAAACATAAATCGCATAGAAACAAAATCTTTGATCATGACAATATTTGGTCGAAGTCACTTAAATCCAGAAATTGAAAGTGCCCTCAGCCCGGTAATGGCAAAAACCAAAATTCCGGACAAATCAGCTACTCTGTCAGGCTTCTAGGTTGTCGACCTGGCAACCCTAGTCGGGTAAATCTATATATTTGTATGACGGCCCACATTGACTCTTCAAATTTTAATTTTAATTTTTGATTGTGGTACATTAATTACCTTTATTAATTCTTTGAACTACATTGTAAGTATTGTATAAGACAAACAAATTTGACATTCCGTTCCTATATCTTTTAGGCAGCAAGAATAAGCACTACATTAAATCTACAAAACCGTTGCAGCAGTATACTGGCACTGCTCGCAAATTCAGCGATTTCACAACCTGCCAATGGCAAGATCTTGTCCACTCACGCGTTATCCTTGGATATTCTGATATCAGGTAAGACGTTAGTCTTTGTATGTCAACGAGGCATCACAAAATCTCATCTCGTTAATGACAACAAGACAATTTTTGTCTGTTTTGATCTTACTCACGCTGCTTTTGGCTTTAGGTAATAAACAAGCAATCACAGATGATTTCCGACCGCCCATATGCAATCGGATTAGTATAGAATATGCAGATGCGTTGTCTTAGAGACAATGTAAATTCCCAAAATTCGAAAAGTGGCAGCAGATAATATAAATTATAAATCGGTTTTAAGTTTTTTTATAAACTGAGGAAGCAAACGGAGACAGAGTATTTTAGTGATTAGCGACGCCCATAAATATCCACATAGTAGTAAAGCAGACGTGTTGCCCTTCTTCCAGACTGTGATCACGTGCCATCCCAGTAAGTTTTGAACACGCGCTATTGTAACAGCACAATACAGCAATAGTATATATTGTAACAGCACAATACAGCAATAGTATATATTGTAACAGCACAATACAGCAATAGTATATATTGTAACAGCACAATACAGCAATAGTATATATTTTTCAGGTGGCCTTGGACATGGTCACCGAGTGCTTGAAGCTTTTATTTTCATTGTGACAGTTAATATAGCACTATCATACTACCTTCCAGGTGGTCTAGAACTAGGGTCCAAGGCACCCGAGTGCTGGGAGCACATATTCGCGGCATGCCAGTACGTGTCGAGTCTGGAACACGCGCTGTTCGGGCACAGCGGGGCGACGCCCGTGGTTGTGCAGACGACCCGCAACAAGACCGTGTCAATACTGCAAGCGGATGGTAGGCTAGGGCTAGATAACAGGGACGATGAGACCTGGTAAGGGCATATGTTTAACTACATTACACATTACATCAGGTAGTCTAGAACTAGGATCCAAAGCGTTCATAATCGTTCAGGCGAAGGTGTTAGCGTTACAGGCGGACAGACGTGCGATTCAGGTTGGACGGGACCCATGAGACCTGGTCGTAAATTTTACTTTAATGTATTTACCCCAAGCGGTCCGCCACGTCGATAACCTTCCAGGCGACCCAAAACAGGGTTCTTTTTATATCTGCTCAGTCGGGCCTTATGCTTTTTTTTCGATGAAATTGAGCAAAGAAAAATCAAACTCAAAAGTGCAATCTATCGTAGAAGGTAGGAGAAAATATAGTTACTCACGTACCAATGGCAGTCAGTACCACTTACATGTAGCTTCTTTATTTTATTTTTTCAGTACCAGCAAGGCGTGTAACGGGCAGGTTCTCCTAAAAACGCATTTGCTCGGTTTCAAAATTTTAGAAGATTTGTTTAATTTTTTTTCTCTTCTAGTGTGGATGTATTCAATTTACTGCAGCCAGTGTTCGAAAACAACATCAGCAATGAAATGTCTGTGTCGAAAATTGTCGAGACCTGCCGACAAGAGGTAAGTCGGAGACGTTTTTATGATTGGTAAAGTCGTCTAGACTGACATTCTTGGCTAAACTCGCTGCCAAGTTAACTCTTTGCTTCAGTACATAGGTACACGACCCTATACAACACTAGGGTGTTCATTTCAGTATCGTTGGTACTTAGATATCAGAAACACCTACACGACTCAGATTCAGCTCCACATGACGAAAAATATATAAGAATTAGTTAACTTTCAGAAACCTACAAGTTAGGCGATGGAATACAAACTGATCTTGATACGCTTGAATAAGAACTAGAGTCCTATATCGGATCTTCCTCTTTTTGTGGGGATTTTTATTCAACTGCTGATACATAATCTAGTAGGATTTCAAGTCTAATATTGAGAGGACCTCAGTATATGGACGAAAGAACTAAATACGTTGTGAATTAGAACGTATTCTTTAAATATTAGCAACAAATTATTTTATTTCTTAACGCGATGTGGCGATCCACAGACGCTTATATAAGTTGAGTGTTGTCGACTCCTCGAGATGATAAAATTATGACATCTACCAGGGAGGCGAAGTGATCAGCGGTTCGTCAGCGGCTCGTGTGTGCTGCGCGCTGTCGGGTGCCGCCGACGCACTGTTCACCCGTCTGGCCGCCACCACCACTCTGCCCACACTGAGGGCGGCGCTGCAACGACTGCTAGCACAACATCATCGTCTGGTGAGTCATTAAGATTTCGAAAACAAAATTCGTGATATCTTTTAGTATAATTTTTAAGGTAGAGAACAGTATAACTTTGGACGATATCAGACAGCTAAAACTATCACCTTGACGCTAGCACTTGGCACCGATGAGGTCGTATCAGATATCCGGCACACAGTACCTTGCAATGTGTAAATGTGCAATCTTGTGACTGAAATGTATTGCAGTTGTTTTCAACGTGGGAGCAGGACGCAGCGAACAACAACTCTGTCTGGTGGCGTCGGCGGGGTGCGGGAGGTGTGGGGGGCGGCACGGGTGGTGGCGAGGCACACCGCGCGCTGTGTCGCGCGGGGGACGTGGCGCTGCGCTGTCTGCGCGCCGCGCGTCCGCTCGCACACCGCTGCGCTATCTGGACCGTAGTCGGTCCGCACTTCATGCAGGTTGGCTCCATTTTTTTTTTTTGTTGTGGCATCCATTTACGCATTAAATTTAGGGGTTTCTAGACCACATATCGGAATTAGCACTCGGGGGTGACATACGACTAAATTTCTGCGTTTTGGCCTTCATCCGGTACAATTGGATGGTTCCGGTTCTGCAAGCAACAGGACCCCTCCAGCGACGGGCTGATCTCGGCAAACTTCACCTCCTCGGGGTCGGTCCACTTGCTTTTGAACAGTCTCCATGACGCCATTTCTAAGGGGGTTGGGTTATTATCCCGACCCTACACGAGCACAGGGGCATTAATATTGCTGGAGGCGCAAGATATAGCGCCCCAATAGCGCTGCGAGGTTTGCTCCTTGCGCCATTTAGGCCACGTTTGACATCTCTATAGATTCGCTCCCGCCTAAGTCGGCTAATCTGAAACCGAGTCAAATTTGACGATACGATTCATCATCATCATCAGCCCTTATCGGTCCACTGCTGGACATAGATTGATAGTTAAAAAAGTTTATTTGCAGTCACAAGCATCAAAATTATTTCAAAACAACACAAGAAATTTTTTAAATTAAAACAAAGTACATAAATAAAAAAAGAGTCTTAGTCTACACACATATGCAACAATAAAATTTATTATGTGTACATGTGTGTGCTACAGCAACCAACGCAAATGGACAAGTAACTCGGTGCATACGATCCAGCATAATATGCTGAACCCACTGATTTTCAGTTACGGCCCGTTGTGATGAGAGGGCGCTAAACTCACTGAAGTAAGTGAATATCAGTGCCAAAACTAAAATTAGAGTTCTAGTAAAATTGGAAATAATAATTATGATGCAAATTTCTTCTTTATAATATGTTAGTCCTTAACTATTTTGTGCAGGTAAAAAGTTTGTGATGTGTACTTTTAATGTTAATATCAATAATAATTAATTTTAATCTATATAACTACAACAATTGTCTAAAAATGCAGTACTACGTTTCACTTGAGTACCTGTTCATTGATGAGGTAGCTTTTAAACCTAATTTTAAATGTTTTTTATTTGTACTACTTCTTAATCCGTCCGTGGGTCTTCTGCACTGGCCAGGTGGGGCCTGTGATGATTGCGGGTTTCGAGGCGAACCCCATGACCCGCGTCTGTTCGCAAGAGGCAGCTATCGGTGATGGGGCAACCCAATGATGGTGGTGGGTTGTTACACATCTAGGCGCTAAGGCCGTATGGCCCGAAACTGGAATTGCGACCACGGCTTACTGGCCTACGGGTGTGATGTGATGATGTCCAAGTGTGGTGTGGGTTATGAATGTACGAGGACCCTTCTCCGCTTGGTGGAGCATGGGATACGAGCTCATGCGGGCACCGTCATACACTCAGGTGGGTGTACGGTCCACTGTCCGCGGCAATGAACGTGCCTCGAGACAATCGGGATACAAACTCACCGACAGACTCGACCCGCATTACTCGCAGGGATATTCTCCGCTGGGCTTGCAGGCGCTTCTTCTGGCTCGGGGAGGTGAGCGCGTACCATGCCAGGGCAGCGTGAGTCGCGATCGGATGTACGTCTTGTATATCCCCAGTTTCGTGCGTAGTGGAAGGTCGGATGCGAGCACTGGTTGCAGTAAGGCGCGGGCTGCTCCCGCCTGGTTGATCGCTCGATCAACCTACTAGCCCATCCGCAGCGTACCCGAGGTACACGACCGGGGACCTCCAAGACAGCTCCTGGCCACTCAACTTCAACCGCCCCGGCATGTTGCGCCACGTGCTGACAAATAGGGATGTTGTTTTCGCCACGTTGATAGACATCCTCCATTTGTCGAGCCACTCCAGCAGACGATCCAGCAGCCTCTGCATTCGCCCAGCTACTAGCTCCGGCTTTCGGGACGAGGACATGTAAGCACTAATGCTTCTTAAAGGTGGGGGGATGTTATTCCAACACTTTGTAGCCTGGTAACGAAAGCTACATAGGCCTCTCTCAATGAACGTCAAGACGACCGATCTCCTGCTACTCGATTGTTGTATCATAAATATAATATTTTTATTATATTATAATTTAACCAAGTGTGTAAATAATTTTCTATTTCAGGCTGCCTGTCACAAGGATATTCACATTTCGAGTCTGGCAATACAATGTCTTCACGATTGCGCAACAACTTTATTGAACCAACAAGTTGAACTTCCCCATTTCCATTTTAACGAGGCCCTGCTGAAACCTTTCGAGAATTTGCTCTGCTTGGAACTATGCGACGACGACATTCAGGTAAGACAAAATCCAGAAAGCGTAACGTCACAACGACCGGCTGGCTCAGTTGATAACGTAGCGGTTACGCCAGAGGTCGCGGGTTCGAATTGCGCCTACGTCATTGATGTTTATATATGTATTTCTGTAATAAAAATCTTAAATATATAACATACCTTTAATGTATAAAAATATTATATATATTTCCGTTGTCTAGTACCTGTAACACAAGTCCTTCGCGTAGTTAGCACAGGTTAACGTGGTATGTTAATTCCACAGATATTATTATTATTATTAATCTGAAAACTTCTGTTTTCGACCAGTGCATAAAACGGTTATCTTGGATTTTAATTATTAATGCGAAAATATTATTTTATATTATGTAATGAAATATTAAAGACGTTTCGTTTTATTTGCAAAATAACACAATATTTGAGAGTTATAAGGGATGTAGACCATCGGACACATTAAAATATATTATATTCGTACTTAGGGACCATTTTTTATTGAAACAGTCGCATTTTTTTGCTTGAGACATCGGATCCGCCCACATCAGTTAGCATGACATAACTCTTAGTTCTAGTATTTAGAGCAATATCCTTGTTCCAGGAACAAATAATTTCTTGTATTTGCGAATTTGTGGAAACAAACAGAATGGAGATAAGATCTGGATGGCGCCCATTATTCAATACTCTACGAGCGGCAAATAACGCCAGTCAGTATTCAGCCGTTTTAGAGATATTCAAAGTGTTCCTTAACACAGATAACACTCTTGTGTTCGCAAATGCTGCACTGGACTGCATCCTTTGCCTTCTCAGTCACATAAAGGGTTTGCATTACGAAGAAGCTCAATCACCAGAAGCCAAAACTAAGAAGACTGTCACATCTCCGCAACCAAAACCTAGTCTAAGTCTTAAATTCTCGAAGAATAGTAAATTTATTCCACTGAGCGAAGAAAAGACTGAAGAAGTTATTGTAGATATGTGCAGAGAGGCTCTCTATCATTTGGAAAACTGTGCTGATATTCTAAGCATGATGTATAATATGCCAAAATGTCCCATATTCAATACTGGAAATCGTATCAAGGGTGACTTGCCCTTATCAGTCGTTGATCCTATAATACCAAGTATTTCGCTCGACGTCACTAAGTACATTGTAAATGAAAATTGTGACGAAGAACTATTCTCTTATAGAAAATTATCAACGAGTCTTCCGCCCTCAAATACGACAAATAACTGTCTTTTGAAATTAGACAAACCAAGTAATATACTAAAAGTGTGGTATGTATTGATCGAAGGATTAGTTTCCGCAACAGTTGTCTGTTCAAAAAAAAACCAACCCGCAGCCATGGAAACTCTGTTTAGGCTCTTAAAAAATATAGCAGATGTGCCCGGGACCCATTTTGGTCTACATTGTATAAATCATCTTCTATTGCCTACTGTACAAAATTGGCTTCGACAAATTGCACATGTGCACACAAACTGGGACAACGTTATGCCGAATTTCAAACAGTGTTGCGGAATGACAACAGACACTGTCGTGACATATCTTCATCACCTACAGCAAATCAATATTGAGAGGCTAGACGATGAAAATAATGAGAAAAAAATTGAACCCATTGAAAGTGTTGAAGCAACATTTGCGTTGAAACAGATGATGCTAATTTTAGTAGAGTGTATAGCACAACCTCAAGAACCTGTAGCTAGGCTAGGAGCGTCTTGTATAAGACATATAATTCTAACATCGGGACATCTTCTGACTGATAACCAATGGGAAATAATATGCACCAGCTTACATAGGGCGTGTAATATTAGTCTTAGCCCTTTGAAACAATTAACATATGCTTTTAAAGAACATTCTAATAGTTTCTATGGTGACTTGGCGTTAGTTAAGGTAGCAGCTAGAAGAGATTGCTCAGTTAATGATAATGTTAGACTACACGCTATGGCTCAACAAGTGTTCCTGACTGACCAATCGAGAGTGGATAACCCAATTAAGACCACTACAAAAACTCCGCCACAGAATTTAAATTTAATTGACGATAGAAGTTATATATATTTAATTTATCTTCAAGAATCGGCTAATTCATTAAACGCCGATCTTTACACTGTCAGAATTCCAAACAGAGGGCTTATAGTTGGATTACTGGCTCATCAGATATTGGTACAAATTATAGCAACGATTCTTATTCAATCCTCATCAGATGTTTTCCATGGAATCAACAGCATATTACTTGACAGTTTCAAAAGTGGAACGAATATCTGTAACTATAGATTTATTTTAAATAGTAAAAATATTGATCTACTATTAAAAAGCCTGGACTTATCTTATACTAGGGGAATGCAGTTCGATTCTAGACCAGGACTGAAGTTTCTAGTTCAGAAAGTTTCCAATCTGGACCATGCCGCTAATCTCTACAAACAGACGGCATCAACATGGCTTATCAAAATAATAGCTCTTACAGAAATCTTCTTCAGCGGAGTCTTTATGTATAAAATGGAACCAGCTGATATAAGTATAATCCTTAGTATTTATAAAACAACCTTAAACATGACATTAGAATACGATCAATTTGTCATGAAGATATTTGACTTGAAAACAACGTGGGAGCTTTTGTGTAATAACTACTTAAAACATTTCATAAATGTGTCAGATTTTGACGACCCATATAATATGAAAGACAGAGTTTCTTGTAGTTCTGAAGATTCTGACAGCTCTTCAAATAATTACGAACAATTTTATTCGCAAGCAATCACTGAAACCAACGATAAACCTCCTACGCCTGACAATGAAGTAGTCTTAAGTTCAGACAGTCCAGCTGATAAGCCAAAACCATTTACATTTGCAGATTTCAAATTAAATGGTAAAACATATGATCAAAGTGATACTACCAAAGATTTAGATAATGGTCCTATTTTAGAAAATACACGTACAGCAATTGTAAATAATGAAACTGAAAATACATGTACAGCAATTGTAAATAATGAAACTGAAAAAGATAGTTTAATTGAAGAGACACCAAAAAAAATAATTGAAAATATAGAAAAAGTTCCTAAAATTATAGAGAATTTAAACAGTGTAAATAAAATAAGACAATCGTCTTGTGGAGACAAAATTGAAGATAATACTAGGAAAGTGAATATAACCATTTGCGATGGACCAACGTACGATAAACTGAAAACTGTCGAGCCTTTCATACCACCACAGCCCGTGCCACCGGAAATAGAACAGCAGAGAACGTTAAGCATTAACAAGGTAAGCTTTGAGTCAATTTATTATGTTGTCGTATTTCTCAAGAAGAAAACCCCAATATCCAATACATGGATTTCCGTGTATCATACAACTTATCGTCATATTATCTTCTTACTTCTTTCCAAGGTGTAATATCACCTAAGAATCCATAGAACTAGTCTACAAGAGAGCAATCTTCACCAAACTCTGCAGAGCATCCCCTGATAATTTGAATAATGTATAATGTTACGAAACACTCTCTAGCATGTCATCATATTTCCTCTTTTTCAAGGATACGGAGGTGCAAAGGAACTGCTTCCAGAACATTCTGATGGCGTATTTAGAACTAGTGCTGGCTTTTCCGCTAGAGCGCTTCCAGCTGGTGTGCCCCGTGCTGCGGCCGGGCCTCGTGCAGCTCGCCACGGCTGTCTCCGAGACACAACTACTCGATAGGATCAATGTGTTCTTTGAGAAGAACGCTTGATGGTCGTTATTAAGTATAGCAGGTCGCAGACTAACTACCGAGTGAAATTCTGATTAGTCCTCTCTTTTATCAGCCTTTTATATTATTTCCAATTTAATTTTTTTGTTGTATGACGTTATGGACACTCAACTTTATATATTTTGGTTGCCTTACTGTATGGAAATCACTCCCTCTGGTCCCATCCACCCTATCTAGGTGGCTCAATTCTGAAGGAACTAATGAAACTCCCATAATAAATATCCCACGGTTTTGCTTTTTTGGATCTATACCCTAGCATTATTTTATTACATGTTTCAATCTGATATCATGGCACAATCACCGGATGTCACTTATATTATTTTGGAAAGTTGCTCGATCTTACAAAAAAAGGAAAGCAGCACTAGTTTAGAATTTGACTCAGTCAGTTGATATTTTAATTTATTTCAATGTAATCTCTATTGTTAATCCTAAATAAAACAACGTCATGATATAAGTGACTTTTATTTATAATTCATAAATATTTGGAGACATGACAGACTTGGATATCAACAATATAACAAATAACATATTTGGTATAACAACTTATGAATACGTCTTTTTGTGATGTCTTATGTCGGTAATATAAAGAAACGCTAAATGGCACTATAAATTCACGGTTACAATATTTCTTTGTCAAAACGACAACGTATTTATAGTTCTTTTTTCGAATGGAATCGAGACTTTATGTATTATAAAATCTTTTGTAGTGTCACTCGATGTTTCTGCCTTGTGCTACTGGACACACATTTTAATTTGTCGTGAACATGTTACATTTTTTTAATTTTACGTAGATATGGCACAAAAACTAAAATTTTCTAACGTTTTGCCACATTCGAACACTATTCGATTATTGATTCTAGGCATATACATATTTCGAGTGAACTGCTAAAGTTTTGAATATGGTCGGACTTAGCAACATTTTTCCTATCATGTTTGTTTAGATTCATAATTTCATTAGAACCTTCTTTATTACATGATTTATAAAACTCTCTTGGTGATTTTGTTCAACTTGGTTTCTCTAGTTCCGTTACTTAAACGAATTTTTCTAGATCGTATATGTAAAATGAAGATAACCTTAGCTGTTGCCCTAGGGTTTTTTCCTTGGCAACAGCTGTTTGGCTTAGCAATACTAAAAGAAAAAGCAATTACTTCTTGACATTACGTACACGTAAAGTTACCCGTTAAATTGGTTTACTCCTTAAAAAAATATGATGAACGTGCCGAGTCAAATAGTGTGAAACAGTAACGCTAAGCGAAATGTTTTAACGCGCAACGTCTCTGGCGCACCCTCTACTTCAAATCATGTTCGTACTTAACACGTGACTGAGTTTATGACCACTCAGTCCAGTGTCAGAACTGACACAGTATTGTATATATTTCGTGGTATAATCAAAAATTTTCCAGTCGAAACACAACCTAACCAGACCGGAGCGCCATTCTCATTAACAATAAGTATTTGGTATGCCCTATATACACGTATTTACACAACTACCCACATACTTCAACTACCTCACGACGCTCGCACTGAGACACGTTATGAGCAAGAACCCGGAGACGGTCCAGCTGTGAGCAACCTGTGTGGGCTGGGTATGAACTATCAACGCGTAGGATAAAGCACTAAGTCCCAGATCGCTACTTATCAGCGTACTTTCTCGATTAATGAGATCGGCTATCTTCTCCGCTTCTAAAACGCAGACCCTCAACTGCAAGTCCGTGGGGTTCTTCAACATAGACTCCACACTCACAAATATCTCCATTTCAATGGTCAGGTATCCTCTGAGCGCGCACTCGGCTATCTTCACGTGTCTCTCCAGTGCCAAAAGAACATTGTGCAGGTTGATGACGCTAGCTGATATATTCGTACCGTATAAGGCCCTGTCGATTTGCTTTTTAGAGTAGAGGATACGGAGGGCTCCGCCACATTTGGGGCAACAGGCACCGGGCGCGGTGAAGCCGAGGCAGCCCTGGCGCTTCAGTGGCGGACAGGGGATCCGGTCGAAGCGGCACTTGGGCTCCATAGTGTCGGATATGGGCCCGACCGCGAAACAAGGCCCGCTGTAGTCGACGCTGACGAACTCGGCCCAGGCCGCGCACTCCGAGGAGTACGTGACGCCGTTCACGCCGCATACAGTTGTGCTCTGCAAAGAAACAATAAGAATATGTTTCACAAAATAGTGTCTATTGATGCCAATGATATCCGCACGGTTAGTGGTTATGCAAATGCATTGACCGCCTTCACATCATCCCCGGGAAGAGCCACCAGCCACTCTCAGAATACGTGAAACCAGATAGCATATCCATCACTTTTGAAGCGCTATCATGTGACCAAGAGGGCAGAATTAAAGAATAAATAATGGGGAGTATTTAACGTTCATTCTCAGTGCAGTTGCAGGTTTTTATCTAGCGATGACATGGCCTCAAAGTAGAAAACATTGGCGTTAGGCAGGGTTGTGTGGTGACAGCTGTTTATTCTATATCAGGATAAGTGTCAGCAGGGGTTGAGGTCTTTAAATATAGGAATGCGATTGAGTCATTTAGTGGGGAACTGCCTACTTTATCCAGATGATGCAGTTCTTTTAGGCTCCATTCCATCTGAGCTAGAAACACTAATCACAATTATGAAAGATGAAAGTAGTATTTAAGCGGTCGAGATGCGGTCGTTGCGAAAAATATGTGACGTAACCCGCGCCGATCGTGTTCGAAATAATGAAGTGAGCTTACATGTGAATGAAAGTGTCGGTGTAAAAATGAGAAAAGTCATGCTCCGTTGGTTCAGGTATGTACAAAGAAGAACAGGTGTAAGGTTAACAAAACAGATATGCAATGCGGATATGGAAGGATGTAGGTACCGAGGAAGATCAAAACATGCCATGATCAGATTGATCGGGTACTGTCCGCAGGTGGTGTCAAGATTTTTCGCAACCAACGTGTCTTTATGAAGAGAATAATGAATGTGGAGGAGGCTAGGTTAGTATGTAAGGATCGTGATGTATTGCATGCCGTTCTCTCTGCCTGCCCCACTAGGGAGCTAGCGTTTAGTTGTGTTGTTGTAATAGAGCTGCATTGATTTCAAATGAGGTACGCGGTTATAATTACGCAAGAATTAAGATATAAGTAACTATCAACGACCCGCGGCTTCATTCGATGGTGTGGCATTATCATAGTATTATCTCACCGGAGAACAGCCTTTGAGACACGGTCCCCAGTAGGCCAGCTTGCTCCCGCTCATAATCAGGTGGCAGGCACTGGGGTGCGTATGTCCCTCCGTGTCGCACACCGGTACAAAAGGCTGCCGCGAGCACGATGTTGTGTTCACTAAAAAAGAATCCATCCACTATGACATAAACATACAAAAATGATATAATCGATAGAAAAAGCACATAAACCACTATTAATTGAATAATTATATGAAAGTATGTGACTGCCTCGTGGTCTATTAGTCGGCATGTTTAACCACGGACTGTTTAATTCCGGATCGCACTAAAATGTTATCGGAGAATGTAATAAAAATAATGTAATATAAGTGATGTATTACCGCACACGTGCTGCGGACAGGCCTGCTGCAGTCGCGACAGGCAGACGGAGCGCGCGGGCAGACACGCGCGTCGCCCACACGCGCCTGCGCACGCGCTGCGTGGCCGGAACTGCAGCTCGGCGTCCGACGCGCCGGCGCACCTGAACAGTCACCACTTGAGTTACTCGAAGAACGAGGACATTTATTTAAAAACCAAACTAAATCAGATATTCCCAAGCAAATAAACAGAAACCAAATCGGTTTATGTACTTTGGAACTACGATGCTGCAGGCTAATTCACAGATATGAAAACGCGAGGCTGTTTGTTACTGTTGTTGCTGAGTCAGCAGAGTAGAGCAGACTAAGTTTGACTGACTAACATCGGTTGAAAATGGTTTTGTCATTAAACCTTCTTCGGGTATATTATTTTAGTTAATAAAGAATAACAGTAAGTAGGAAATAAAGAATAACAGGAGGTTAGTAGGAACAGTAAAATTGAGCCATACGGATTCTTGGATGTCATTGTGCGTATGGGTGGACTTATCTAACATGTTGGCCCAGCTCTGTGCTAAGTACCCGAAGGACTTGTGTTACAGATACTAGACAACGGGAATATATTTAATATTTTTATTACACAAATACATAATATTATACATAGACAAGCCCTGGGTGGGATTCAAACTCGCGACCTCTGGCGTAACGTTACCACTGCGCCAGCACCAGTTACTAGACCTGCAGGTGGTCAACATTACTGATAATACAGGGGTATTTTGTTTCCAGATATAAATATGAAGCCAATGCTATACTCTCTTTTGGAATTCCCATCCATTTTTATTAAATTTAATTCCTGACCTACATTAAGCTATATGTAATTAATGTTAACGCTACGAAGCAAGCGTGAAACCACCGAATTGGCTAAAAAAGCCGCTTCGCTCACATCTAGATAATAAGTTAGAATAGTTAGTTGCTCACTTGGCGAGGCAGGCGTTGGGAAAGAGCTGGTGCGGCGCCCGCACTGGGAGGTGGTGCGGCGGACAGTTGCACGGCAGCCCCGTGAGTAGCGCGCTACTGCCGCGCACGCACGCACGCCGCGCGCACACTCGCTCGCCTGATACGCACGCGCACGCGTTACACTCCATCCAGTACTTAGCACCTGAAAACAGAAATATTACATGCTAACCACTGCGGTTTACCATTTCGAATGTTGGATATAAACCTTCAACCCCATCCTCTCATATTTCACGTCCTTAATATACCATATTTCAGCTTCATTAATTCAGTAATTTTCGCCTTAGTGTGTCCACTTACTGATAAATATGAACTATCAGGATATTAGCAACTAAGCGCCCTTTGACTTTATTTTTTGTGTTAAACAAAAATGGTTCATATCCAACAGTTCACCGATAAGCAATGATAATGATAAGGGATGATGCACCAGTGTGATATATTTTTGGGTCTGTAGCCCAAGGGCTGATTGATATGTGGTTCCTACAGTATCTGCTATCTCACCATGTTTGACGAGGTTGTCATGCAGGCGGCAGTTGTCCAGTGCCACGGGCGGCAGCGGCTGGCAGCGGCCGAGCCCCCGGGTGCCGCACTCGCAGATCTTGATACAGCTCTTCTGGGCGGCGCACGGCATCGGCACCCGCACCCATGAGCCGACTGGCACCACGTAGTTGCTGCCGTCACCTGAACACCGTCGGGTGATTTTTTTACAACAATCCAAAAAAGGGCTGATATTTAGTTTTTCATGTGTTCAAATTTCTCTAATGATATTCTGTATGTTATTTGTTATGTTCTTAATAACAGCGAACTTGTAACATTCATAAAAACCGATATCTCGCGTTATCGATCTTTTATACTTTATTATATTTATATTTATACATATTCGAGATATTGTTAGGTCGTCTTGAAATTTCGTAAGCTGTCTTTTTCAGGTTAGCTGAGACGAGCGATGTTATACGCTACGTATATCACATATAGAACCAAAAAATGCCGTAGCGGACTACATATATACTTAGTCTGGCCATAAATATCGTTACAATTACAAATAAGAAAAAAAATACATTTGAAATTAGAATCTGTCATTTTCATACTATTGTTCATTATTTTCTCGTTTTGGCACCAATACATTGTACAACATTTTGCGATATTAAAATGGAGTGGGGTGATAATAAAACAGAATCGCTGTGGTTGCATTACACAAAGTAGATGTGGAGCCATATTTTTAAAACTCTCCATACACCTGATACTACTAAAATGTTTGTGTAGCAACAATAGCACTCTCAATAGGTACAGTGAAACTTCATCTGGTTGTGACATAGAAAGGTCTGGCCGTCAACGTAGTGTTCGCACGAAAAAGGTGGTCAAAACACAATTGAAAGAAATTCTGTCCGAAAGCAAAAGATTTTTCTCGGGAAATGAAGATCACTATGATTTAGGACTTGCAGCCTATAAGTGGTCATTTACTGGTCATACTGGTCACTTACTGGTCATGCTGGTCACTTCTTAACTGATAAATTAAAGATGAACAGGGTGGTAAAACTAAACAACTAATGAATCGATACGTAAAGGGACAGAACAGTTTTGTTTACGGATATGAAAATGTATACGTTTGAGCCACATTTTAATAAAAAAATTTATCGTATTTAAGCCCGAAACTCTGAAATAAGCTTCCCAGTTAGCCGAGAGAGTGCAACGTGGGCATTATCCGACGTCAGTGATGGTTTGGTGGGGTGCTGCTTTATCGTTAATTTTAGAGAGTGCAGCTTACTCCAAACGCCATGATAATTTGGAGTCCCTAAAACAATCCATACGATTGGCAGTGAAGAATTTCCCCATGCAATAAGTGCGTGCGTCTATTGGTAACTGGCCTTAATGTTCAAAGGACTGTACTGCAGCCAGTGGAGACCACATCCAATAAACTTTTTATATTTTTAATTGTTTTATATTTGTGTATTGAACTAACACTGCAAAAGTAATAAATGGTTGTTGCAATAAAAAAAAATCTTTTCTGCAATATCTATGGCAATACTAGATAATATAATAATAATAATAATAATAATATCTGTGGACTGAACACACCACGTTAGCCTAGTCATGTGCCAAGTACGCGAAGGACTTGTGTTACAGGTACTAGACAACGGAAATATATTTAATATTTTTATACATTTAAGAAATGTTATATATTTAACATTTTTATTACAGAAATACATATAATACATATATAAACATCTATGACCTAGGCGGGATTGGAACCCGCGACCTCTGGCGTAACACGCGGAATAACCGCCGCGTTACCAACTGAGTCAGCCGGTCGTCTATATACATGTATCTAGACGTACGGTACGATTGTAGTCATGACTACATACATAATAATTAAAAGATTGAGTGATTGAGGACTCTCCATTACATTATTCTTCTCCTAACACAGTTTTGTAAGATCAAACGTTACCTAATTGACACCCGTCGACGCAAGTGTACCGGCTGCAGGCTCCGCCCTGCAGGCAGCTCCTGTCGGCGACGCACACCTGCGAGCTGTTGCACGGCGCGCCCGCGCACGGCGAGCTCACCAGCTCCTCGGGCGCCAGCAGCACTGGCTCCGTGCCTAGAGCGATTTGGAAATTATGTTTTGGATTATTTCTATACATATATTATAAACATCAAGAACCTTGGAAGTCAAGTGGTTGGTGCTTGGGGCATTCAGTTCGATAGTTCAGATTCGAATTTCGTTTGTACCAAGGAATGTTCTTACTGATTTACATTCTTTAGCGTTGTTAAGGCGTAGGAAATTTCGCGAGAAAACCCAATCCGTGTATTCGAATTCGAAACCTCAGTAAGATTGGTCTTGGTTTTCCTTCTGGATTGCGGAGGTCAGACGTCAGTCGCTCTGTACAAATACTTACGCTCACGTCAAGTCTTCCAGATTAGGTAGCTGACCCTGATATAGACGCGGGACAAGACCAAAATGAAGAAGACTATAATGTTAAATCTCAAATGTTTGATTGATCGATAGTCTCAGAAGCTGGTCCGATTTGTGATTTCAGATCGTATGGTCCAAGTTTTCGCAACATAGTCGTTGTCTACATACAAACTGTCATTAAAACTGAAGCGTGACTACATTTTTGTTTAGCCATCATCATCACTATAATTATCAGCATCAGCAACTCACTGGGCGCCGCGTAGTCGGCGAGCGAGAGACAGGGCGCGGCGGGGTCGGCGGGCGACAGCCTCGCGCAGACTGCGGCCGCCGACAGCGCGGCGCGCGACCACTCCACGCACGAGGACACGAGCCGCCGGCAGTCCTCTGCGCACAGCAGGCTGCTGTGTCGCTGGGGGACAGGGCGCGACTTACTTTTGTGCTGAAGAGACTTAAGTGCGTAAGGTTTATATTTATTTCGGGATATATAATAAAGTATCAACTTGTGTTTATTTGGTTACAACGTTTCAATGCCTTGTTTCTCTACACTTCAGCTGTATGGTTTCTAACCTTTATAGTTTTACTAGCTGCCCCGATAAACGTTGTTCTGTCATACATTTAATTTGTTGTCATTGTAACGCGTGAACATTAAAAAAATGTTAAGAGTGAACAATCCTTATCACTTATTGGTATGAAAAATAGATAGTAGCTGATTCTCAGACCTACTGAATATGCATAAAATTTGATGAAAATCGGTAGAGCGATTTCGGAGGAGTAAGGTAACTAAAATTGTGACACGAGAATTTTATATATGAGACTGATGTTTGCTCCTTATGAAGTGTTTTTAGATGCGCGGTGTAGTAAATTCAATGAACAGCGAATGAGACGAGCGCGAATAAGACGCAACGCAGCATCATGTATATGCAATAAATATAATCGGTACAAAAGCACTGGTGTCGCAGTGTTTGAGGAACTCCTTCAAAAGTAGGCTCATTTTCAAGTAATTGAATAATGTTAGGGTAGCTGTAAAAATAGCATGTAAAACTGTAAATCAATGCTACGTATATTCCGCGAAATGGTTGTAAATTGCGCGGGTGTACCGCGCACCTTTAACATATTATGTTGGCGCTGAAACAAAAGCTCTCTCTATGTCTTTCTGCTCACCTGTGCGGTGCAGGGTTTGACGTGCAGCGCGCACGCCACGCTCCGCCACACGTCCGCCGTGCACTGTGATGAGTTCTTCAGCGGCAGGTTCATTCCGTTGACCGTCACGTACCTGAACGGACAGTTGACAATATCAGTTGAATGAGGCATCTCACTGGGAGGTATCTAGTGCCATTACTACATTGCAATTGCACTATGCCGTGCCGACACGACATATGTAGGTTTTTTTTTTTGTTTATTTATTTTAAATGCACCAGGTAACAAAACGCCCACATTATTAGTAATAAACTTAAAAATTATGTTAGTATGATAATATGATAATAATAAATAAGCGTACATTTAGTACAATTAAGACCGGACTGTTCCCACATGGACCCTATGAACAAACCTACAGTAACTCAAGTGGAAACAGTGAAGTCTGTCGGCAAACATAGCCAGAACGGGGTGGGGGCGGGCCCGCACCATGCAGGGCATCGAGGCGCAACTCTTGCGGATGGTCGCATATAAGCTATCCACCCGCGCCTCTGCGAACATCCCCGATGCACCGCAGAAACGGGACAGCCACATCGACTCCCGCAACGCATTATTATATTGGACGCGGTGAGAGTTATATGCTCCCTGAGTAAAACTCGCCCACAGGCCACTCGTGTTAAAGGACATGTAATAAGCTCTAAATAAAGTCGCTGTTACCAGCTTAGAGCTACGAGCAAAACTGAGGGCGAACATGTTCGCTCTAACAGATAACGCTCTCTGCTCCCGCTCAACATCCGCACCATCCTTGAGGTCGGCAGTTATCATGTGCCCCAGATATTTAAGCACATCCACTCTCTTCAGTGTCACTCCATCCAAAATAATAGGGGGCACATGCAAAGAACAATTACTACCAGCCGCAAAGACCATGCACTCACTCTTCTTGGGGTTGTATTTCAACCCATGGGCTCTAACATAGGACTCTCAACAACCAATGAGCTGTCTCAAGCCCCCGACCGACGCACTCAGCAACGCCATGTCATCTGCGTAGCTGATGTTATTCACATTAACATCACTAACGTGACACCCGGCACATTGATTGCTCAGCGCGACGAAAAGTGCGTCCATGTAAAGATTGAAGAGCTTCTGTGAGACCTCACAGAAGCTTTAGCCGATTACCCTGCTTCACGCCTGTACGACTCGGACAGCGAGTCCCGCCGTCTAACGCTTGGGCTGGTTCGCATACCAAATTTTAAGGATGTTCAAAATGTCTTGGCGCAGATGTATGTCCTCTAGCTTCTGCCATAGAATATCATAGAAGACCAGATCAAAAGCCTTAGTCAGGTCAAGGAAGCACAAACTTCTCTCAATGTAGTACCTCACCGTCTGCCTTTCTGCCGTCGATTATCCCGCTCGGAAACCGAACTGGTTGTAATGAAGCTTCAGGTGATTATCGAGTTCAGCGTTCAGCAGACTGTCGATCAATTTCGCTACAACAGTGGCCAGTTATATTGTGCGGTAATTGTTGTTATCGGATATGTTACCTGTCTTGTATTTAAAAATGGGCACCACTAACGTCTTAAGCAACTGCGGAGGTAAAGACCCGTGACGCACGCACAAGGAGAACGACAACGCAAGGACCCTAGTCATATGAGGACCAGCGTAGCGGAGCTGTTCGACACTAAGGCTGTCGTGACCGGGTGACTTCACCCTAGGCATAGTTTTTATTACAACAGCTACATCTTTCGCCGAAAAAGCCTTAAAATTATCACAGCACATAGCAACGACCACACGATACGCGATACGCGACGCGGCCAGAGGCGATCCCCCGTAGAAGTGCTCCCCGAAAACATTCGCGATTTCACGCGGGTTGCTCACTCCCGCCACACTCACAGGGAGGCCAGGCCTAGAGTTCATTTTATTAGTACTCTTCCAGAAATTACGTAAATCCCGAGTTTTATGATGTTCGGCTAATTCATCACCACTGCTGGACATTGGCCTCTCTCAATGAACGCCAAGACGACCGATCTCCCGCTACTCGCATCCATCCCGGCTACTGCTGCACGGAGATCGTCTTCTAATCGGTACATTTTAATTTGCTGCAGGTTATATTGACACCATGTCAGTTTTGATTTAAAAATTCTCTTACTCTCAGAATACTCGTCGTAGATACAACCCGTATTTGGTTTCCCACAAGGAATCCATTCATTAAACTTAAGCCTGGTCACCCTGTGCGCTTCGGAAACATGCTTATTCCACCCCACTATATGTTTCTTAATGTTCCTCTCTCGACCCGAGCTGTGTGCTGCTGACTCTACCATAGCCTTAATTATATTATGATATATCCGATCAATAACAATTCTATGTCGCAAATCGCCTAATTTTCGTAATACCTATTTATTTCATTCCCGTCCCGTTCTCCGCAAATAACTTTACTTACAACATATGGTAAAGTTGTATAAGATTTTGGTCTAACTAGACTAAGTTTACACATAATTAACAAGGGAAAATGATCAGACCATTTTACATCGTATTGCAGGCTAACATCAATAACAGTGGCTAACGCCGACTTCGTTGCAACGCAGTGGTCCAACCACCGCCTGCATCCGTGGGCGCGACTTAACGCCCATTATATCTGTATCCACGCACGACCAGTCTTGTTCTTTACAAAATTTTCAGGTTCAGAATAAAAACTTTCGCCTAATACTATATTTTAATAAGGTGACAGAAGGAATTATAAACACATATGTCATTCTTGAGAACAGATTTAAAGTGTTACACTTTAAATGTGTTTCAATATAAAAACAGAAGTGTAGAACGGTGTTCAAAACCTGGTGATAATATTGAGAACTCACTATAAAAATTACAAAATAAGGCAGGGTGGCCAACCAGTCGATCTGTCCATTCCTGCTCATGGTAGAATCGTGGAAAGTCAAAACATAGAAACATTGAAATATACGCGTAAAACATATAATTACTAAATCCGACGGGTTAGTAAAAAGTTTATCTTAATTTTAACATGTTGGCGATCCCTGATAACACAACCTGGTCGGAGAAGGGCGCACAGAGCGCCTGCACTGTAATATACATATTTCAAACTCACCCGTTGACCTTCTGTTCGGTGACCGCCAGGTCCAAGTCTGCGCGGGCGGAGCAGGTGCAGGACAAGTTGCTGAGCTGGCTGCAGTACGTGAGACCGCCGCAGCCGAGCTAGCAGGGGGCCTGCACTGTATAACATAACTCACCCGTTGACCTTCTGTTCGGTGACCGCTAGGTCCAGGTCTGCGCGGGTGGAACAGATGCAGGACAGGTTGTTGAGCTGGCTGCAGTACGTGAGACCGCCGCAGCCGAGCGAGCAGGGCGCCTGCACGGTATATCACATAACTCACCCGTTGACCTTCTGTTCGGCGACCGCCAGGTGTGCGTCCAGGTCTGCGCGGGCGGAGCAGGCGCGGAACAGGCTGGTGGGCCGGTTGTTGAGCTGGCTGCAGTACGTGAGACCGCCGCAGCCAAGCGAGCAGGGCGCCTGCACTGTAATATATGCCGATCAATTTTATATATATAAGTCTGGTGTCACGGTGTTCATAAAGGTACTCTTTCTAAATAGTGTAACCGATTTTTTGTTTAAATTCGGTAGGTATAGGATAAGCGAGTGCCACATGTCAAAAAAATACCTATCTAACATAAGTATGGTATTGAACTCCTTCTGTTACGACAACATAACATTGTGACGTTGGCTCAGTAAATTATAGTCGAACGACTAAACATCGCCCGCCTCAGCTGGCATTATAGTCTGCAAATTTTATTAAAATTTTAAATAAATGATTACCTTCCTCTATGCACTCTGCCAACTCCAGCTCTTGGGGATCGTTCATACAGTCTGTGTAGAACTTCTGCCAGTTGGTCTGCCAGCTGCTGTTGTACGTGTCGAAGCAGAGACGCCGACAATTGATGGTCGTGCCCTGAAACGTTTATCGTGATTTGTGACTGCTTTGTGCCGAACCTGCCCCTTGGATAGGCATCCGGACTCTCCAACACCACACGTTGTTAATAAGTATATTAAATGTCTTAGTTTTCATGTATGTAAGTTTTTCACGCAAAAAATTACTTAACTGACTCTGACTTTTTGGTATCTTACATTGATATTGGCCCATTGAGGGGGGGGGGGAAGGAGGAAGGAGGAATAGTAATTGTGTGGATGTTCATGGGCGTCGGTAGTCATAAAAGGCTCCGATTACTCGTTTTCCCCTCTATTCTATAAAAAAAAATATATAATAGATAACCGTTCATACTGAACACATTACGCGGAAGACACTACGGCCCACAGACACTTTACAAGTGTCTTGGCATTTTATCATGCTCATTGAGCTTTAGAAGTGGAATATGATAATGTTAAAAGATATATACTTAATAATACATTTTTATATATCTGTTAACGTCCATTTAAAATCGGCTGCCAAGACTTATGCTCTCGACACAAGTGTATGTAAGACTCTAGTCAGCAGACGTTAAACATGCAATTACTATCAAGTGCTCCGTACATGAGTTTGATTTATACCTTCTACTGATTAGATCGTCCGTCATTCAAACTTGATTATATTAACCTAATGAGTTATTGCTATAAATAAATATTCTTACATTTTATACTACAAATTAATATTAGTGACGTTTCGAAGTGCATTAGAGACGAATTGTTCGGAAATGACTGGAGAGGTTCAAACGGCAGAATATATTGGAAACTGTACTGTAAAATTTTTGCATGCCTATGTTCCGGCTGATAATAGTCTTTCCTGCTCTTGCTAATACAACACACGTCAGCCATATGTATCTATAATTAATAGTATATCTATAAAATTAATAATCAAATTGGATTTGGGGGCAAAAATTCACCGTCCTAAGTTGGCAGCTACCGGCGTGCGTAATGTGTTTATAAGTACTAAGACTGTGCTGGTATGAGACCACTGTCTGGTGCCAGCGTCATGTGAAGCCGGGTCGAGAGTATTATATGAAATTTTTCAATAATTGCCTTAATTACTTAAGTGAATTATTACCGGCGGTAGCTCAAGGCAGCGGAAATGCGAGCTGTATTAAATGTGAACGCCTTACCTTCTGGCAGCAGTGAAGCTTGGCGACGTCACGTGGTATGACGTCCCTGGTGTCCGCCGGCGCGTCCCTCCTGAGGAAGCACTGCCACATGTTGTCGTGGATGGCGGGCGCTCCGCACTCCTGGGACAGCGCCTCGGCTATCTCCTGCGACTCGCCGGTCCTGCGCAGCACGGCCTCGCAGGTGCCCTGGCACTCTTGGCTCGGGGACTCGTGGCAGCACGGCAGATCTGAATTATCGATCAAACACAATCAGTCGTTGTTCGTAGTTGTGTTGGACTTAAGATTCTAGTAGGATGATCAAACTGGCATGAGGTAGTGCCATGCTGGATTTGGATTGGCATGACCATAGACCCTCACTCTCTTGAGAGCGCTACCAAATCACAGCTACGCCATCGCTTTTCGTGCGGTTTGCGTGTGGCTGGTGGCCCATCAAAGGGGAGGAGAAAAGGGAGCAAGGCATCTGCAGGTCAATAATAATGTGCATCAGTAGCAGTCAAAAGATTCCGATTTCTTTATGAGATAGGGGCAGACGAGCTGGTGGGTAGTCACTACCGCCGCTGATAGACATTTGCAAGACTTGGCGTCTTATAGACGCGTGGCCAGCCTTTAAAGTATAGGACTGCTCTTTTATGGGAGACTCCTAAGTCGTATCGGATCTGAAATATCGAGGAAGTACCGCGGGAGGCGGCCGGTTCCACACATGAAAGATTTAAAGTAATATTTATTGATGAGTATTCTGCGATGTTGGCTAGTCTACTGGGCACTTTAACCGGATTTGATACTCACACTTGGAGGTGTCCGTGTGTACAGTGGACTCGGTGAGCTGTCGCAAACAGTGCAGCAACGGCGGCGACTGGTCGCAGAGCTCGGCGGCGCGCTCGCGGGCGCCCGCCTCCGCCCGCCGCAGCCCCGCGCGCCACGTGGCACGCTGGCACGCTGAGTGGCAGCTCAGCGACTGCGTCTGTGCTGAAAGGAGCAGTGGAACTATTAGTCGGATATCTGGTAACTCTTCACCTTAAGTAATGCTCTATAATACAGTGTAATACTCTCTAACATATCTATGCTCATAACGCTCTGAAATTGTAAACACGTACCACTTATCGTAAAGATTCGCGGTGAACCTTGAAATCACCATTTACTTATTAAGTCCCCAACGGAAAAGAATAAATCTCAGACAATTTAATCATAATAGGGCGGAACTCACATCTTTAGCGTCCTCTGGTTTAAGGGTTTATGATACTCTTTGGAGCGCTAATCCAACGGAGTGCGATCAATTCTAGCACGCAAAAGTAAAGAATAATGTATTATTTTAATTTTCAGTTGTCGCTAATGACTGATTACCAATGTCTTATTATCAAGAAACGAGTACATCTCTCACACGCGCACACCCACACAAACACAATCTTACTCAAAGTACAAAGCGGCGACTCACAGCAGCACCACTGCGCCTCCTGCTGGTGCTGCACGCAGTCGAAGAATGCGATCTCATCGGAGCGGCGGCAGTCCGTCAGCGTGCGCGCGTCCACCGCCGTGGCGCAGGCGTGCCGGCAGCGCGTGGCGTGCGCCAGGTCGCAGCAGCCGCGGCCCCACCATCCGGACCCCGACACCACGTCTGGTGGACAAAGCATATCTATTCATACTAATAATAATAATAGTGTAATGCTGAAGAGTTTGTTTGTACACGTTTATCTCAGGGCCTACTGGCCCGATTAGAAAATTTATTTTTGTGTTCAATAGTTCTTTTATCAAGGAAGGCTATATGCTGTATAACGTGACGCTATGACTAATAGAGCCGGAGTTACGCGGGTGCAACCACAGGGTAATATTAGTATTTTATCAAAGTTGTTGCGGTTTTTTTAATCATATTTTTTTATTAATTTTATTAGGTACTTACATGCCCCCACTATACCATAAAATAAAACGCGCAATCGGAGATATTTAGTGACCATCCGCGTAATATGCAGATTCGCTACCGTCCCCCCATCCCCGCCAATGTCTCACCGGCTACTCAGAATCAGCAATAAACGCGACATTTTAGCCATTATTAACATGATAATGTTGGCGAGTGGTACCTCTCCCCGGTCGTGCCGGCCCGGTTTGATTACAATGCATCATAGCACTACCTCTTACTAAAAGGGCAGTGAGAAGCACGAAACGGCAGAGTAGAAAAATACTTCTCGCTCCTTGAGTATCTAAGGTATGTATTGTGTCTTTCGTGCATTGCATTGTACAAACGATAGAAAAAAGTTGAAGCTCAAATAATTTATTGATCGAATAATATTGAAGTTGAAACCCGATACTTGTATGTTTGTCTGTGCGTCTCTGCATCTAACAGCCCCGAGAGACAATACTATAATTGATCCATTATCTTGTACAATAACCTCACCTTGTATTGTTTGATTCATACATATCCAGAACTCCATCTGAAATTAAATAAGTCGATTTAGTTGTTTTTAGGGTTCCGTACTATTAATAAAAAAAAGCGAATTTCGTTGTCGGCCTGCTACGATGGCACCAATAGTCTCTCTGCGGCTTCTTATATATAAAATTCTCGTGTCAAAATGATAGTCACGTCCACTGAAACGGCTTTTACCGATTTTGACCAAATTTTATATACATACTCAGTAGGTCTGATAGTCGGCTACTATCTACTCTTCATATCCCTAGTGATAACGGTTGTTCACCTTTAACATTTATTTTTATTGTTTACACGTTACAATGACAACAAATTGAATTTATGACAGAACAACACCTGTCGGGATAGCTAGTAGAGTTATAAAATTTGGCTCGAAATAAAAGGCTAAATAAAAATCAATGCATACACCCGCAAATGTAAATTTGTCAACTTTGATAAGTTGACGTAACCCTAGTGCTGTTTTCAAAATTCAAAACCATAGATCTTTGTTTCCACCTTAACACCTTTTTACCTTACACCAGTCATTGAGCGGCACGTGGCTTATTATAGGTATTCTCGTTTCGGGATGCACCTCTCCCATCTGCTGGCGAGAGTGGGGTGTCGGTCCCCCTTTTACGACCGAAAACTTAGTCTAGTTAATTTCTTTCGGTAGAAATTTTGAATTTTGAAAATATTTTGATGTTATTCGAGATTATAACCTACATCTGTGTTAAAATACCTTCAGTTGTTTCTTGCATTCAAGAAAAAACAAACATAAATACTTTGTCATTTAATTGTATTAAAGTTTACAACAGTTGTATCTGTAAACTATCTAGCGCTAGTGGCTACCGGTCGGAATCCTCAAGTGCGCCGGCTCGTACTTGACCGGTTTTTATATCCAGTTATCTATGCCCGCAATACGACACTGCCAGCATTGAATTCCTCCCCGATTACAAGTACAATGGCGGTAGGCGGTTTGATTATGGCCAAAGATTGAACGATCAATTCTATGAGTCGTATCGGCTTACAGATGTACCGAGTCTCGGAGCATATAGCGGTGGCGACGTGTTCAATGTTTACGATTTCGAAATCTGTTGGAATTTTTCCATAAGGTCACATTTTTTCGTACACTTAGTATATATATTTTTTTTCAAATATAATTATATGTACTAAGAAGTAGACATTACTGGTGAGGTGACCTATTTAGGGACTTAACCACTATGTGTTTAGTGATAACTTACTTACGGATTTGACCGAGTCCTTCTTTACGGATGGCTTATCCATGTAGCTCTATGATGGCTCATGAGTGGGACCTATTTTTATGTAGCTATATGTATAAAAGTTAATTGGGCACATAATTTTTGGCCATATGGAACATAACATTGACCTTCCTGTGGACAAACTTAAAAGAGAGGGTTTAGCAAAAGAGTTTCTGCTTTTTGTTACTATACAATATATTAGCGCTTTTTTTAATCTGAAAAAAAATGGGTACTCTCTGGGCTTGTATTCTAAACTTCTTGATGGGAGAACCCTATCACACTGGAACATCACGGAAGCTCTCAGCGGCCCTAGGAGGTGAATATCAGGGACAAATATATAAGTGCTACTCATGTCTAAGGTAGAGGTACAGTCCACGCCGCATCTGTATTATATTGTATTATATCGATATTATCACTATCTATTGTATTATAGCGATACTAACACTATCTATTATATTATATCGATATTATCACTATCTATTGTATTATATCGATACTAACACTATCTATTATATTATATCAATACTATCATTATCTATTGTATTATATCAATACTATCACTATCTACGCAAGATTCAATTAGATTATGATTCTAATTATTAAATTCCTAAATATTATTATATTTATTTTTTATTATATTTTAATTTTATTTCTACAGATGGGTTTGTTGGCATTTAATTTATTTATTTTAATGACTATTAGTGTAATTCTGGTATGTAATTTATAATTATACTAAATAATTTTATAATTAACAAGGTGACAGTGGAATGTGAATGTTTTTTGTAATTAACAGTATTTTTTTTTGTTCTTTGTAATTTTTATGGGTCATTATGTCCAGAAATATTTTTATTTTCTTATGTAATCAAGCACCGCTCCGATCGTGCTGGCCCGATTCAACATGCAGCTACGCATTTGTTCCTACACGTAACAGCGTCCATGCATGACCTTTTCCAGTTTTGCGCCTCGTCAGAACTTCTCGTTATTAATCAAGGCGACTTCTTAAAACAGTCATAGTTTACAATTAAGCCCTTTGAGTATATCAGAATAGAATCTTTTCAAAAGCAGTCATGTTTTAGTTTAGTTAGTTATATAACTTACATCTTTGTCGATATGCTTTGAATTATAGCTCTAGTTCATGCATATTAGTGTTGCGTCGGTTGATCTGATCATAGGTATCATCATCAGCCTGAATCTGTTTATTGTTGAACATCGGTCGATATTAAAGAACATCAAGTAGAAGCAAACTTGAAAGCATAACAAGTTTGTAAATAGGCAAATTTTGTCTTTATCAGCCCAGATCAATACAAACATTACGAATCAAGGCCAAGTGGAATACAATATATATCTCTCTCTCTTCCTCAACACGTTCACCCACTGTTGGGTATAGGTCTCCTCATTAGAATTCCATTTCTCATTGTTGATTATCAAATATTGTATCGCTTATTGTTATATACTCACATGTGTTGATGGGTTACGTCAGGATGACTTCTTAACAGATGTGCAACACTTGTGAAGCCACTATCAAACGGAACGAGAACGTGCGGATAGCGGCGAGTTTATCTTTTTTACATATGGGAGTAGAAGTATTTTGACTACCGACACCCATAGACATCCGCATAAAAATTATTCAGATGTGAAGACTTCCGTGGCGCGATGGGAGACACACAAACCGTCGAAACGCAACTCCCCGGCTGACACTCTTCGGCAGTATTATTTCAGCTACCACCCGGGCCTGCTGCAATATTTTAGTAAGAGGTAGTGCCATGCTGCATTGCGACGGAATTGGGCCGGTACGACCGGGTAACGCTCGCTCACATGACACCGGAGTAGAGTGACGTATTCGATGTCGCTTTTCGAGTGGTTTGTGAGCAGCCGGTGGCACATCCGGGGGAGGAGAAAAGGAGGCTAACACATCGGCATAGTAATTATGGCGTCGGTAGTCGTAAAAAGCCTCAGATTTTTCGTTTCCTCCCTTATACTATGAAAAATGCCTCAGATTTTTCGTTTTCTTCCTTATACTATGAAAAACGCCTCAGATTTTTCGTTTTCTCCCTTATACTATGAAAAACGCAGCAATGGTATGATATCGTATAACAAGAATAATAGTGATCTCACAATAATTTCACTTTTGCCCGTTCGCTTTTTACGCGGTATTCTATTTGAAACACTAGATAATGTATATTATCTGTGCACCCCGCGTCGCGGAAAGAAGCCAGAGGTCGTAAATATACGGTCATTATACAGATAAGATAAGTCTTTGTGTTGTTATTTGTTATCTGTGAAAGTTTGTCTATGGTAAACTATGTCAAACATGGAGGATAGATGGTTAGGAAAAAAGTATCTGGCAAAATAGAGTGAATCAACGTGGTATTTCTTTTTTGTTGAGGCAAACGACAACACGGAGTCCTTAGATGACTATCAACAGCCATAGATATCCACATAATTGCTAAGCTGACGAGTTACCTCTTTCCCTCCATTGGGCCACAGGAACCTGTCTTTCTGTATATAGTATAAGGGGCAAATGATGAATCGGAGCTTTTCACGACTAACGACGCCCATAGATATCATGCAAATGTATTGCCCTAGTATTCATAACTTCAATGGGCCACCGGCTAATCACAAAATACACGGAACACAACAACACAGCTGTCACTTTACGACAGTATCACCTGAGCGAGAAGCCCCTGACGTGCTGGCCCAATTCATCTGTAATGCAGCATTGCACAAATATGTGTTTGTCATTAGGCGTCTGTAGTTATCAAAAGACTTCTACTCGTTTGGCCCCTTGCACAACATTAAACTCAACACCGTGTACGTCGGCGTCGATCAATCACGTCATGTCCAAAGTCCGTAACAATTCGTATATGATGATAAACTGTTTTAGTCAACTTTTGTTACAAAATCTACGATTGCCTAAGTAATACTTACCAAATGTGGGGAACAGAATTTGATGATGTGTCTGTTTCGTTCTTCCCTAGTGGGCGCGTCGGGTCCAATTACAACTAACGACATCTGAAACCAAAGACAAACATTTAACACATTCTCTATTTTCTTAAAAAAATACCACAGACAACGGAAACAGGTTATGGAACAACAACAAAGTTTAAAATAGGAACGGCCTAATTAATTTAATTCTTTATGAGCTTTTATAGTTTAGAGTTTTTATATGGCTTAAGATGGAATACAAAATAATATATAATTCCACATACAAGCCGAAGATTCGTGATGTATCAAGTGATAGCGTTTATGGATTAATACCACTCCTTAGGAATACGTTTTTCTCCTAACTTGCTTCCGTGTAATATATGATGTATTTAACATAATATTTAGATGATTGAATACACTATACCACAAAAACTGCCTCGTAGTCTAGTGTGCATGTTCAGCCACAGACGTGAGGTCCCGGGTTTGAATACCTGGTCCGAAAGTGCTATTAAGATTTGTCAAATCCTAACAACTGTCCGGAGATAGCAACTTTGCAGTGTTAACCCCCCGTGGTTCACAGAGCACGTTTAGCCGCCGGTCCTACACCTGATTTCTCCCCGGTCGTGTCGGATATCCGTCCCATCGGAATAGAACAGACTGAAGAATAGGGATTGCACTTGTGTCTACGCAAATACTTGCGCGTATATGTCCCGCGCAGATGGCTCTTCTCAATAGAGATGGCCGCTGTAGCCGATTTTCGGCTAGGACAACTGTGTACCCTATACACATAATGCAGTATATATAGAGTACTAGCTATTTTTTTTTTAATTTTCGATTATTTTTATATTTGTAATTTGCGGTTTAATTCGTGCAAAGCATATAGTATTTTAAGGATATGAACTATTTTACGTTATTCCAGATTGTAGTCTATATAATGAAAAAGATTTTCTACTACAAATAGTGGAGAGTTTCCTCTCGTGGTTGAAGGGGAGAAGGTTCACCCAGGCATGGTAGCTCAACCAGCTCTTCCTGGCACTACGATAATGCAAGGCCAATTTTACCTGCCGCGCGTGACCTTCCTTCTGATAAGAGAGTTGGGAGGAGGGGACACAGTCCCATCAGCCATTGTTTACTATAGTTAATTTTAAATAACTATCGGTTTGCATCCCATCTGCGGGAAAGCAGGTATCCCTTCTATCGACCTCAATCTCACCTAGACCTTATAGTAACCGATGAAGCTGCACTGGTTACATCCGTCAGCACAGAGTAGTCCAAAAAGAAATAAACTTCACTTCAGAATGTTCTTCGTGCTTAAGGAGTAAGCTTCAGCAGTATGTCGGAGGTCACACACGCAGTTTTTAACGTGCATTGGGATAAGTCAACATCACCCGCTATGTGGTACAAGAAAACATTACAATGCAGGCACGACAAGAGTAAAAACGTTTAATACTTGCGAAGTTCGCAGACACCCAATAGGTCAGTTCAAGACTAAGGTCAAACACTCTTGAAATGTCCAGGAGGAAACGCTTGTCCCAGTGGTACATATATAGAATACAGTAGCATCCATAAGCGACATACATAAAAACAATAGACAAGAAAATCATTTGTAGGACCTGAAATTATGCTGTTGAAGCGAAGTCGCTGACCAACATAAATCTGCATTAATTTCTACGATCCTAGGGCCCCGACATCTTTAACCATTGCGCCATTATCAATTAAAACACAAATAACGTCACACAAGCGAGCTGCAACGTTATGCGGGCAGTTAATAAAATAAATTAACGTCAACTGAAAACACGCAGTTAAAATATCCGATTGTACGAAATGTATTCGTCGGGGCACGGTGAAGTTAGACGGGATACGAACCCTAATCTTGAATGCTTTACTTTAAGAGGTAGTGGTTGCAGGCGAATTAGACTGACACTACTGGAGAGATACCACTCGCTCGTTCGCTTTATACTGCCGCAAAATGACAACCATGGAGGCTACAAGACACCCAGCACACACTCGAGTTGTGCCTGAGATGGGCCGCGCTGCGTCACGATCTGACATCAGTTGTCGGAGGGGACTTATCAAAGTCGAGTATCATCGTCGCGACGCCCGGCAGCGACGAGTCCTACCAGGCGATGACTTCCTTCTGTGAGACCGTCATGTCCCAGAAGGAAGTCGATGAGCGGGTGAGAGAGGAGGCTGCCGACGCGGCCACCCCCGCCGACGACGAATGGGAACACGAAGAAGGCGCTATCTGCAGCGCCTTCAGTAGTGCCCCTGTGTTGTATGCTATGACAAGACTGTCATAGCGTAGCCGGACAGTCGCCGAGGAGGTGAAGTCTAGACTTTTCGCTGAGGCCAGCCTGTCGCTGGAGGGGTCCTGCTGCTTGCAGATCCGGGACACTCCACTAACAGCGGCTGAAGGCTCCCGTAGGGGTTTAGTTGGTATTGTTACCCAATTGCCGAGTCCAACATAGGTCTGGGAGTCTACCCGGGCTCCCAGGTATTTGGCATTCCCCTTCGTCACGAAAAAAAACTACAAGACAAGTAGGCAATACACCTGTATAATGTGGATGTCTATGGGCTTTGCTAGTAGTCAAAAGGCTGGGACTGCTCATTTGCCCCCTGCACTATAAGAAAATTGTTCGCTGTTCCAAAATAGTGAGTCGCGATGCGGGAAGCGGCATATGCCGTATATACGCGTATCGGTTGCAATTTTATAAGTATCAATTCATTGTTCCTCCTGTATTAATACATACAATAAATTAGTTTTTATAGTATTTGTTCCCACAAATGAAAAGCAAAGGCATTTGACAGCTGGAAATACGCGTTGATCCCCATTCTATACCCATACAAAATTTCAAGTTTGTTGGTGTCAGGAATAGTTTCTGAGATTTCGTGAGTCATCAGTAGATATACAATGTATTAGCGGTGCCTACTGGGTACTTTCCACACCAGTCCCTGCGGTAAGTAGCTCGGACTAGTCCACAATAATCATTATTATTTTTGTCGTGCCTAAATCGTTAATCGTTGCAGAATTTGTAATTTTGCACAATATAATTGAAGGTCTAGGCAAAGTCTTAAGGAACAGTATGCCGCTGTAATAATGATGATTGATGATGTCGAACAGATCACCCGTCACACTCCACAACTAGTTATACCATGTAAATTTTTCGCCGCCAAAAATGTAAATACGGACGGAAATTAGCATTTTCCGCGGCCATTTTGACTCTCGTGTTTGATAAATTGCTACGATTTTTCATTGTTACACCAGCGGAAAGTTTTTTCACATTTTCATATTTTATTAAAAGGTTGAATATTACAGTCAATGAAATTCTTAATATTCCGCAATTCAATAACTCTGGGAGATGCCAAATGTTGTATGTATGTTTTTCATTATCTCGGAAGCTACTACGAGTACATCTATTGAGATGGATGAAATTGGACTTCAATAACAATACAATGTTAAATAACATATCAAACCCAGGAGGTTCTACTCATTTGTACAAAATACTTTACCGTGACTGAAAATCATAGTTGTATAAAATCAAATATTGGCCAATTATCAATTATAATGAACTAAATAAATATTTAAATGCTTACGATTAGTCTTTTAGGAAGAGATACCGCCACACTGCATAGGAGGAGGTAGTGCATGCATGATGGATGGCCCTACATCCTCATATGCAACGGAATACGGGGGCACAATACCGGAGAAGTACCTCTCGCTCACTTGATACCGGCGTATACCGGATGATAGGAGGGCAACGCATCGGCGTAACAATTAATTTGCAGGTTATAATTATATTGTAGTAGTTTAATATTTATTGATTATTTTTAAGTTGAAAAGTACAGGGCTTTTATTATATATTGTGAATATAATTAATATTCTTACGGAGAGTAAGGAAGAACATATTCCCGACGTTTCGAAAGTTTGCGGAAATAATTTCATTTTAAACGAGAAAGTCGAATTTAATGCAACACCTCCTGCACTAAGGAGGTGTTGCATTAAATTCTATTTTCTCGTTTCCTTATTATAAAAAAGATATCCATACTAATAATGTAAACCTGAAGAATTTGTTTGTTTGGACGCGCTAATCTTGGGAACTACTGGCCGGAATTGAAAAAAATGCTTTTGTGTTGAATAGTCCATTTATCGAGAAAGGCTATCAGCTATATACCCTGACGCTACTACCAAAAGGACCGGAGTTACGTGGGTGAAACCTCAGGGTAATACTGGTAGGTACAAAAACAAGTGACATTTGTGTAAAATATAGATATCGAGATAGCCAGTAAAAATACGGTAGGAAAATCCCTGTCTGCCGCTGCAGCGCACACAACACAGTTCGTAAACAAGATAAGTTTGTTACTCGACTGACATTAGCACAGATTATTACAACAATCGCGGGCGCGGTAGCGAACCCAACCAGGTTCAAAGAGAAAAGACCTGACGACGCAGCACTGTTTACGAAACAACTCGAACTGATCATGTCACTTATATTGAAACCTCCAAGCTAAGCCGAAATTTTACTTTATTATCTTCTGTAATCTGATCTCCGAAAACACTGGATCAATTTCAATGAAGTTCCGTCAAAATATGTTACTCTGTCCGGCTTGAAAGACTATAATTCCTCAGCATAGCGTGGCCGGTGTAAACGTATGAACCCCAACACTCTTATTACCAACTACTACTGCTGCTGACCCACCCATCCAACGCAAGAAACCCCACTTCCAGATCACCTAGAAGTTTTATATTTGGTACCAGTATAAGGGGTAGCTAGGCGCGTATACAAATAATAAAAACTCAGTGTTCGAGCAGATCCTCTGATACGCGACTAGAGTTACTCTTTTCTTATATGATATAAGGGATAAACGACCAGTTGGTAGATAAGTACCGCCGCCCATAGACTTCCGCATAATCCGAGGTTATGCAGGCGCGTTGCCGTCCTTTAAGATGGGAGTAAGCTCGTTTCTTGAAGTACCCTATATCGTATCGGTTCGTAAATACCGACGGTGGCAGGTGGTTCCACATAGAAATTATGCGCGGTAGGGAATTGCGCTTGAAACGCACAATTGTAGACTTTGGGACATCAAGGTAGTGATGGTGGAACTTAGAGTTCTGCCGTGATGTCCGAGAGTGTAATTCTGCTGCTGGTATTAATCCGCGCAACTCCTCGGAGCCCTCCCCGGTGTAGACGCGGTAGAGGATGCAGAGCGAGCCATCTCTTCGTAATGCCAAAGAATCAAGCTGCACGCCATAAACCTGATCCTCAACGATTCGAGACGTTGAATACGGTCATATGGGGCGAATTGATAATTGGGGCACCGACCCAAAGGTGAGAGCGGTACTCTATAAGCGGTCGGACCTGCGCCTTGTATAATTATAGCCGATGATATGGCGTGGAGTACTGCTTCACCCTATTGAGCACACCCAGCTTCTTGGAGACTAACTTAGCCTTCGCCTCCAAATTACCGAGGAATTGAACGTTGCTCGGGCCATTAGGGGGGTATTTTCGAAGAGAGGAGACACGGAGAAGGGTAAACGCGCAAAGTTGTTTTTTGGGGCTAAATTGGACAAAATTTTGTCAGCCCCATTCCGAGAACAAATTGTGTCTGAAGTCGAGTTATTGACGAAAATCAACAAAGACTCGACTTCAGACACAATTTGGTTCCGGTACTTGATGATGCTATCCCAGGAAATATAGGTGCGGCCAGTGTATAGTCCATTAGTGCATCACCAGTACTCTCATCCGCATAACAATAAATGCCGGTGGTTTGTAGCATATCATTGATGTGCAGAAGAAACAGCGTAGGAGACAGAACACACACTTGTGGAACACCAGCATTGATAGATTTGAGGTCCAAGCATGCACTGTCGACAGCAACCTTGATCTGTCAAAAAACTAGTACATTGGTCGCAAAGTTTCCCAGGCAGTCCGTAAGATGGAAGCTTCATGCCAGACCTGATCAAAAGCCTTCACTATATCCTGACTAACGGCCAGTGCCTCCCCTTGGTATCAACTGCCTCCGCCCACCGATGCGTTAAGTAGGTTAATAGATGGCCAGCCGAGCTTCCCTGAAGACAACCATATTGTCGGTCGCTAATGATTTGGTTTGTCTTTAAATAACGCAGGAGCTGGCTGTTAATTATGGTTTCCTTAATTTTGGGGAACAAAGGGTTTATCGCAATAGGTTGGTAGTTCTATGGATCCGAGCAGTCACCCTTTTCGGTGATTGGGTCCCCCAAAGCCGTCTTCCAAGATTGTGGACGACTCCAACAGAGTAGGAGTATTGGAAAAGACGCGTCAAAAACGGTGTCAACTCCGGAGCACATATCCACAGCACAATCGACTTGTGAATGTCCAATGAGAGTAGCGTTTTGCGCACATTACTCTGCCGAAACTCAATATCCGGCATTGAGTGTTCACACCGCTGGATAGTAATAGGGTGAAGTTCCACGGTCACCGAAAGTAGAGTTGGACGCAATTATCTCTAATTGTTTGCCGATCTCTTGAGCTCTCGGCCAGGAGATCGGCTTTCTCTTCTGCGGCATAGGCCAAACGAGACATCGTTCTGGTGCAGACATGGTAAGGATGGCTGAGCAAAACTCCCTATGACGGCCTTGGCGAGGGACCAAAAAGCACGAGTTCCTAAAGGAAGGCGAACTGGCCTCCCACCAATTCTGCCGATGTAATCGGACTTTGCCCCAGCAAAACAGTTACTTTTGTAGGACCTGGAAGCGTAATTATACACCTTTTTGAATTTGCTGGTTTTTTCATCCTGGGACGCTGACGCAAAATTCCAGGACCGATAGCACTCTCACATACGGTATAGCGCCATTCTACAGGAGCGATTGAACCACGGCTGTGATTTACCAGCAAGGAGTACCAATGTTTGTGGAATGAAGAGCTCCATTCCTTACTACACCACATCAGCAACAGCGTCACCAACAAGGTTGAGATCATCCAGCAAGAAGCAAATCCGTCCCCATGGGTAAAATGCAAATAAGAGATGCATCCCATCCCAATCTGCTGACCTATAGTGCCAGACACGACGGCAGCCAAGGAAACCTGGCCGTGATTGGCGTTTTACTGACACCGAACTGCGGATAAGATGGCCAGTGGAGCATAGACAGAAACCTGGTACCTTTCCGGTTTAGAAGTCAGCAGGAGGTCCAACAGGGAAGGTGTATGGTCTTCCACATCCGAGATTCGCGTGGACGATGAGGTCAGTTTTAAGGTAAGCCATATGCTAAGGCAAAGGCGTGAACAAATCTACCCGCGTGATCGGTAATGCGTGAGTTTAGCCATTCAGCATGATGAGCGTTAAAATCGAAAAGAACCACGATTTTTGCGATTGGGATCTTTTTTAGACGGGAACCCGTAGCCTATTCGATGTGCTCGAGGAGTCGGTCAATTTCAGCATTACCACTGTGGGGTCTATAAAAGAAAGCATAGAGTGGTCATCGCAATCTACGCGTAGCCAAATGATGGAGAAATCCCTCTCTTCAAGATTGCAGAGGCGACAAAAGCAGATATCTTCCGCGATGTATGCACACACTCCAGCATGGAACACAAAGGAGTGTACTAGCTCATACCTTGGGTACGAGAGGTATGATGTATCAATCAGAGAAGATATCTAAGCAAAGCCGGCTTCTGAATCCCTAGGTGGTGGTGGACGGCATTTAAATTTCAATGCAACCCCCGTATATTGCAGAAATTCACAACAAGAGCAGCAGGGGCAGCCTTCAGCTTGGTCTTGCATTTGCCCTTTGCAATCGCAAGGGGTTAACATGTGCTCATTAACATTAGCACATGTTCACCCCTCACCCCAGAATACGCGGGGCAGCCCAGGCTTCCAAAATAAGGTACAGGTCCTGAGCGTGGAGGCCCAGGGAGGGATTCTCCGGTATCATTAAAACACTGTGCTGCCATGACTGGGGGGGGGGGATCGGAGCTCCCACAAACCGAACGAAACGCGACGACAACAAAGGTTGGTTCACTTTGCGTCGGACTCATGTGAGAGAGGGATACTTCCCCGGGCGCGCCGGCCCAATTCAGCTGCAGACTTAAAAAGAATGCAGCGTGGCGCTACCTCATAAAAAAACTCTTTCTGAACAAACCTCATTCTGAAGTGAACGTGACGCGAAAATGTAAACGAGGCGCAGACGTTCCGCATGCCTGCTTTGAGCCAAAGACTGTTGATATTCTTACGGAGTAAGCTCACGAATGACGTCACTTTAGATATCCGTCTGCTTGTCCTAGTTGTGTGGCGCAACGGCATCCAGTCTCATTGCAAGTCTATCTCGTGTTATCTAAGGTTATCGGCCCACCCCGCTCGGGGCGTTGAGATCGAAACACACGCTAAAAATCATTTGGAATTGCTAACTAGATACTAGATTTATATTACCTATACTAATAATATAAAGAAAAACAGTATGTTTGAACGCGCTAATCTCAGAAACTACTAGCCCGGGTTGTATATGTAGATAGCGTAGGAGAGCAAACGAGCAGTGAGAGATGCGTTGCCAGTCGTACCGATTTAGGCGCGGCTGTCCCGATTTTTAGCACAAAATGAAATATCCCGCTTTTTGTAGATAGTCAAATGAATTTTAAATAGTTACATGCTAGATTATAACTTTTTGTCAACGAACAATCGAAACCCTTTAACGACTACTGAAGCCCACAGACATCCGCATTATTATCAAAAAGATACTTTACCTTCCATTCCCCCTTCCCTCTAATGGGCCAATGGGTACTCACAGATCGCATAAAACACGACAGCATTTCCATTACTTTTGAAGCAGCATCATGTGAGCGAGAGGCACGTACCTGGTCGTGGCGGGTTCATTCCGTTGCGATGCAGCATGACGCTACCGTTTTTTTATAGAATAGGGGGCATACGAGAACTCGGAACCATCCTACGACTACCGACGCTCATGAATATCTACATAATGACTATGCCGATGCGTTGCCCTCCTTCCCCCCCCCNNCCCCCCGAAATGGTAGACCGGCTACTCGCGAACCGCACAAAAGGCGACACTGAGGATGTCACTTTCCGGCGGTATTATGGGAGGGAAAGATATCTCCCCGGTCGTGCCGGTCCAATTCCGTTCACAGAAGGATCTCGTGTCATGTACCATGCATGGCACTACCTCCTCCTGTGCAGCCTGGCACTAGCCCTCCCTATTTTTGATTCGCATTATTGTCCCTCGCCCATGGGCCACAGGCTACTTACGAAATGAAAAAACGCGACAGCGTTGCTACCACATTACAGCCACCAGTGCCATGTGTCGTGCGGTTGTTACGAATGCCCAATCGGGAAATTGACTGAAAGAGGGCAACGTATCTTTGTAACCTGGTGTGGATGTTTATAGGTGTCAGCAGTTTCCTCCTCATACCGTTTTTATATTAGGGTCGGCTACATAATCTGGGGCATTAGACAAGAACTCCAGATTTTACAGGGCGATTACTATCTGACCGCTGCAACCCAGAGGAGAAGCAGGGCCAATACAAGATTAGGTCGAACTCGAATCCTCGAATCCGGGTTTTCTCGCGATGTTTTCTTTCACCATAAGAGCACTTAGAAAATGTATTTACGTTAGAAAAGCTCATAGGCACATGGCTGGGAGTGAATCTGGACCACCCGAGTGGAAGTCCGAAGCGCTAACCTCTAGGTCACTAAACTTATTGACCCATCTGCCAACTGTTCTTCTGTGTGTATGACCAACTCTGTATATCTCTGTATAGTAATAATAAATAACACATAGAGTGCTAATTTGGCAGTCAACACTAAGATTAATCATTTCCTCGACCAGTAAACATTCAGAATACACAATTATCTGCTTCCAAGAACTATAGTTAATATATTAATCCGTAATTATTCCATGTCGCTCTGGACGTCAGTGAGTGGCCAATGAGAAATCAATTCTATGTTTGCTTTAGTTACAGAACCACGCCCGCTTCACTATTACATGAAAAGAAAGAATAATTAATTTGTGAAACATAGCAAACATATTGATGTCTTAGGTTTAGGTTAATGTTACTCGTTACAATAACACTACTTTTACGGATTTTATCGCAATTTGATACTTTGACCTTATAAATGTACTTTATGTGTCCCAAATTGGTCCTTAGTGTTAGCTGATTCATACCAGCAGTGGTCTTCCGTTGGGCCAATTTGCGGAAGCAACAAAACAGTTACCCCGAGCACAAAGAATATTATAGTGAAGCGGGTGTGGTACTGTTGTCGAATAAGTCGGACGACCTCGCAACCCTACCCTACAACTTCCAGCTTCTTCCAAGTGACGTCTTAGAGGTGGACCGATCGAAATTCATTGGATTCAAAAGACTTCGTTGAAACAACTGAGGTTTTTCTCAGAAGAAAAACAGTATTTTGGCCAAAAAATGTAGGTATAATACGCATTGTCAAAAAATTACTTCAACTGATATAATTGTTAGATATTTTTTCACATTCACAAGTGCACTCTCTATTCTTTTACTCTCCCAACCGGTGGGACGGCAATTCGACACGACCGGAGAGCAGTCAGGCCCAGGAGCGACAGCTTAACGTGCTCTCCGAGGCACCCCCAGGTGTAACATCGCAAACTTCCAAACTCCGGATTGCTATTAGAAATTGAAAAATCCCATTAACAGTTTTTGTTCGGTGATACGAACACGGGACCTCATGGTGAGTACACTCACCACTTGATCACGAGGCAGTTCTCTCATTACGCATGTTGGCGTATTTTTAAAGCATCAGGAGGTTTGAATTGTGTGTTAATGCGATAAAGCCTTGACGAAATCGGTTCACTTGATTATTCACATTCGATTTACCCTCCCCCTTTTCCTGACACCACGGCATCGACATATTCCGCATAAAAATCCAAAAGTTGAGTGCAATTTTGAATACGAAAAAAGTTTATAATATCATGTGAAACATTAAAATAATCAAAAAACTAAACTAGAAATCCTAATTGGGCCGGCACGGCTGAGGAGGTACCTCGGGCTCACAGGATACCGGCGTAAAGTGGCATCTTCGGTGTTGCGTTTCGTGCGGTTTGTGAGTAACCGGTGGCCCATTGGGGGAGGTGTAAAGGAGGGCAACAGATCGGCATAGTAATTATGCTGATGTCCACGGGCGTCGGCAGTCGTAAACAGGCTCCGAATGCATATCAGTGTTACTTATACTACAAAAGAAAATACATCGATGATCAGCGTAACGCTTTCACGCTTACATCCCGTTACAAGTAACGCTTACGTTTCTTACGCACCTCTCACTTCAGAATGTGAACTTGCTCGGAGCAAACTTCAATCGCAGGTCGGAGCCGCCATATACAATTTAGATTTTAGAAACTTTAAAATACCTAACTTTTATGTATACATACTATAGTACAAAGGATCTACAAGAAAAGTATCTATTTATCTCTAAAAGGCCGGCAACGCATCTGCGAGTCACTTACTCACAAGTGGCCCAACTGCTCATTTCCCTTAAGTATAAAAAGTATAAAAAAGTCCTTAGAAGTTGTCTGTTTAAATGTGATCGATTTTCTCAACATCTACACACCCTAGGCTACTGAGCCCGTCCCCTAGGTTCAACCCTTGTCGTGGTGGTGGGTCTTAGTAGACTGGAATGAACCCAGGTGAAGCCAATTGAACCGAGGGGGTTCTTTGCTCTCCTTTTATAAGAAGAGGGGGCTTAAAGATCAGGAGGAGGAATCGCTCTCGGAACCCCTCTTATAAAAAGAGGGGACCTAAGAGCAACAGGAGGTGGCGCTTTTGCGCACGAGGCAAGGGGCGAGGATGGGAACCTCACCCCATTGCACTGTCCCAATGTCGGTGGGTTTGTCCTTTAGTGCTGGGCAACCCAATATGTGGAGGTAGACTTGGTTCCACAGCGGGCTGACTAGCCGTCGAGGTGCCCTGATGATTTGTTGTTCCGGGGCACCTCACCTAGGGCGGCACTGAGGCACTCGCGGTGGTTTTTGTGGGTATTAGGCACTATCATGTGCCGCGAGTCCTACACACCACTGGACCCCACCCAGGGCCGGTGGAGACGCGTAAATGCGCTTCCCTACGTCAAAAAAAAGGCTACTGAGCCCCACCGCCACGACAAGGCTTGAACCGTTGTGGGGCACCGGACGTCCGCGTAGGGCAGTAAAAAATTGCATTTACTGTCACGCAGACTTATTTATCGTATTTCAAGTAACGATTCTAAAGCAGTTTACTCTTCAACGAATATTTAATTGAACCATCACACGGCTCTATCAGACGTCGCTCGCATTAATTTGCACACAGACAATGAACATTGTGTACAAATTATAGACGTGGCCGAACCACTTCCAGATCGAGCCGCGCCTGCATTGCACACGCCCGGGGCATTACCATCGCTAATACAATTGTCTCTATTGGCAGGCGAACTGATCGCCGGGTGATAGCAAACCAACACGTACTGACATTTGCATTTGGTTTTGTTTTTACACCAAGGGCTTCCTTTGATGGCTACCCAAATCCATAGATATCCTTATAACTAATATGAATCATGTGAGTCTCCCCCCCGTATGTGTCCCAATTCGACTGTAATAGAGCATATCTAAGATAGAGTAGCGAAATATCCGTACACTCAAATACCCCGAACCAAACCAATGGGGTACCTTTTGTTTTCTTTATATCATAGGGGGACAATCGAACAATTGGGTCTTTTTTACGACTACCGCCTTCCTATTCAATCTCCCCCCCCCTGGGCTACCCGCTACTCACAAACTGCACAAAACGCGACACCGAAGAAGACATAATTTTACGACGCTATCATGTGAGCGAGAGGTGCCTCTCCCCGGTCGTGCCGGCCCAATTCCGCTGCAATGTAGCACTGCCTCTTACGAAACCAACCGAAAGAAACATACCGTACAAAACATGACCTGGTAATTTCAAAACTGTTCTAAAGAGAAATAACGTCCCGTAGTATTGAAGTTCAAAATCAAACTAATTCTTTGCGTCAATAATTTCTGCAGCGGCGATATAAGCCCTGAGTGATAAGGATAGTTCGCCCTTAACATTTTAATTTTTACACGTTACAATGAGAACAAATTCAATTCATGACAAAACAACGTCTGCTGGGACAGCCAGTACACATATATTTCTATATACTCTACGGACCCAGCTACCGATGCGGTTGAATAATGTAAATCATTATACCCTTTCGACGTGTGCTCAGTCCATATGTTTAGAAATGTGCAAAAATTGAGTATTCTAAGCACATGTGTGTGAACCGTAGAGGCCCACATGTCTCATACCCTGATCCACGTGCAAAATATAAATATATGTTCAGAAACAGCAAAAATGTGAAATAAGGGCCAAGTTGTACAGTTTCGTTTTATTTACAGCTGGTAAGACAAGAAGTTTAGGTAATATTGGATAAATGACGTCATGAATGTTTATGTGTACTATTACTAAACCATGTAGTTTTTTTATATTTATTTGTGTAAGAGTGTGAGTACCAGTTCTGTTCGATTTCCCAATGCATACTAAAGCCTTTATTCCAGAATTAAGTTTTACAGTTCTTCCGTCGTCTTCTACTTTACTAGAATCGTATGTTCGATCTCAGTCCCTCACTTTTCAGCTGGTATGTCTATGTCAGCTACAATTGTTTTGTCGCTATTATAAAATTTTTAACATGTAAGCATTTTGTGGTTTATTGAAAAGAAATTGTAAAAGTCATTTTTCTGGACAATGTCACATTTTTCAATTTCCTTATTATGTGAAATTTCAATTTCACAAGAGTAAATCTGCACCTGTTTCTCAAACCATGTTCTCTCAATTTTCTGTTTCATAGGTTTCTTAAATGTCATACTCTGAGTTACTTTACGCATAATAGGATAAAATGTTTAAATACGGTAAAATTAACCTTTAAATACGGTCTTAAATTGTTCATAAATTCACCATTGAACTTTGATGATATTATTAATCTGTTTATTTTATTCTACAGCAGTGTATGAAAGGTGTTAGAAATTTACTTAATATAAGTTATATCTTGTTGTATTTGCTCTACTATGATCTATGTATAAACTATGATCAAAGTTTCCAGTTATACATTAAATTACTGATCCTAAACCGTTAATTAGTTCTCTTTTAAACCTATCCTGTCCATATAAATGTTTATATACTATTTTATATCTATTAATATAGTACTTAACTGCATCTCTTATATTTCCTAAACTACTGTTCATAGGTTTTATATCTAACATATGTATAATGGCTCACTGGCTTTTAATATTTAGCATTTTTTCTATTGGAACCTGTGTTCGACAAGTGAAATAATATAGGGGGCTCTGTCTCTTAGCTTTCTTATGAGTGACATCACATTCTCTGGTTTTTCTTCTACTGTCCAGACGTACTTAAGACATTTCTTAAGTCATTAGTCTCGACTCGGCGTTTCCGCTATGTCGAGACGAACTCCATCAAGGTTTTCGGGTCCATTTTTGATATAATTATGATATAAATCCATTTTTAATGGAAAATCTTTGAAATGGTTGGATAAACATTATCTGTAGAATTTCTCATACTTGATTAGAACTTAAAATACTCAACGCTTATAGAAGCAGAGCGATTCACACATGTTCTCTAAACTTATTTAACAAAAATATCCTTCATGCACGGATATAATTTGTGTAAGAAAGGAATACATAATTTGTAACTCTTGACTCGCTGATGATGACTGCAGTTCCCTTCGTTTCTCGATTTGGACAAATTTATGTGTGTTACTGCAACACAAAATTTTCAAAAACTCCATAAATATTCTACTTATTGTATGTTTGTAATGTGTGGAACGTTGCTGGGCCCACGATGGGTGTCAGTCGAAATATTTTAAAACGAACATTCGATAAAAAAATGTATTTATATTTTATAATTTCATTCATTGAATACATGATTCCTATAAATAACGTACTAACTAGACCGAAGCTTAGTTACGTATATATGATCTGTGAGGCGCTCAATGGCATTTTATACGTGTTGGTAGAGAACGAAAACATCGCGAGTGTCCTCTTCCTAGCCACTCTTTGTATTCAGGCCAGTTCTCCGTAGCCACGAGTCCCTGATTGTATTCTATAACTGAATCATCGCTAGTCCCTTGTTTACTGTCCAATATGTCACCATCAGCATGTTTGGGTTATCATGTTGTTTGAACACCCAAGTGATTGGTATTCATAACCTTTTTGCCCGACTGTACTATGCAAAGGAGGATTTTTGTGTTGCGTCACGTGTTCAGCTGTCTGTGTTTATATGTTTGTTCCTTTCAGGCACCGTATTGCACAAACACGTGGATAGATTTTTGTGTTGCGTCACGTGTTCAGCTGTCTGTGTTTATATGTTTGTTCCTTTCAGGCACCGTATTGCACAAACACGTGGATAGATTTTGATAAATCATACATCAATCAAACCTTATTTTTTATTATTTTATTTTATTTCATAACTTATCTTACCCGTACATGTCTAATACGATAGCAAAGTACACAACATATTCATTGACTTAATAAAAAAATATATTTATGTACACTGTTCCAGTCCGATTGAACGAAACCAAAACTATCATCAAAATTGAAAATGGCGCCCATTAGACGCCATATTGTAAAGTATAAAAAATGAAAGTCGAGTGAATTACATCATCCGTAGTATCGTTGAATTAAAATTATTATTACTATATTACAAAACTATGTAATCACTTTGAATTAAAATTATTATTACTATATTACTAGACTATGTAATCACTTTGAATTAAGACTAAGTTAAGCCTAACTTACCTGAAGCCGATTAACTTTACAGAAACTTAAACCCTTCAGGAAACTGGCCTACTTATCTAAAAGACTGGCAATGCATCTGCAATACCTCTGGTGTTACAGATGTCTCTGGGCATGTAATCACTTACAAGTAATTCATATGCTCGTTTGCCACTATGAAAAAAAATTGAAAAATCTCAATAGTAGAGTTCGATCAGACACGACTCGTACCTGGGAGCTCCACATCAGTAGTGCAACATGCTTACCAACACGAATAGCACTATCCCAAGTCGTAACCGTAACAACATGGATTAGGTTAATGATTGTAGTACGCGAGTATTTCATATGCTATCGTCGTTAATCACGACATCCTGCAGCATTTCCTCCCACCGTTGTGTTCCTGGAACCGCTCCCAATTCAATCCACGTGCCTAACAGGACGCCGTTTTATTAGAAGTTTGGTTACTTTATCGAAATCCAAGAACTTGGCTTGAATTTTAAAACGTAACACTTCTATTGGTGGTGATGGCGATAGATTGAAAATCGATAGCACTGGCGGCATGCAAGAAAAAGAATGATATAGTAGTAACGTTACGAGTCACAGTAACGTTCCTAATGGGCGGAACCTGCGAGGGAGCGAGCGTAACAAGTCGACTATTTCACTTAACGGGCAATTCGTTCACAGATCAATTAGAGAATCGTCATCACATAAACCTATATCGCCAGTAATCCGACCCACATGCAACCACGTACAGCAAGTATAGTGTGAGGGGAAACTAGTAGACTTTTGATGACCGCGCCCCTCATCGTTACTCAGGCGTTGCTAGCTGCTACGACTAAGTAGAAGACAAGTGTAGTATGAGCGTCTGATAGATTTACACATTGAACGCATCGTTAAAAGTCTCTGAATTGAAGAAACTAAAACTACAGATTGTAGGTAAAATAATTTCTTAATGACAGACATGTAGCAGTGACACATCACACTTGGAACCCGCAGGGACCACATTTTTTATTTTGATACAATAAAATACTCACATTGACACAGCAGGCGTGTCACGAATACCAAACAACCTTTTCGTATTCCACTACAAGTCAAGAATGTATGAATAAAATATTTATTTAACTTTTCCGTCTGTAGAAAATAGAAATGGTACATATAATAAAAAAAAAAATCAATAAGATATTGAAGACTGAAAATAAATTAGGATACATAAACTTAAATAGACCTTGTTGTATGTCTCTCATTTAGTGGACACAGGGGTAGCTGTTTAATGGTGGTATCTGCAAAATATTAACATACATAAAGTCCAATAGTGATGAGGTTAGCAGCTAAACCCTTAAGGGATCGCTTTGTTCTCTATCTGTTCGTTGGTAGAAACGATAAAACCCGCCTCGGTGACGTAGACACGTTAATTTGTAAAATGATAGATAACATGATGAAGATAAGCAAAAAATCCGAAATTTTGTCATTAATATTGCACAGAAACAATCATTACAACCATAACACTTGTATTTGTAATCAACTACGTCTGCAACTGTAAGTTTGTCAGCTTTTATAAGTTGTAATGCGCGTACCTTCCATTAATTTGATAATTAAGATTTCTATTCAAAATTCATATGCTTTTTATTTATATATATTCATCAATGATCAACATCGATGTATCACATGCCATAGGCGTTATCCACAATGAAAACGTTGTCGACTGATTCGAAGCGGCTTCTCAAAGGATCATTTAACAACAGCTTTCAGTGGTTTTCGAAATAGGGCCACAAGGAAATATGTAAAATATCAAAACACGACGTAAGTTCTGTGGAGGCAGCAATTATAGACATTTGCACAAGTATTTAGATCGCACACTCCAGGCCACGCGGCTCTGTCGGCCTCTTTTGTTTTAATTATCAGCTGACAGTTGGTTTAATTTAAGGACTGCGAGGTTGTGTTACTTTGTGGATAGAGACATTTAGATAGAAGAATCCATGTATTAATACATGAAGATAAAAAAACCATCCCTTTTATAAGGAGTTGCGCGAACGGAAGCATTTGAAGTTTAGTACAGTTTGAGATTGTACGAAGAAGAAAGATGTGCCTAATATTTAAATATAACATGCATTCGATTTTAGTATTTGAATTTAAAAAAAAACATTACTCACACTACGGTAGACACACATTGATTCAGTCTCTGTAATACACAAATTGTGACACTGTCAAATATATGGCGATTACACTTAGTTTTTATAAAATACCTACAAGGGGATTTCATCGTCAAGCTGCATTTGAAGTCGAATATTTTCGTTAATAATTAAGATCGAATTTCGATCTCTGTGGTAGTTCCACAGTATTATGTAATAGAGTTAAAAAATATTATGAGAACTATATTAATTTTCATAATATTTTTTTTTATCTCGAATATCATTGACACTCAATAACAATACATGTGGGATATTTGAGTAAGTTTTGAGAAACGTGTATCAGGATTTCTCGCTCTGCCCTATATTAGGGTCAATTCATACTAGCACAGAGTCGAAGCGCATCGAAGCGTCAAATTCCTCACAATTGCGTATTCGCGTGAATTAGCGCGAGAATGCGCGCTTTTCCGATTGCCGTCTGACCAGACGGCGCATAGTTCGCCTAATAGCCGCTTGGCTTCGCGCGAATTCGCGCGCACCAATCAGAGTTGCTCGCGCTTTTTTTTTTTCCTTGGAAGAAATATGTTCATTACGTTGTGGAAATAAGGGTGAATTTGCTATATTAAGTTTCGGATTGACGCTTCGATGCGCTTCGACTCTGCGCTAGTATGAATTGACCCTTACACGCAATACAATTTTATCTAGTGATGTTATCAGTATGTATTGACACAATTACACAAATATTATTCATTAGTTCATGCATGTGTTGGCGTGTGAGTGCGCACACTAACATATCGTGTTTCATCACACATCAATACAAGCGCGCAAGTGTAAATTATAGTTGTGTGAACAAATAAACAGGCAGACAGGAAATGTTGCACTGCCTTAATGAATCCTGAAGTTGAAAAATGAGGGCGTATTGGCCTTAGGATGAATTTGAAACAAAATAAAGATCATGTTTAACGAACACGTTCTCCCCAGGCCGGTCAACGTTAATGGTGCTAATCTCGAAGTCGAAGACGAATACGTCTCGGGCAACTATTGCAATTAGGTAGATGTAACTTCGAGAAGAAAGCTGATAGAAGGATTCATTTGAGTTGGGCATCATTCCGGTAGCTTCGACACATTCTCACGTCGTTCTATACCGCAGAGCTTGAAGATCTCCAGCCTATGCGTTCTCCCCGTGGTGACCTACGGGGCTGAAACATGGCCTCTTTATTCAGGACTGGTCCGCAAGTTTGTGGTGGATCAGCGGGCTATTGAGCAACGTCAAAGTCGGGGGCCCTCCCGCGATACCTCGACAGGTCCCTCTGGCCATGATAATAATAGTTAAATTAGCTGTTACAAACACTCTCATATCGGATGCGTCTCTTCCATCTACGGGAGAGACCCTAAACCTAGTCTTGTCGCCCGACGAGCACTCACATCAATCCGATGGAAGCGAAGGGAAGCACAATACAGCTTCCCTTCGCTTCCATATCATAATTTCAGGACCGAGAAAAAAAAGACGTTACCTCGAAAAACTACAAACTCGAAAACTAGTGTAGTGAATAAATCAAACATATGAACATTAGCGGAGAGTTATAGAGACGCGTTAGTGTTATTTACGTAAACACAAAAAAGCGTAAAAACATCAAAGCGCGCCGTCTGACTCCCTCCTTTGATTACCAGACGGGACTATTTAAATGCGGGTTTCAGACGTCGCGAGATGCGCTGAAATATCAATCATCACGGGACTATTGCACGTTGATACACTGGTTTCATATAAACTTCACCCCTTCAGAGGTTGAATTTCTAAAAACATTTCTCAGTGTTCAGTTACATCATAAAAGGATACCCTTAACTAAATTTGAAGCTTCTAGATGCGGTCGTATCTGCTGCGCGTTCATAAATAATTCGGTCGTGTTTTTTTTATAATATAGGGGGACAAACGAGCAATCGAATCTCCTACGACTACCGACGCGCATTAACGTCAGCATAATTGCTATGCCGACGTGTTGCCCTCCTTTTCACCTCTCCACCCAATGGGACACCGGCTACTCACAAGCCGCACGAAACGCGACACCGTAGGTGTCACTTTATGGTGGTATCAAGTGAGAGAGAGATAGCACCCCGGTCAAACCGGCCCAAATCCGCAGCAATGCAGCAGTGCACTAAATCTTACAACTTACTTTCTCGTGTTTGCCTGTTATATATAAATATATATATAGATGTCCAGTTTTCTTTTATTTAATATTACCACTAGTCTCGGTGTAAGGGGTAGTGCCTTGCTGTATTGGGCTGGGACGACTTGGTAGGTACCTCTCGCTCATATGATACAGCCGTGAAGTTTCAGCTATGTTTTTTGTGTTTCTGTTGGCCCATTGGAACGGAGTAGTAGGGCAAGTATAAGTCAGCATAATGATTATGCGGATGTCTATGGACCACGGTCACAATTAAAGGCAGTTTGCCCCCTTAATCTATACACATTATAAAACAATATATGCATAATATAAAAGGTTCCTAAAAGCTGTATGTGATACATTTACTCAAAATGTACAGAACGGTTTTTTTATAGAATATGGGGCAAACGAGCAGGTGGTAGGTATGTAACTACCGCCGCCCATAGACATCCGCATGACCCAAGGTTATGCAGGCGCGTTGACGTCCTTTAAGATGGGAGTGAGGTCTTTTCTTGAAGAACCCCATATCGTATCGGTTCGGAAATACCGACGGTGGCAGCTGGTTTCACATCGAAGTTGTGCGCGGTAGAAAATTGCGCTTGAAACGCACATTTGTAGACTTTGAGACATCAAGGTGGTGACGGTGGAACTTAGAGTTCTGCCGTGATGTCCGAGAGTGGAATTCCGCTGCTGGTATTAATCCGAACAACTTCTCGTCGAAACGGAACGGAAAACTCCCCGTCGTAGATGCGGTAGAAGATGCAGAGCGAGGATTTTCCCATAGTTTCACCAAAGGATAGGGCTATTCCCGAGGAAGGTTTTATTGTATAATTTGATTATTATTCACGGACGAACTGGGGCAGCTTATATAGTATACTCGATAAAACTCGGGCAGTATTGTATTCATAATTTTCTATAACTTTCTCGGAAACTCCCGGCCTCTTATGGTATAAGTCTCGTGTTGTATCCCGACAAAGAACTCATTATTATGTATCAATAGTTTCAAGGTGCCACTAGCAGTCCGTCCCGGCCTCGCACGGTTACTTAACAAAATGTGCCAAGAATTCCTTGATTTACAAAAATGTAAAAAAAATATAAATTTTACTATTGGCCTCATAAACACTACACGTCACAATGAAAACGATTTCAGTTTATGACAGAACAAGGTCGATTACTTTGACTATTGTTTTCACACCTTTGGTTATTGCGCTATTGCAATAATTTAAAAATTGTCAAAGTAGTACTATTACTACTTTGACAATTTTTATCGCGGTTTATTTAATTATTTAACTAGCCCGACGTTTCAGAAGCTCTACAGCAACCATGGTCATGGGCGGACTTTGATGACAGATTTCCTGATCCCATAAATTACTAGTACTAGTAGCCAAAGAATTATAGTTATTTAGTTTTTCCGATTAACGCATACATTACTTATTACATCGTGCTGTACTGAGGTGTTATGTTTAGTTTTTAATTCGGTTATGTTTATCACAGGGTCTTATTGCTGTAAAGCTTCTGGAACGTCGAGCAAATTAAATAATCAAATAAGCCGTGATAAAATGGCTAAAAGTAGTTTATTGTCATGAGTAATATTCGTGTAAACTGAAGACATCAACCTTTGGTTATATTATGTAATGATCAAAAAGTTTTATAAAATGTTATATAGCCTATATTCGTCACATGTAATGTAGGATCTATGGTAAAAGGTTTTTTCAAATCAATCCGGTAGTTTATGAGCCTATTAAATGCCAATATACAAACAATGAAATGTTTCCTCTATATAATATTAGTATAACTTTCTATATAACAATAGTATTAAGCTCGCCACAAATTCATCTGCAATAGCGGGAGAATTAACATTTGTCCAAAACTATTTCAATCGTTAGAAAAGACACAACATAAATTACATACCTATACATTCCCATATAATACCTACATAATATTAATTTTCACTATCATAAAAATCACTAAAATATTATATTTGGAGGCAAAGATTTTCTTACACAGCCAAACGTATGTGCAAAATTTCTATAAATAAATTATAATGTTTAAGCCCTGAACAAAGTAATAAGTTACAGGCACTTTTTATAAAATAAACCATAAACAACATGACACATTTACGAGGTGCAGTGGCGCATTCACGTCTTATTTAGCTACAGGGTTGCCAGCGCAAAGAATAATTATGCCATTTGTGTAGTATTTCGTTTTTGTAAAAAGAGAGAGTGTAATTATTACCTTGTAGTCTTACTGGGTTAGTACGACCGGATGAGTCCTCTCACTCACGTAATTAACTACAAAGTAATGGGTATGCTACCGGGTCTCGTGCGGTTAGTTAGGTGGCCCTTTGGGTGGCATGGGATGGGATGGATAGGGTTAGATTCCTCGTATGTCCCACAATGAAAAAAGATTAATAACAACTGAGGACACGATTCTTTTTAATCTTAAAATCGTTGTGATTTAATAAGTATGGGAATGACATTCTATCATTTTTATCTTAATCTTCAGAATTTAAGTTTTACGTTGTTCAAATTGCAAACACAACCTCTTTTGTGATAATTTACATAACGTAAATTACTTGGTTGATAATATTTTTTTATTTCTTGTTCATTAATATAAATTATTATTTTTTTAAAGCATAAGCTTTAAAATGAATAAACCTCTATAATTTGTTTCAACAAATTATATTGAATGTTTAATTTCATAATCTCTAAATCGCATAGTAATTATTCTTAAATACTTTTTAATATTTCTGAATGCCCAGTATATAACACTATACAGTTTAGTAAGTTATAAAAAAGCGACAACTTTCTAAATCGAGAGTTTTCGAAACTTCTTTATTTCATACATTTATTCTGAACGTGTACATTTTAGGAATCTAATTTTCTTGTTCAATTCGTCTCGATCTTGCTTTGACCTCGAAAAGTAAATTTATTAGGTCGTACAGTAATACACCTAAATTTACTTTTTACATTCGCAAATGTGTATTTGTTAATCTATAACACTTGTATGTTATACAATACGTCAATGTTGAATTTTCAATGTCGGATAATTTCTCCCTAAATCTAGGCAGATATGTTTGCACCACTTGACAGCCAGACTAGATGTCCAGGGGAGACAGGGGCGGGTGATAGACGGGCTTAGCACCTCCACAAAGCGATTAACCATTACGCAAGTATTAAAACTATGCCGCAAGTTTATTTTAGACTCCAACAGATGTGACTTATGTGCGCCGTTAAAAATGTTCGTTTAGTTTTATTATAAGAAAGATTTACTTCTACATCTTATTGTTTTCTTGTTTGATGATATGGTGCAATGGTATCAGTTATGTTTGGGTGTAGCGGGTTCGAATTCCGTAAACAGAAGAGACAATCTTACAGAGTAATTTTTTGAAGAATATAAAAAGGGTTTTCAATATTTTTAAATATATATGAAATAACGATTTTATATAAGCGTTATTAAAATGTAGTGGGGTGATAAAGCGAACAGAGTCACTGTGATTTCATTACACAAAGAAAGAATAGAGCCAAATGCAATTTTTGAAACTCTCCAAACACTTGGTGCTAGTCAAATGTTTGTATACCGGGCTAATAATAGGTACAATGAGACTTCCTCTGTTCGTGGCAGAGAAAGATCTGGCCGTCCACGTAGTGTTCAAACGAAAAAGGTAGCCAAAGCAGTAAGGGAAGGAATTCAAAAAATCCGCTACAAAAAATCATCCAGATGATATGAAAATAGTGTTGATAGGTCACAACTGCCTTTGGTTTAGTCAAGCCTCGAGGCACGGAGAGCACGT
>JAFELO010000499.1:0-17196 GCA_017140195.1 Eumaeus atala
CTCTAGTGTGTTTCTTTGACTACCTTCTCTAGTGTGTTTCTTTGACTACCTTCCCTAGTGTGTTTCTTTGACTACCTTCTCTAGTGTGTAATCCGTAAAGAATAATTTGTATAAAGCAAAAGGATCATTACAGTCAACATCCTCACGTAAAAACTTTTCTTCGTCCGAATACTCATTTACTAATGAAGTTCTTCCTTTTACTTCTTGCCATTCTTCATTGTTATCCTCAACCAAATCTTCCTCCGAGGAACATACCATAACTTTGCTGGTTACGTTAACAAAATCTTCGTCTGAAGAGGAAGAAAGTATTCGTAATCTTGATGCGTTTCTCCTGCCTCTATTTACACTTTCATCAGACGAATCACTTATTTCCAAATCCATGTTATGGGCAATATTAGAATTACATTTATAAGGTCAAAATTTAAAAAATATAATTTCAACACCTTTTTGTTATTTTTACCGGCATAGATCGGGATATAAAAACAGCACGAGTCAAACAATTTGCAAAGTAAGCACTCAATGTACTACTGAAGAAACAAGAAGCGCGCGCAAGCCTGAACGCGCGGCCAGATGAAGCGCGACATAGATCTAAGCGCCGCCTGGTGGTGCATTAAATAAAAATTCGCGCCGGCTGGAACGTGTTAAGCCACAGAGTGAGTTTCTTTTTACAAGCACTTCCTGGCAATGAATAAAATTAGATAATACGATTTAGTTTATTGTACTAAAAACCGCAAATAAAAAGTAGAACCTTCGGGAAAAACTATAATTGCAGATGGTGGTAGGGCAGACCTTTACGAATGTGACGCTTAATTGTATAAAGTTGCGGAACATAGTTTAGTTGTGAGTGTTTCTCTATAACCACAGCCAGGATAAATAGTTGTCTGACGGTAAGCGCTTGCCAGTGCATATAGACCTCAGAGGTGGGTATAAGAAAAGCGATGCACCGACCTTAAGGACTGAACATTGGACTCTCTCAACTATGAGGAAATGCGTCTTAGCAGCGTTACTTCAGACATTAACACACTACGCCAATACAGATTGGGCAAGTGTAAAGTATACAGATTTGCTTACTGCGCGGTCTGCGATGCTCCTCATTATTTTAAATATTTGAATTAGTTTTCTGATTCTTGATGCCAAAAGTTCTAAGTGCGGAAAGAAACTGAGGGTATCACCCAGCATGATGCTCAGGTATTTTATATTATTAACGGTGGTTAATTTGGGGCACAAACAGCCATCATTTGTCAGAGTATAATCCTGAAAATGCAAAGTCAGTTGGCGCTTTCTATGAAATGCAAGACATCTAGTTTTATTAGGATAGATTATTTATATATCTAGTTTTATTAGGATAGAACATTATCAAAACGCCATTTCGATACCGTATTAAGGCCTTTCTGCGTTAATGGGCAGGAAACGGCATGAAACGAAACAACAGGACCGTGTCATCGGCAAAAGTTATAATTTTTTCATTTGGGTATCTTCTGTCGACCGAGCACATTTATATAGATTAAGAATAGCGTGGGACCGAGGACACTACCCTGCAGTACGCCAAAAGAGACTATAAAAAGCGTGACAAAAGCTTTAGCTAGATGTAAGACCACAGCCAGAACCTTATTTTGTCTATCTATGTTACTGATTATATGGTCAGTTAACTCAAGGACCGCATCCTCGATTGATCTACCGGATCGAAAGCCGAATTGCGTTGCGGAGAGAATGACATTTTTCTCAAGGAAATCTACCAAACGCCTGTTCATAACACGTTCTAAAGTTTTTGACAAGATAGGGAGCAATGAGATGGGTCGGTAGCTGTTAACCAATCCAATATCACCATCTTTGTAAACAAATAAGATAAGTGATTTTTGAAACTATCTGGAAATACTCCTTCAGTCAAGCAGAGATAACAAAGGTGATAATTGGCGCTACAAGTACGTCCCTATGCCTCTTAATAACACAACCCGGTATCCGATCAATTCCCATCTTCCATATGTCCTTTAGCCCAATAATAAGGTTACGAATTTCGAACTCACCTGTTGGCAACAATACCAAGGAATTATTAAATATAGGACCTATAGGAATATAGGACAAGGAATTTTTTGTGCCACTTAACATTTTCTGAGCAAGATTATAACCATCGTTAACAAAATACGAATTAATATTATTTACATCATTGAGAGGGGAATGACTAGTGGTTAGGGATGAAGATTCAGCAGTTGCGTTTTTAAAGTGAGTTGCAGATTTTATAGGGTTCCCCACAGAACTTTTTTATTTGCACCAGCTCTACGAATTTCTTCCCTGTAGTAAGCATATTTGTGAAAAAATAGTGAGTGTGTTAGTGTTATTATCAATATACTTCGAGTAGTCTTCCGGGGAACATACATAGGCGTATGCGGGTGTAAAATAGTCGATGTCGTGATTGACAATATTACAATCTGATTTTAAGTTATCGAATTGTATGAACTGGACGTGAGAATGTGTAATCTAGTATGGGATAGTGCGTGCGTGTATATATGTGTGTGTGTGTGTGTGTGTGTCCGCGATCCTGCGTGCGTGAGTGCGTACTTGCGCGTGCGTGCGTGGAAGCGTGTGCGTGTGTGACATATGTCTTAGAGCACTTTTTATTAAATTGGTAGTGTTTCGTATAATATTGACTAATTTTAAAAGTGTTGGTTATGTTAAAATGTGATTCAATGCAAAGTATAAAGAAAAGGATTATTTTTTATTTGGGTATGCAGTAAATTTTATAGGAAAGATATTTTACAAATAATATATACGTATATTTGTGTGGTGTTATGATTTGGAGGTATCAAAATAGGTCTTAATATAAAAATTTTAAGCTTAAAGTATAAAAAATTACATTTACATCAGTTACATATAGTCACAAAGACAATTTTAGGAGGTCCTTCTCATCACAAATACTTATAGGTGGCTGGTTCTCCCCTGGACTAATGTAAACTTGACCATAGGATGTCCGTGTTGCGATAACTTTTTTGATTTTTGCTAGTACTCTAGCATGAAAAAACAGTATTGACGTTTTTTTTGTGAGCGACTCAGATATAAAAAATGCTTTTATATTTGTTGTATTTAACGACGGTGAGTTGGAATATTTTTTTCAATTTAGTATACTCCCTATACTTTTGTAAATAATATTCTCTACGCATTGCGCTGGCAAAATTTACAACGATAGTTCCACACTTGATGCGCTATACGTCACGAAATTGAGAGTCCTGTAGTGCGGTCTTGATAGATACGACAACCTACATCTTTAACAATCTGGATAACAGTATCCTCCTTCTCACCCTCCTGTTTGGGTATGTTACGTAATTCGATTGAAGAATTACGCGAGTTCTTTTCGTATACCTCCAATTTGGCCTCAAGAATTTCAATTTGTTTTTTGTACTCCTTATTTTGATGCTCTAAGTAACATTTTGTTTAGTATTTCGTCATACTGTTTAGACATAAATTAAAGGCCATTTCGAATGCCGTTATTGTGGTCTACCATCGTATTAAAAGAGCGATTGAAGGTATGAAACCTCGAATCCTGTTGAATTTTGAGATCCGCAATATTTTCCTGATTTTTGTAAGTGTCGAATCTGGGCCATCCGAGTAAGAGCAGAAAACGTGCGCTTATGGCGTTTGGTTATATTTGGACATTCACTTTTATCCATATCATACGGCTTATTCAACTCAGGGTCCGACGAACACTGCACTGTGTGTTTATTATGTTAATTGTTTGTTATGGTTGTACATAGTGACGTCTTGTAACGCAGGTAATTTGATATATTGTTTTCTATAGTAGGCGGGCGGGCGTGCTTGACAAGTATACACCAATGGTGGCCAAGGCAAATGTGATTGGCAGATTTTTAAAATATGGCTTCTTGGCGTAGGCGCAGGATTGGATAAAAAACTTAATGTTACTTGAGTAATGTAGACGGACTTAGGAGTGCGAAGTACCAGGCTTGTATGATGGACTGTGGTTGTGACCTCTCTGCGAGTTGTGCGCTCCTGTTTATAGAAAACACACACATTTGTGACACACGACTGCACAACGTGGTCCGGAGCGAGAGATACATAACAGAGTACGAAGAGTTTTAATCAACTTGATCTCGGAAATCGCTTGTAACTTGGAATCAAAAACATGCAGTTTCGAAAGTGTACAAACGATTACATAATATCAATTTCAACCATAGATAAGTCATAGACGCACCCCATTGTTCGTCCTAATCTCTCTTGCCCTCCTCCCCACCAATTGACCAACGGAACTCAAACTGCGACAGGGTAGCAACCACTTCACGGCAGTGTCGTGTGTTTAAGATGTGTGAGCCTCCTCGTGCTGGTCCGAATCAGCTGCAATGCTACAATGGCCTTACCTCTTACAATCAGCCGCATGTCGTTATTCTCCTTCGTTATCAGTGATGAGAACTCAGTTGACACATACAAGTAAGAGGTTGTGCCCTGGTGCATCGTATCGTAATTGAGCCGGCACGAGCAGATCCCCCTGCTCGTCTCGCCTCTCGCTCACATGATAGCGCCGTATAGATACATATTCGGTGCCCATTGTTGGAAAGGAGAACAAAGCATCGGCCTAGATGTTCATGAGTTAAAAGGTGCGTCCCATTTGCCACAAGTTCAAAAAAAAGTTTTCGATTACTATCGATGTCTATAGACATCTACGCAACTGTTTTGCAGATGTATAACGCTGCCTCCCTCCTCCAGTGAACCACCGGAAACTCACAAACCTCACGAAACGCGACGGCATAGCTACTACATAGCTATAAACTTAAACAGCCTTAAAAAAAAAACTTAAACAGAACAAAACATAATATTTGTATGTGAATTATTAGTAGAATTGTGGAATACAGGGGGCTTCAGATTTGTCTCTGGAAGTAGACTTAGAGATGAAGAAGAGAAAGTGTTAGGTAAAAAAGTTTTACAAAATCCCAACTCGTCGGAAGCACACATATAATGTATGTTTAACGATGTTACCCATATCTGGCACGTCATGAAATGTGCGGTAAATCCGTATCATGTATTAGAAACACCAAGGGATGGAAAAGCTTATAATATTCTAACTTTGTTTATAAAAGTAATGTTTTATAGAAAATAATGTAGCCATTGGTTATGGATCTATCACCAGTATTTATACAAATATAAACCTATAGTGGGGACGACATTGTCCTCTTTACCCTTTTTTGTATTTTTTTTCTTCGGAGAGGTAGTGCCATGCTGCATAGGAGGAGGTAGTGCCATGCATGGTGCATGACATTACATCCTCCTATGCAACGGAATTGGGCCGGCACGACCGTATCTCTGGCTCACATAATACTGCCATAAAGTGACATCTTCAGTATTACGTTTCGTGCAGTTTATGAGTAGCCGGTGGCCCATTGGGGGCGAAGGAGGCACCCTATTCTATAAAAAAAGAATACTGCACACGAATAGGATATACTCCAAAACCTGACCACGGTAAGTCAAGAGGTGGGACTTCTGATAATTGGGCAAAAAAGGCAATTAATGACCAATAAGCACAAAGTGTAGGGTCCCCACCATGGTTCAAGCCTTGTCGTGGCGGTGGGGCTTAGTAGCCTGGGGTGAACCCAGGCGAAACCAATTGAACGAGGGGGACCTTCGCACTTCTAAGAGGGGGCTTTAAAGATCAGTGGGAGGAATCGCTCTCGGTACCCCTATTATAAGAAGAGGGGACATAAGAGCAACCGGAGGTGGCGCTTTTGCGCACGGGGCAAGGGGCGAGGAGGGAACCCATTGCACTGTCCCAAAGTCGGTGGGGTTGTCCCTTAGTGCAGGGCAACCCCATCTGTGGAGGTGAAGTTGGTCCCTTAGGTCGCTGACTAGCCGTCGAGGTGCCCTGATGATTGTTGTTCCGGGGCACCACACCAAGGGCGGCACTGATGGCACTCGCGGTGGGTTTTGTGGGTATTCAGCACTATCACGTGCCGCGAGTCCCACACATCACTGGACCCAGGGACGGTGAAAAAGGCGCGTTAATGCGTTTCCTTGCGTCTATAAAAAAAATTTAAAAAGAAAGCGTAGAGACGAGGTATGCACACCAGATACGTTATATCGACGAGTATACTTACTTGGGTCAGATAGTCTCTTCCGAAAACAGGCAAGTCAAAGGGATCAGTCGTCGAATAGGTAACGTCTATTTACAGATAGCATGCTAAAATTATATCAACTTTTTTTGATCAGTGATTTGAACATCAGCGTAAGTATGCCGATGCGTTGGCCTCCTTTTCACCTCCCCACCGATGGGCCACCGGCTACTCACAAACCGCACTAAACGCGACACCGTAGTTGTCACTTTACGGCGGCATCAAGTGAACCTCCCCGGTTATGCCGGCCCAATTCATAGGATAGGAGGATGCATGGCACTAACCGCTCCTATGCAAGATGACACTACGTCTCACAAACTAAAGTAATTATTATTATCTTGACCGAGGGAACCACTCGCCCCTCCCCCTGGTGACCTCAAAGGCTAGAGGGGGCTAGAAGAGCTCGTTGAGCTATCACGACTGAGGTTTTACAACAGCCACGTGTTAGTCCAATTCGCTAATCAAGGGTGGGTGCAAATCCACAGCTGATCTTTTCTTTAGCTTTGCTATGAGTCTAGCGAGTTCACAGAGAAATACTTTTTGACTGAAATAAATAATAATACACATAATCATCACCATCATCATTATCAGCCCTCATCCGTCCCTTGATGGACGTAGGCTTCTATCAAGACGACGGATACCCTAATTAATGATAATACACGTAATAAATTATAAATGTGTAGAGCCAACTTGTGTGTGATATTTTCCCACTTAACTTCAATGTGCACAATGTACTGTTGTGATATTTGAACTTCTAACAAGGGACGTTTAATTGGTAGAGGGACCAATTTTCTAGGAGCAATATAGCCTTTCGATTTAACAAACTGTTCTCCGCAGATGACTATAACGAAAATTGGCATTTAAAAGTTTAGCAAGACGGAACAGTTTACTAAATCGTGAAATGATCTTTCCACGCTCACAATATTTGTGAAAGACCTAAACAGCGTTATCCCACGCTATGGGGCAGATGAAAGAAAATACATTTATTATAAATAGAGGTTTTACACTTTACATTTACTTGCTTGTATAGTCGTGCCAAATTGCAAATTTCTAGTGCCAACACTGTTTGAGCTAAACAGGGAATGGACGGACGGACAGAGGAACAGAGGAACAGAGGGACGGATGGACGGCCTTACTGAGAATTACGGTGGCGAAACTACAAGGGTTCCTTGCTGACCACAGAACCCTAAGGTTTTATGAGAAAACAGATGTATATGTACATATATATTGATATTTATACGGCGGGTGTTCACTATAGTCGGGTAAATAAACACATAACCAGCAGTACCCAGGCACAAGTATAAAGTCACATAAAATCACCCATTAGCTTAAGTACATTTGTACCTGAATGAACATTTTATAAAATTCGTTCTTTCTTACCTACCTACATTAAATACTAATAAACTGCCTCGTGGCCTAGTGGTAAGCATGTGCAGCAACAGACGTGAGGTCCCGGGTTCGTTACAATCCCGTGCCTCGGAAACACGTTAAGCCGTCGGTCCTGCGCCTTATTTCCCGCCGGTCGTGTCGGATTGCCGTTCCACCGTAATAGGAGAATGAAGGATTGGAGAGTGCACTTGTGTCTGCGCAAACACTTGTGCACTATAACATGTCCCGCGCAGGTAGCTCTCTCAATAGAGATTGCCGCTGTAGATACATTAAATTCGATCGCAGAGATTCGATCTTTGGGAAATTGTAGTCACAGATAGATGACATTAGTAGAGAGTTCGCCTATAAACCTCTATTTCAAGATCAAATTGAGCAATAATTTCTGACAACAGTTCGCATGCCTTAGGAGTTAGGTGTACCTCTCGTTTACATAGGACTGCCGCGAAGGGATGGCAATGCTGCTACGTTTAGTGTGGCTTGCGTGTCCTTTGAGGTCGCTTGGGGGATACGAAAAGGTGACCGTTACGTCTCGTTCGCCCTACTCAAAGCCCAATTTGAGTCATATGGATGCTCACTGCTCAAAACACGACATCGGTGTTATATAAGAGAGAGAGCTCTCCATCAGACACTAACTACAATGCACTAAATGCCTGTTTTTATCCACGGAGAGATAAAACATGATAACGCAAGCGCGACAGTTAATGTCTAAGTATAAATATTTCTAAAAATGATACGATCGGTGTACCGTTATCGTCCGTGAGGCGTCTGATAAACTGATAAGGGATGCGTCCGTGTAACTTGCGCCGCCGCCAGCGTTCTGTGTAATGTTCGGATGGACTCACTCATTGAAAGAAATGGGAATCACATTGCCGCGTTTTAAGAAGTGTTGTTGTTGTCTGTCCTTAAGGACTGGGTCGCTGGCCGTCGGGTATGGTTCTGTGGTGAGTACCAGTCATATTGTCATCATCACATATATTTTGTGCGTGTTTAATTGAACAAATACAAATATTGAATGTAAATATTTGTGTTAAATGATAAAGTATCTTTATATGTTTATAGAGCTAATATTTGTTTTCAAAATACAATCAAAACATTAACATGTTTGCTATGACGGGCCTTATAAATGTTGATGACTATTTTAAGCAAAATGTACAAAATTAACATCGGACATGTTTAGATTTTAAATATCACTAATTTAAAGTAACATTATATCGAAAAGAAAAACTGCTGTGTGAATTTTTTTGACACCGTTGTGGCTTTACCAGTAAAATCTAAATGAATCAACACTAAGTACACCTGGAGTATGTATGAAGTTGCAGAAACGTTATTAAATCATCTGTGAACTGCTTGTGTACCTCTTATACTATGAAGAAATAGCCTTTTCGACTTTCTACCCCACAAATATCGGAACAACAGGGCATCTCTGACCACTGCGACTGGCCAGCTCTACGTCACTTCTCCGGATTCCATGCCATATGTAGTGCCATGCTGCATTGCAGCAATTGGACCATCAAAGTCGGGGAGAGACTTCTCGCTCGCGTGATACCGCCGCGCCGTGAAGAGGCAGCTATTTCTAGTTTCTGCGGTTCATTCATTCACTTAAACCCTTCGCGATCGCAGGAAAGACGGCCGCGAGCACCGTTACCTAAAGTGGCGGAAACGTCTGTAAAAATTAAGAGTTCAAGTTACCAAGGACCGCTATAGACTCCGTTGATGTCATATATTAGTGGGTAAATTTACGTTTTTTTTTCAGGGTCTGTCTGCCCTGGCATTAAGCGGCACCTGCTTCTCCTTGTACCGGGTGGTGACGTTCGTGGAGACGCACAAGGACGACGACATCCCGCAGCACACGCCCGAGGAGGTCCGCCGCGTGGCGCTGTCGCTCTACATGTCACACGCGTATCTGCTGCTGGTGTTCCTCTACTACTTCCTCATTAGCATCCTGCTGATCGTCGGTGTTCTCAAGGTAAGTGGTCTCGATGCTGAATGGGTACCTCTGTAAGAGGTAGGACCACCTCGTGATCTAGTGGTAAGCACATTAGGCATATTATTAGCAGCGGTTTGGAGCACCGTTGAAGACCAAAGTGGGGAATCTTCCATTTATAACAATAGTCCAAGCTAACGGTGTTACTCCCCCCCCCCCCGTGCCTCTGAGAGTATGATGAGTCGCAGTCTTGCGACACACACATATCGACCTTTACGCTATAGACAAAAAGTAAGTAAATGTAGATGTTAAAATGAAGTTTGGAACTCTGAATTCATAGCATTAGCAGCATTAGAGCTATAGTGAGTACCAAGAACCCAACTAATTTTTGTTTGAGTATAGTATTAGCACATTAGATTAACCAAAATAAATATTTAGATACAAACCTAACTAAAGACTTTTTGATTCTACTATAGTTATTGCACATCTCGTTGTACTGTCCTTTTCGATACATTATATATGTTGTTGTTATGTTGTTTACCTACTCTTATAAATTTAAAATAAATCAATTGTGAAAACTCACAACAAACATTGAACACTCGAACATGAACCGTAAAACACAAGCCAGTCCAAAACGTCTTTGTCGATTGTATGGAATTGTATGTAACGACAGAACACGGCTCAAGAACTCCCGAATGCAGTTTTTGTTCCGGTAATGGTTTCAGTAGATTTGCCACCGAAACTGAAACTAAACCGAAAACAGTTTTTTGCCGAAACTTGACCGAAACCGGATGTTCGGTCCGACACTAAATACTATGATTGAACGCCATTCCACTTGTAACATTTTGACAAACTGTTTCATGGCTCGGGAGTACCCCACTGCGTAATAAATACTCACATAACTTTCAGAACAACACTGCGCTGATGAGGCACTACTTTAACGCGGGGTCGTTCCTCTTCTGCCTGGCTCTGGCCACGGTGGTTGTGTCTTCAGTGTTCCTGAACTACGTAGTCACTGTCACACTACTCAAGTGGTGTCGTTAGTATACTTTTTTATTTAGTACGTACAAGGGGATAAACGAGCGGTTTTGAGAGGGGCAAGGAGTGGAACATGTCAACATGTTGCTATCCTTGTCGTCCCCTCTAGGTAGCTCGGAGACCACATGAAACGCGACAACGTCGCTCCATTGGTATCATGTGATTTGTGAGCGAGAGGTACCTCCTCAGTTCGGCCTTCTTCGGCTGCAATTCAGCACGGAATGCTATAAAAATAATTATGCAGGCTTTGCCGTCCTTACGGAGAATACGACAGCACAGCTATCAATTTACACGTAGAGGTACATTGTCTGCTTGGAGCCCAACAAGTTGTAGGCCTGTTCAACCACAATCGTGGAGTCCTGGGTTCTAGTCTCGGGTCGAACCAAAGTGTTATTGGGATTTTTCAGTTTCGAATAACAGTCAGGAAGTTGGCGGTGTTACATCCCTGTGCCTCGGAGAGCACGTCGAGTCGGTCCTGCGTCTCCGGGCGTGTCGGACTGACGTCCCAGCGGAGTAGGAGGATGAGGGAACAGGGAGTGCACTTGTGCCTGCACACACTTGTGCACTATAATATATCCTTCGCAATTGACTAGTCTCTATAGAGATGGCCGCCGTGACCGAAATTACGCTAGGACGACATATTGTAGATGTACGTGTACGATCATCGCCAGTGGTAGCCAGGGGACGTCCCCTGCTGGACATAGGCCTCCTTCTCGTAGGAGCGCGTCAGGTCCAGTGACAAGCTGATCGCATTAAGCGGCCTGGACCAGGTCATCATCAGCCGGGTGACCACCGGCTATTTAGTCCAACTTGCATTTCTTTGTCCCCAGTGATACTCTTCTACTGCCTCATCCTAGTGCGCAGTACGTACTTGGACACGGAGGAGCAGAATAAGCCCCGTGAGCTGGAGATGCAGAACCTGTACAATCCCATCAGACCCCCGCCCACTATATACGAGTGACGGAGCGCGCCGTGGCGTGGCGCGGAGAAGACCCGCGTGCATGGGTCCTGGGACAGCGGGGCCGTCATATAGGCGAATAACGTCCCTATCACGTTGCATATTCACCCCAAATTGAAAAAAAAGGAAGAAAATAAGTGCATTAGTCACTACTATTCACTAGTACTCCCATTTTTTGATTCGCATACCCGTTTATATACATTGGTTTTAAGTGAGGGCGAAGTCGCATAAGCGAGTCTGCTAACTCAGGACCTGAAAGGCCAGTTTTAATGCTAGCCCTATGTTGAAGGGCAGCTTTGCTCGGCTACGCCACAGCACAAAAAACTAGTTAGTTATTTATTCAAATGTACAATTTTCTATTAATATACTATTAAAATATTTTATAAGGCTTTTATTTTTATTACAAGTTTGAGTCACTACCCTAACACACCCAGATCCCAACATGGCCGCCAAACGAAGCAAACTGTGTAGAAAAGCTTGGGTCGGTGAACATGCTTAAATAGTATTTACGCAAAAACACCATTAAAAGTAGCTAACATTATTAATTTATTGTAATAATCCGTAACATTATAGTATCACGTGGATGGAATGTCATTCCATCCCGGGCGGCAGCGGCTCCAGGGGGTTGACTCCCGGAGGTGCAAAGGAGGGGTTCTGGAAACAAAAATATATACTTGTAAAAGGTACCATTGCCGAAGTCGTCCGGAACCGCTCGATACTGGGCCAGAGCGACCGGGGACCCCATTACTTTACATATGCCGGTGCCACGTGTAAAGTAATGGGGGAAACATGTAGCTACGGTTTGTGTTTCGTACGTAAAAACACAATAAATTAAAAAAATATAGACACGTGCGCGGTCATTTGTGTCTGTGCGTATCTGTGAGCACAGTTGCACCAGGTGCGACGGCAGCAGCACACGTGCGAGAGCCGGCAGCGGCGCGCGGCCCGAGTCCCTCGCAGACCTGCACCCAGCGCTCCCACGCCACTTGTTATTCCACACCTGCGGACACGCGTGCGTGTGCGTATCTGTGAGCACAGTTGCACCAGCTGCGGCGGCAGAAGCTCGCGTGCGCGAGCCGGTGGCGGCGCGCGGCCCGAGTCCCTCGCAGACCTGCACCCAGCGCTCCCACGCCACTTGTTATTCCACACCTGCGGACACGCGTGCGTGTGCGTACCTGTGAGCACAGTTGCACCAGCTGCGGCGGCAGAAGCTCGCGTGCGCGAGCCGGTGGCGGCGCGCGGCCCGAGTCCCTCGCAGACCTGCACCCAGCGCTCCCACGCCACCTTGTTATTCCACACCTGCGGACACGCGTGCGTGTGCGTACCTGTGAGCACAGTTGCACCAGGTGCGGCGGCAGCAGCACACTGCGCGAGCCGGCAGCGGCGCTAGCGCGGTGGCGGCGCGCGGCCCGAGTCTCTCACAGACCTTCACCCAGCGCTCCCACGCCACCTTGTTATTCCACACCTGCGGACACGTGTGCGTGTGCGTACCTGTGAGCACAGTTGCACCAGGTGCGGCGGCAGCAGCACACGTGCGCGAGCCGGCAGCGGCGCTAGCGCGGTGGCGGCGCGCGGCCCGAGTCTCTCGCAGACCTTCACCCACCCCTCCCACGCCACCTTGTTATTCCACACCTGTAGACATGACATACATAAATGTTTCGACTTATAGTGCCGTTTACAATTTTATTCTTGCTGACAAAATTATTGCTGCACATAGATTTAAAATACGCATGTTCGGCGACTTTGCTCATTGTACAGCGGCGAGGATTATTAATCGTATATTACACACATACAGTATAAGCGTACAGCCAGTTTCATATTTAGTAAGAGGTAGTGCTATGCTGCATTGCAGCCGATTTGAGCGGGCACGACCTGGGAGGTACCTATCGCTCTGGCTATACTATCGTGTTTCGTGCGGTGGCATTTTGGAGGAGAGGAAAGCGACGATATCAATGCGAATGTCTATGGGCGTCGGCAGTCTCTCTTCTTCCCTGTACTATTATAAAAGCTTAATATTATAGATGAGCGAGGATTCCGTGGTGTTACGGCTCCTCAGCTCGAACTGCGTACTAGCCACGTGGCTTCTACCTCCATTACAACCTCTACAAGTTTTTTTTCAAGTATATTCGGCTTAACAGCCAAGCACCCCCAGGGAGTGGCTTACTGCCCCCTGCAGCTATAACTGCAACTCCTTGTCCAGCAGCAGCCCATCACGCTACCAGCAGCCGAAACTCTGCCACTTTACCTCCTCCGCCCACACCTACTCCGTCAACCCCATCGTGCAGCCCCACACTCTTACCTCCTTCTCCACCAGCAGCTGTAGCACATTGAGCGCGAGCGGCGCCAGCGCGGGGTGCAGGGTGAGCGCTTGTAGCACAGACCTCATCATCAGCACAGGGATCTCTCTCTCCTCCGCCAGCCTCTGGAGAACACCGGACAGAACCTGCGGCGGAGGTTAATGATGAGCATAAGAGGGCCAAGGAACAGTCGGAGCATTATGATTACTTCTGACGTCTATTCGCTTCGCTACAATCGATCGTTGCTCCTTTTCCCCTAATATAAGCACGTCTTCTGTTGCGTAGCAGACGTACCCAAGTGTAATGCGACATGCGTCAGATGCGTCGGTAAAAAGTGACAACGCAAAATAAAGTTAAATAAGATATATATGTTTATAATATAAATAGTATTACCTAGTTAAGCCCGTGAACACATTGTTGGGTTGACAAATTATACCTAATACCTGCCTCGAGAATCGCTCTCTCCGTGGGTGGTGGTGGGAAAACCCGTTGACAAGATTCAGAGAAGCGATCACATACAGACAGTTAGCTTTTGGGGACCGTGTTTTCATCATCACCATTAATATCAGCCCTTATCGGTCCACCGCTGGACATAGGCCTCTTTCAATGAATGCCAAGACGACCGATCTCCTGTTAGTCGCATCCATCCCGGACCGGCCACTACCACGATCACCACCATGGACCACGGATCGTCTTCCCTGGTGAACGGTCGACCAACACTTCTCTTTCCTAAACGCGGCCTTCACTCCAGAACCTCACTGGCCCACCTGCCATCTGTTGTTCTGAGTATGTGATCAGTCCATTGCCACTTCAGCGGGCTTATTCGTCGCGTGATATGGGATACCTTGGTTCTGTCGGAGAGAGAAACGTTGCCCGTTGAGCTACCGCAAACTTGCGACCAGTCCTAAATTAAGAGGTCATGTTTCGACTCCGTAGGTCACCACAGGGAGAACGCATTAGTTGAAGACTTTTGTCTTCAAGATCTGCGGTATAGGCGACGTGAGAATGTGACGCAGCTTTCGGAATGCTGCCCAACCCGACTGAATCCTTCTATCGGCTTCCTGCTCGAAGTTATATCTGCCTAATTGCAATAGTTGCCCGAGATAGAAGTATTCATGTACGACTCCGGGAATAGCAAATCCTAAATCATCTCTTAAAATACGCGACATGGTTCTAGGTGCTGCTATCTTCATTTCCCGATATAAAATCTATTGCTTGCGGACAAGATTTCTTCGACTTCTTTCCCTCCCTGCTTTGACTACCTTTTTCGTACGAACACTACGTGAACGGCCAGATTTCTCAGTCACAAACAAAGGAAGTCTCATTGTACCTACTAATAGCCCGGTACACAAACACTTGATTAATACCAAGTGTATGGAGTTTTTAAAATTGCATTTGGCTCCATACATACTTTGTGTAATGCAATCACAGCGATTCTGTTCTCTTTATCACCCACTCCATTTTAATATCGCAAAATATTGTACAATGGACTGGTGTCAAAATGAGAAAACACAATGAAGAATCGTATAAAAATGTCAAATTCCAAATTCAAATGTAACAATTTTTACTGTAACAATATATATGGCCAGACGAAATATATAAATCACTGCCCAGACGGTCTGCAAATTGGGCAATTTTTTTGTAAATTACATCCCTGGCGGGGTTAACACTGCCCCCATAAGTAAGAAAGTTTTGTATGAAAGTATCAAAATTTTAGGGCATTACTTATACAGCTAGTGTGGAAATAGCCGAATGTGAGCGTCTTACGTTCTGCGTGTAGATCTTCTTCTCGGCGAAGCAGATCGCCGTGGCCTTGATGATGTACTTGAGGTCGGCCTTGTTCGGGTCGATCAGGTGCAGCTCAACTAGCAGCTCCTCTGGATTAACTGGAACCACAAATACATCACCGAATGTTGAGGCTGTTGCTTACAGCTAGATCAAAGCCAGACCTAGTTGATGCGTCCACTTTATAAATAAAAATGTGCAATAGCATGGCGCCCCGCGGCTGCACCCTTGAAACCATCGATTAGACATCTGTCTGACTGTTATGCGGCAGTGTTGCCCTCCTGTCCTCCAATGGGCCTCCGGAACGCATAGTATAACTGACGCTTTATGACGGTAAGAGCGACGCGCGATACAACACGGCGCGGATTAGCAGACGCTGGTAGTCACCAAATAACTCCGATTACTCGTTTGTCCTTCCATGTTATAAAATTCAAAATATTTTACAAAAAAATAGGTTTGGAAAACCCTTTTTGACAAATCTATATTTGAACGTCGTTGCTTTACTTTTGCTACTACCGGTTGCCGGCAAAACAAACTCAGCGGGACTGATGACTTGAGACCTTACATAACAAAAACTACAAATGTTATCCTCATTAAATAGGTTATAACTAGTCCATTGTCATTATGTTAATACTTACATACTTCATCTGAAATTGAAGCAACAGATTTTAGTACATTCCCCGATACACAAATATCGGAATAAAGCCAAGCGAGTGGAGGATTACAAAAGGTTAAATTTTGCTACATCTACCTTCTGTCTGCGATGCTGTCACAGCAATTGGATTATATAAGTCGACGCGCCAACTTGCATTGATGTAGTAGACTGAATGAAAACATTGAGTATTCCTACAACCGACCGATTCCAAATTCAAATGATTTTTGGAAGGAAGTTCCCCACCGCGCATTGCGAAGGAGGCTAGGCGGAAATATCAAATGAAAAGTCACGACACTTCTTGCTATATGTATAGTGTCTGCCCCAAACTTAATGAAGTTCCTTCCCTGATTAATCAAAAGGAACTTTCCATCCGGGGGAGTTTCCATAACTCTTAACTACCACACAAATATTTCATTTCAATTACCTGTCATAGAAATATGTCAAACTGAAGTTTGTAATTTTTTGTCACTCAAGTTGGCTAACCACGAGTTTATAAGCCCGTGAAACCGGCCCCTAGTAAAGTAATACAAAGTGCTTTTTATTTTCACTCGGGCAGCTTCACTGGGAGGAGTAGAGTAGAAAAAAGTTGTACAAAAAACACACTGACCTGGCAGCTCCTCGTTATTGGGGTTGTGGATGCCGAGCAGCTTATTGAACACTTCCTTGACAACCTGTGGGTTGAGCTTTATCAACTTCGGCAGAGCCGCCAATATCTGGAAATGTTACGTGAGTGTAAGAGCTGGTTTGTTGCTGCATCGCAGTCAAATGTGTACGTCCGGGCGCTTCTCGTTTCTTTGTTCGACACTGGCGTGAAGTTATGGCTACGCTGTCGCGTTTAATGCGGTGTGTGAGAGTCCTTATGGCTCATTAGGCCTACTGCATGTAGGCTATATAGCCTCCCATTCTGTAGAGTACACACTTTTTCTTGTGGTGACTACCGTCAAACAGCCACTGGCATAACCTCAAGGCCGATGGGAAGGGATTTCCCCCACCGCATGTATCCTCCGCTACGTTTTAGCAGTACGTCACTCTGTTTCGTGGGG
>JAFELO010000499.1:26710-39803 GCA_017140195.1 Eumaeus atala
GGCCACCAGCTGAATATTTTTGTCGGGTGCCTCGTCACCCTCTCGTTACAAACGCAGTGGACTATGATCCAAAGTATGTGACAACCACCGGTCGTCGTCCCAGACACGTTCTGTCGGACGAACACGACCACATCACTACTGTCAAACACTACCAGCAAACACGCTCTCGGGCACGAAACGGCGCACCCGGTGTCGGGACACGCAGAAGTCCCCGGGGACACGTGCGAAACGAACATCACCCACGTTCGACTTCGAACAGTCCGGACGAGTAGGGACTAATTCCAATATGATTCGTGATTTGCCTAGCACAAGTAATACCGCCACATTGGTTAGGTATTCCGAGACTATCGCGCGCGAGTTCTTTCACCCGTCTGAGAGTGAAGGAGAGTACGGCCCCCCAGTCATGATCCTCTCCATGAGCCAAACGTTCACGTCGGCGCCGAGGTCACATTAGCTAACGCGCGCGAGCAGTCCCAGACGTCAGAGTCGGGGAGAAGGGACCTCACGGCCCCTCTGGTCATGATAATGATAGTAAACTAGCTGTTACAAACTCTCGTGTATCGGGATGCATCTCTCCTACCTGCGTGAATACCGCACGAAACGCGACACCGAAGATGTCATTTTACGCCGGTACCATGTGAGCGAGAGGTGCCTCCCCGGTCGTACCGGCCCAGTTCCGCTGCTATGAAGCAGTGAGTTACCTCTTACTAAAAGTTGAGCTGATAGCCCGTGCCTCTAGTAGTTCCCGCGCTCGTAATAAAAGCTGACTTATTGGATACGTAGTGGCTCAACAGTTCACAGGCGCACGGCACACACGTCTCTAACAGATTTCTTGTGCAGGTACTATCGTTCATGATCAAATGTCTGTATCATTCACGACCTATAATTGTTAGACTTAACGTTGAGAGTACGAACACGTGGCAAACAGAAATAACTCATATATCCTCTGCTTTATGATTTTACATTTCGACCTTGCCAATTATTATTTAATACATTAGGTCGATACAAATTAATTACAATGCCAATAGAGAAAGTGAAAAAAGTAATTGTACTTTGCTCTGTCCATCTCTAAAAGAGTAGTTTTTTTTTTAATAAACAGGCATAATTATGTAGGTAAATTAAAAAGAATTAAATTTGACTGTAATTCTTTTTTAATTGAAAAAAAGTGAAAATTTCGATGGCTGTTTGATCTTGACCATAGTTATTATTATGTTAATAGTGTACTAAATTTTCGTGAGAAAGGGGCGCCCTCGTTTACAAATATTTTACAATTATAATTTATTTATTTTTTTGATTAAAAACGTTTGAACCCATTTTTCAAAGATTTTAAAAGTGAAATCTTTGAAAAATGAGAAATCTGGCCGCCCACAAAGTGTTCATACGAAAAAGGCAATCGAACCAGTAAGGGAAAGAAATCGAAGAAGTCCTGTCCGCAAGCGAAAGATTTTATCTCGGAAAATGAAGATAGCACTTAGAGCCAATTGGCGTATTTTAAGAGGTGGCTTAGGACTTGCAGTCTACAAGAGACGCACTATTTCCTATTTGTGGCCAGACTGAGTGGGTACTATTATCGGAAAATCAATTTCGAAGGGTTAATTTGTTTCGTATAAGGCTCATACTTCGTGTCTCACACTTGTGTTTCTAACATTTTTTTCTGTGTTGCTCGTCGATTTCAATACTGTGATTGTTTATACTGCTATTTGTTATGTATACGCCTGTACTGCTACTTGTTATGTATACGCCTGTACTGCTATTTGTTATGTATATGCCTGTACTGCTATTTGTTATGTATACGCCTGTACTGCTATTTGTTATGTATACGCCTGTACTGCTATTTGTTATGTATACGCCTGTACTGCTATTTGTTATGTATACACCTGTACTGCTATTTGTTATGTATAAGCCTGTACTGCTATTTGTTACGTATACGCCTGTACTGCTATTTGTTATGTATACGCCTGTACTGCTATTTGTTATGTATACGCCTGTACTGCTATTTGTTATGTATACGCCTGTACTGCTATTTGTTATGTATACGCCTGTACTGCTGATTTGTTATGTATACGCCTGTACTGCTGATTTGTTATGTATACGCCTGTACTGCTGATTTTAGAAGATATGACATAATAGCAATCCCGTGTAGTGTATACTGCTATATACTTTCTATTCGATTACACTTTTTTATTCACGTTGAAATACAATTCATAATTAATAGGGTACATGACATTTCACGAAAAGCAAGAATAAATAATGATAACATAGTATCCGAGTAAAACAACCGAATTCAAAGTAGATAAGAATAAATCGAATGCTTGAATCTCAAATTCTTTCGATAGTGGTGTCATCACTTTATCCCGACAGTTTCTTACCTACTCTACACTACTTAGCAGCCCGCGCACCGCTTGTCTCTGTCATCATTATGCTCTATACGTCAATAAGTATTCGTGGTATGTACTAGGAACATACCGATTTGGAACATGGAATTTGACAAGGACCACATTATTAATCTACGGATGCATTACGATATTGACTCAAAGATGTGATTATTTTCATTGTTCCATTTCACCCCATTTAGTGTATAACGGTACGCAAGGGCGCGCGTGTCGACAGTCAGCGCCGCCCTCTACGTACACTAGATAGCATTATACATACATAATACGTTAGTAACAGTGGATATATGTGCAAGACCGTGGGTTTCAGCTTCGCCCTGCCATTCATGGCGAAATGTTTTTAAATTAAAATTCAAGATGTTTGAAGTACATGTTCTTGTTCTTTCAATAGCTTTCAGTTCAGCCTGTAGGAGGCATAGCTCGGCCTCAGAGCCTGGACGATGTGCTCCGCGGTGCACGGGGTGTCTGCAAGCAAAAGAAAATAAATAGGTAGGCCGTTGCGTCGTTATAGATCTTTCCAATCAAAAACACGCTTCGTGTAAAATGTAGCGCCTTGCTGCATCGCATCCGCATCGGACCGGCGCAGGCGGGGAGGTACCCGGGCAAAATAACAACTTTGCTATCGAGTTGCGTGTGTTGTGTTAATTCCCGGTGATCCATTGGAGTACGGCGATGCAGACGGCGGCAGTTACAAGAACATCAATTGTTTTAGTTGCCCCTCCCTCTATGGGCAGCAACGACTACACCTCATAGAGAATTTTCTGTACTTCTTCAGCCTCCGTCGGCATCGGCAGATCATAGTCAAAGTAATCTAAAGGAGATGATTGGCTTACCCAGTGTAAGCCAGTCAGTGTCATGATAGCCGAACTCCACCCTCAGCTGGATGAGCGCGTCGTGTACGGCGTGCGCCACCACCACCGCCAGCACCAGCGACGGTTCTCCGGTCGCTATAGCAAGCAACAGTCTAAATAAACACGCACACACATACGCACACTCACACACAAACACACACACACACGTCGTCACGCCAGTGGAATTAACAATGAAATAAAGAAGTAATGTTCACAGTTATACAATAGCTATTCCAAATACGAATACCTTTAGACCGCAACACGCCGACATTTTCTAAGGAATTCCGTCTGAAGTAGACGCGGAAGTCCACGGGAATGTCGTTGGCTCCTGGAGTCTTGTAGGTCCAGGTTCGGTTTGTGAGCAGCCGCCCCGTGTCCGCGTAGACCAGCTGCTCGGAGGTCCACAGGCCGAGGCCCATGATAAACGCGCCTTCGATCTGATATGTTATTTTTTATTTTCCGCATTATTATGAATTCTAGGCCCAGCATAAATTAACATCTAAGGAATATAACAATCGGGAGGCCGATAAAGGCCTATGAAAATGATTGTCTAAGGGTTAAGTGTGAAGCTGGTCCATACACATTTAAGTAGTTAAGTAGTATAAGTAAGGCCGATTTAATTTATTGTCTATGGAGCATTAAAAGGCGAGGCTGGTTTATGTTGGTCTATGGTGCGCGTGGTATAGTTTAGTGTATAACAGGGAGTATAAATAGGCCTGGCCTAAGACAATGTCTAAGGTGTGAGTAACACCGGTGTAATGCCTACGATTTATGACTAAGTCTGGTCCAAGTTGAAACTTCAAAAGAATTGTATCACCTGTCCCACGTCCAGCGCGGGGCTGATGCTGCGCCCCGTGTCCTGCACAATGTCCACGCGCAGCAGTTGCGTGGTCCCCTCCAGAGCGTACACCTCCAGCTCGGCAGCGCACGCGCCGTACACCGAGTAGCCGGCCAGCGTGTCTTGTGTCGACGTCAGCGCGCTCACTTGTAGATTCACACCTGGCCCAAATACTACTCTGAGCATCATCATCATTACAGCCCCCTCGCTCCCGTGTTGGACCTGTGTCCAAGAAAGGAGGTGGGCTGGGTCTGTACCTAATGTGAACGCCAGGGACGACCTTGTACCATTGGCGTCCATCCCGGGCGGCTGCCTGATCCTACCTGATCCTTGGTTGATGGCCATCGATCGGCTTACCAAACGTGGCGTCTCCTCCAGAGGTAACATATAATACTTACTTATGAATACTAAATGATAAATGGGGGTACACTGCCGTTCATTGAAGGAGGCCTGTGTCCAGCAGTGGACCGCTGAGGCCTCATAATGACGATGAGGATGATAAATAGGGGTACAAGACTTTGCTTTTTTAATTTTAATTTAATAAAACATTTGTATTTTTTTAGATTAAATGAAGTTGATAAACTAATAAAATTATTTCTGTAAAGCTCTATGTCTAGTTAGCTCAATAGGACCCCGATGTTATCAGTCCCTAGCATGACGTAGCTTCACCCGCGCCAATCCGGCCCCACGAGTCGCAGCGTCATGTTATATAGCCTATAGCCTTCCTCGATAAATGGACTGTCCTAAATGAAATGAATTATTCAAACGGGCCAGTAGTTCCTGAGAATTGCGCGTTCAATCAAACCAACATACAAACTCTTCAGCTTTGTATTGGTTTGGAAGATGTAAATCAGTTTTCTTAAAATTATTCTCGTTATTCAAACTTTAATGTTTACAAAATAATACATTATAATATATTAAGGTACCTTTCTCATATGCACCTCTGGCGACATCCAGCCAACTGGGTTCATACAGCTCGTCTCTCGCTGGCTTCAGTCTCTCCAGCAGCTCGTTGCAAGCCTTCACCGCCGCAAACGCCACAGATTCACTCGTTATACTGCCATTGCTGGCCATAGCGTTTGGGGATACAAAAGTATCCGATCCGCGAACCGTTATCGTTTCTAAAGGCACCTTCAGTACATACGCACAGACCTGAGCCACTTTCGTGTTAATACCTTGACCCATTTCTATCCCGCCATGGGATATCATTATCGAGCCATCCGCGTGGTACACAGACACAGTTACCGAATAATTCCCGGAATATGATATCGGGAACGACATTATCGACAATTTTAGAGATCTTTTCACCCAAGCATTCTCAGTGTTATACTTTTCAATTTGCGCCTTACGTTCATCGTAGTTGGAATCAATTTTCAGTGTGTCAATCATATCCTTAACGCTGCTATGTTCCGGCGCCATGTTGGATACTCGTACGTCGATGGGATCTCTTTTAGTAGCGTGAGCTATTCTTTCCATTATGTGTTCCATTATTGCAGTAGCTTCAGTAGTTGCTGCAATAAACACAGGTTTGTTAAATGATAGGAGTCAGTCTTAGATCATTTCTAGGAGAATTATGAGCTGAACATTTTTATTCAATCTTTAGAAAATTTATGTTTAATGTTTCTAACCTATGAGCACTTGGAAGTCAAACATTCCAGCTGTAAATCTGTCTTAGATTCATTTATGTGTATAAATTTACATTTATTCCCTCGGCCATACCATTTTAAAGATGTTTCTTACTGATGCCTAGGCCAAAGAAGCGAGCTGTATATCAAACACTTCTACTTTATTTTCGTTGGACTGTGTAGACACAAATGAAACGTTACCTGGTGCTCTACACCAGGTGTTGCTGGCTTTATCAGTGAGGACGCTGTACCCCCTGATGCACCACCGCGCGCTGCTGTACAGGTTCCCCAGGGCGCCGGCGATGTCGGCACCGGAGGTGTCGTTGTAGGAGCAGCCGCAGTCGGAGTAATACACCAAGTCCAGATATTGGATTATGCCTTCATCATTGACGCCAACCTTGTAGAACAAACCAATCAAATGAAAAATTATAACCCATGAAATGTATAGTTTTATCTTGTGCCTTTTGTAGATTACCGCGCCTGTGGAGATTAGCGTAATTGTTATACAGACCTTACGGCGATATCATCTCCCGGGTGTCGCCGACCGAGTACTACTGCGATGTAGCGTGGCGCCGCGCCTTACTAAATATAGTACTGTAGTAATTACAGTGAGGCGCTCGCCGTCCTGCCGGGCATGCAACTAGTTCATATGCATTCGATTTCTCGCTACCACGAAACCAGCGTAAAGTGGTACACGATGTAGGTTTGTTAAGTTCGTGACTTTATTTATAATTATTACATAATACAAACAAGGATATTATAGGACCATAATCTATAATAGAGACAAAGTTATGTTAACGAGCAGTGGTAGTCTTTAATGACTATAGACATACGTATTAAAACATATCAGAAGGTGGCAGTTCAAACCTCAAACTCGGTGTAACAGGCCTGTCGTTTCCCAACAATATCCATGTTGTCGGTCAAAGACAGCACAATGGAGGCATCCCTGTTGAGCTTGTGGGCGGCGACTGCGCAGGCGCAGGCGAGCTGGGCGGAGCGCGACGCCTTCCCGCCGTAGCCACCGCCGATACGTGGAACCTCGACCTCAACGCTGACGACAGGAAAACTTATTTCATAAGCCTCTGCGTGGCAGCTAAGATACGCGACATTACTCGCGAGATTACTACAATCATAAACAAAATCTAAATATTCTATTCAGAGTAGGATTTTACAAATTTCTTTTCGAACGTCATTACTTCACTACTATCGGTTCAACCCTAGCCCTAACCTGAGAACCAGCGAAACAAAGTCAGCGGAAATGATGACTCGCAATAATATACACAAGTTTCATTGTAATTGTATTTCAGTCTATTACATTTTATAACCGTGTATGTAACAATTTACTACAATTCAAATAGAAAATTGGTGTGAAGTGAACTGGAGTGCAAGACTAATGAACTAATGAGCTAATGAGGACCTGGGAGGTCTGTCTCGCCCACGTGATATACCCACGAAGTACGATGATGCGTTTCGTTTGGTTTGTGAAGTCCGGTGGCCCATAGGGAGAGGAGAGGACAACACGTCTGCATAATAATTGTGCGTATGGCTACCGTGGAAAGGCCCCGCCTGCTACTTGTCCTTTATAATTTATAAAAGCTTTCACTAGGGTCTAGTTGCAGCCTACAAACTACCCAAACCGTCTCCTCCGAACTTTCGCTCGAGCCATCTCGGCGTGCTGCTTAATTCCACCTACCAATTCAACGGGAGTCCAAGTGCCCTGGCGGCCGCCACGTGCACCAGGTCCATCCACTGCGTGGCTGAGCGCAGACGCAGACCCCGGGACGTGCGGGTAGCGGCGCAGCTCTGCGTCTCCATGGTGTAGTGGTACTGGTCCCCCACACGGAACGAGCCGTGCACCACATGCGTCACGTCCGCCCCTCGGTCAGTAGCCTTCACGTTTGCATCTTCACGCATCTGCGAATATTGAACCTAATGAACTGAGGCGAGATCGCGCAAGTCTTAGCACGCCCGAAATATAATACGCTAGCAGTCCGTCCCGGCTTCGCAAGGATATTTCACGAAATAAGGCAAAAAATCATTGAATAATTTCTGCCTCGAAAACTTTACACGTTACAACGACAGCCAATGTTAGAGCAACGTCTGTCTGTTGTCAATCATTTTATAAAATGTTATGGCTTACGTTCATCACTGACAGTGTGCCTCACGTTATCACTGATGACAGAACATCATTTTCCAGATCGGTCCAATAGTTTCGGAGCCTATTCAATACAAACGTACAAACAATCAAATGTTTCCTCTTTATAATAGTAGTCTACAAAATATCTTCGAGTATGCTACGTAGAAAACGACTCCGTTATATGTTTCTGGCGACAGATTAAAAATCTCAACTTTTAGGCAATATTCATTGGCAATTACTGAACATATAAAAGAATGGCACCATAATGCGTTGGAGCCTACCTCGGGGTACCACTCGACCTCGATTACGGTGCAGGCCGCCGCAAGTACTGTGGATGATTTACCGGAGATCCATTGGAACAAGCATGCTAATGTCTATATGCAGCGGTAGTTGCCAAAACTTACTCTCTTCTCCTTGTCGGGTGCAGCGAGAACAGACTTTATATCCAGTAACGGCTTGGTATCGTACTTCTTGTATTTGACCTTCACTAGACCAGCAGCGGTCAGCGCCAGCTTGTGCGTCACGGCGGCCATCACGCCGACGGGCTGCCCGTAGTACAGGATCCTCTTGCTGGCGAGGATTTCCTCGCTGTCCTCCTGCCAGGGCACCTCTTTTGGGGTGAAACTGTTGACGCCAGGGATGTCTTTTGCGGACAAAAATCCAAGGACACCTTGCATTTTCTGTAACATTACATCTTCTATTTAAATACAATCTCGTCATTAGGTTGCTGACGTATGTTGCTACCGCTCGTGGTAGCTGCGCATAGCATGTTTGCTGACGCGAACATAACATTTACCCTACCTAACCGCACTAAAGAACATTTCACTTCAAAATTAATTATAAGTCTTGGCCCGTCAAGAATTATAATCTACTCAATCTTCCAATAAGAGCTCATATTACGTGTAAGGCCTTACTTACCAAGGTACACCCCTTATTTTATTTTGGCACGAGTAAAACCACAAATCGCTTTTCGGATTACCTAATTTATGAAAATTGTCAATTTAAAAAAAACGTACCAATGCCTCAGATACGTCCAATTCCAAGAGTTCTCCAACCGCTATGGTGGACTTGACGAACGCCAAATGCGCCTGCCGCGGTGTGGACATGCGGTCACCGACGTACAGCGCCTCCCCAGCACACTGCCAGACAATGCAGTCAAATATCCTTCAGACTTCCTCGACACAAAACTAAATGCGCGCTGCCGGGAGCGCGTCGACGCACTCGCCACTCAGCACGTAAACAAATTGTTACGCAGTCGACGTGTTCACAACGAATGTGGCTCAATTTATGAAGAGTTGCTGCTCCAGTTACTTTGTACAAGACGTTACCTGACATCAGTGTACAGTGATTACATAATACTTGTTATTACCTACAACTTGCTGTAAGTACAGTGAATTGTACAATTGAATAAATAAATAAAAATAAAATATAAATAGGAAAGTGAGCATAGCACTCCCCCTTTCTGTGCTACTTGGCGTGTTGCTGACACGACCTCATAACATTATTCCTGCCCATCCGTACTCAGATAAATATATTCATTTTATGTGATTTAGCAATGTCCTAAAGAAATTCAAAAACACCATTAACTGTTTTGGACCTGTGACACTTGAGAGGAAGAAGACTGCCGAAACAAGACCAGCCGGTCCACTTAACCTAGCAGTGAGGGTATTGTATTAATATGGGGATAAGGGACTAAATATATCAGTTTCAGGATTAGTTATTGCTTTTCTTGAACAATATTGCTGTAGTATTGATGACTTCAGGATACTTACCTGGGCCAGGGCCTCCAACTTGGGCACCGGTTGGTTTAGGGGCCACAGCGACTTGTCCGTGTCATACACCTGAGTGCCCCTCGATATGTCTCGGACGACGCTCTTCCCGCCGGACATGTAGCGTGGGTGCACTGATGGACTCATCGAAAGGATTGCCTAAAATATTAGTGAAACCGGATAAGTTACTCGATGACATTTAGTAAGAGGCAGTGCCATGCTAGTGGGCAGGTAGGTCTCGCTCACACGACGGCGTCGTATGATGTACTCGCTGCGCTGTCGCGTTTCGTATGGTATGCGAGTAGCCGGTGTCCACTTGGAGGAGAGGAGAAACGGCTGCTCCCTGTGCTATAAAAAGGCGTAGCCGTTGTATTGTGGCTTTTTTACCCAACTGCGCCAAAAGGAGTGTGTATTTATAATATATTTAACAACCAACCCTCCACTGCTCGCGGTGAGACCACCGGCAGATTCGGCAGGGTGTTGATGTGTGCGGAGTGCTCCAGTAGCGTCAGTATACAAAGTCCTTTCTTTCGTTAGCTCCTCTGGAACGATAATGCAATATAATATACTTCTATAGATATTATTTACCTTGTAGAACAGCGACATAGCTATCGCTTTTCTACAAAATGGCGCTGGATCCGGTGGACTGCTATCAGGCTTTAACTCTTCGTTCAGTTTCTCAAGTCCCAACTGGAGAGTCTCGTTCGTGAACAATTTCTTTCCTTTTAAAGTATTCTCCGTCTCTTTCGCTCGCACGAACTTCGTGTTGATAGAGCCGAACGCTATAATGGCGGATGTAACTTCCTTCTTTGAATTTAAAACAAAATGGAATCCCGCATTGACTATGGCGTGAGCGTTTTGAGCCCGAGGCATTATCTGAAATGTAGCCAAGCTAATTGTTATAATATTGAATCTGCCTGCGCCTAATTTCTCCCCTGACTGGGGAAAACTGTCCCATCGGGGTAGGAGAGTAGGGATAGTCGCTGTAGCGGAAAATAATCCAGGAATTATTGTTGTATATGCCAAAATCTATACATATGATAAAGCAGTAAAAAAGTTTGTATGTACATTAATTTTTTCAAACATAAATAAATAAGGGGTAAAGGAAACAATGATGGAAAAGCTTAAGAAAAGAAAATCGTACACTATAATCACTGGAATTAATGGACGAATTTGAATGAAACTTTTTCCATTGTATAGCTGATAAGTCTGGGAAACATACTGTGTAATAGGTAATATACATACATAGGGTGCAATTTGTTTTGAAAGCTGAATCGTGTATGAAGACGTACGCGGACCAGCTAGTTAGATGTAAATATGGGCTCTAACCTTGTAAGTGCGTATCATGTGGTTCGCAGACAGCGGCGGCAGTTTCACTTGCGTTATGAGCTTGTTCCTCAAATCCGTCTTCAGAAACTCCTGCATACCGATCTCCGTGTACTTCTGATTGCTGTCGACTGAAAATACATTTAAGGCCGTTTCTCAGGTCAGTATCAAATGCAATTAATTCTTAACTATGATACAACTCTTAAGTATAGGTCATTGATGCTTCATACTAATTTCTACTAACGGGCTTCTGGTGAAAACGATGTATGTGCTTTATTTGCCACTAATTTTATGAAATCTGAAACTATAATGAAGTAGCGTAAAGCCTCTCCATAGCCATTGAAAGTGCGGATGTTTATGTATCATAAAATGGCTCCGATTGCTCGTTTCTCCATCTATACCATAAAAAGTGCAAATAACACTGAATAGCGCCCAAGAAGTAAATGTATATGAGCATGTTTAAGTACCTATTGTGACAGTCGCCTCCACCGTCTGCAATAGCAGAAAAATATCTGACGGAAACTCGTGGTGTGAGTTCTTGATAGCCAGATTTCCTCCGATAGTGCCAATCTGCAATAAAACAATACCTCTCTGAAATAATTTAAGGCAGGCCCCACCCCAATACTTCAGCCTAAGATCCATATTTAATGCTTGCTGTTAAAAAAATAAATAAAAGTTTATTTCAGGCTACACCCATGAATTACAATTACATTAAAATAAAATACATCAAATCGGGTCCATAATAAAATAAATTAAAATACACAATCACAATAATAATAATTATTACATAATTACTTAGTATTTTCCCTCCGGCACATGTCTATCGCAACAATGCCGGAGATAAAAACAGTCATTCTTCTCCAGAATGACGTAGGAGCCGGCCCTCAGTGTGCGCACCAGAGACGCACATCGCTTGCTATCGTGGCGCTAAAACAGTCGATGTGCACATCCGCGAACAAGCCCGAGGCGCTGCAAAACCGGGGCAGCCCCAATAACATTTCCAAGGCATTATTATATACAACGTGTAGGGCACCATACCTCCTGTTAGTATAGTCAGCACCCAGGCTGCACGCGTATAAAGACGTACAGTACGCTCTGAAGAGTGGAACCTTCACTGTCGCTTAACAACGCACAAGACCGCGGGCTATCATGTTTCGATAAGGCCCTTCGCTCTCGCTATATATCCGCACCATCCTTGAGGCCAGTGATTACATGTCCCAGGTATGTGAACTGCTCTACTGTATCATTAAGAACCCCTGAAAGCAGCACCGGTGGTACATTCATAAGACGTTATATTTTAGGCCGTGACTACACGCGTACTCCTTACATATTTTTGTTAACCTCTTCATGCCACATATCGATGCACTCAGCAGCACCATGTCGTCAGCGTAACTCAAATGATTTACACACACGCCGTCAACATGGAAACCGACATGGCAACTCTGACATTGCCCCCGCCCATCGCACACTACTTGACTAATGCGCGTACCAATATTGGAATATATTGACAAATTCTTGAGGAAGCCCAGCACGTTTGAGTTTTTCCCACAATCGATCGTACACCACCAAGTCAAATGCTCTAGACAAGTCGAGGTAGCGCATAGACGAGAGGTTTGCTGTTTGTATAGTATTTGACAGTGTGCCTAAGACATAGTATAGCACTTTCAGTGGACAGTTGAGAGCGGAACCCGAACTGATTGTCATTGGTGTAACATGTTTATTTAACTGTGTATTTTACATACCAACAAAAACCTTCACCATTGCAGTCGCAAGAGAAATCGGCCTGTAGTTAGTTTTATCAGCCAATCCACCTGTTTTCTGTTTCACTACAGGCACCACCATCGTCTTCATAAGATCATCGGGCAAGTGTGAATGGTTCAGGCAAAGACAACACAACACGGCCAATACTCTACTGATATGAGGCCCTGCATTTTGAAGGTGCTCAACGTTGAGTCCGTAGTGGCCTAGAGATTTGCCTCAGGCTGTTTGCTTGATAACTTTGCGGATGTTCTTTGAAAGGAATTATGACCCAAGCACTTGACGGTTTATATTACTGTACTGTGTACTGAACACCCTCGCCCTCGGACCTATTAGTGAATTTACCGAAAAATGGGACCTAAAAACATTGGCTATGTCCATAGAATCGTTCGTACCATC
>JAFELO010000499.1:40427-57352 GCA_017140195.1 Eumaeus atala
ACATGCTTGTTCCACTGAACCACACTCGGGCCACACACTACTTCTTTTATCACTGGGAAAGGCATCGTTAAAAAGTGACTTTGCATTTTTATCTCCTCCGCTGTGAAAGAAGAATTTCACTCACGAACAGATGTATCTTCATCTGCCACCGACGCTTTATTTTGTATATACGAAAGGAGTTCGTTAATAGCAATATTGCACTCGTTACATTTTAAAACGTGCAACTCGTACGTTTTGCAACTCGCGACTTAACACTGAACACGCGCGAAGCTAGCCGATGCTCACGCGCGAATGACTCGCAGATAGAACTCCCACCTGGTGATTACCACTCACACCTCACAGGCCTTAATAAAGTCAAAGATTGCTAATTTGGAATATCCCTGGATGGCAAGATATCGTCTCTCCGCTACGCACGCCGGTCTTGCTCCTTAGCCGTCAGCAAAGGGCGCTAGAAAAAGCGCTGTGTAATGGCTGGCAAGTCCATTTATACTGATTATCAAAGCGGGCGGTGAGCAAACCTGGCGACGAGGAGTCCAGTCAGATATAAATTGTATAAAACGTGCAGACACTACAGAAGCACCTGAATAGCTCATAGCCCGGAGATAATCGTTAATACTGTAGCCTGGAGACTGTCTGGATGTGGCAGCGGGAGGCCCTTCTACGCTTAGTCGGTAGGACGTTCCGAACGCTCATAAGTTATTAAGAAGCCACGTCACTTCACGACAGGTGTTACACTTAGATTATTGACATCCCACGGGTGGAAAATGACAGCTATGCTGTCGCGTTTCGTGCGGTATGTAAGTGTGGTGGCCAATTACGGAAGTTAAAGAAAAAAACGCATTTTCATAGCCTCTTGATGGCGTCGGTAACGTGGCTACTAAATGCATCGGTTTCTCATTTGCCCCCCTTACTCTGCCCCCTCTCTGGCATGTATCTGGAGTTAACTTCTTAAAAACGAGAGATGCAAGCAATGCAAGCGCGATAAAGCGTTACACTGAACGTGAAATGTTTCACATGATTTCACTCCTATTTTTTTTTTATACTCTACTATACAATGTTGCATATCTGCCAAGATATTTACATAGCCTGAATTGCCTATGACAGCTGATGCCCGTGTTAGACACATGCAATGTCCAGTACGGCCCCGAAGGCCATGATCTGAGGACACTTTGGGTGTTTACCTCAGTGATGTGTTACAGCTTGTCATCATACGCGTAATACTCCTCAGCTAGAGTCGTCCATCTCCTAAGATGGTCCCTCAGCCCTCCACATGTCATCTTGACGTAACGCATCAACACACATAAGTACGTAACACACAATAAAAGTAAACTCCAGTATCTCCGCTGTCCCACCTGTGCAACTCAATGGTAAGGCAGTATGGCAACTGCATTTAGAAATCCTTACCCTCTCACGAAAACCCACCGCAGAAACCACTTACGTTTCTGACTGGCACCGTCGCCACCAGTTCCAGATGTCTGTAGAATTGGTCCAAATATGCAAAGTCGTAATTCTTCTTCCTGATCCTCTGGAAGGTGGCCATGACGTCGCTGAGGGTCATGCCGGCGCCGAGGACCAGGTTCTCGTCCGTGTAGGAGTCGCGGAGCGAGCTGACCGAGGATATGTCGATGTTCACTCGTGCCTCGTGGCTCAGGGGATACACACCTGTAGATGAAAGTCCGGGTTTCTTATAGTATAGGGGCAAACGAGTAAGCGTAGTACGACTACCAAGTCATGCGGATGCGTTGCCCTCCCTTCCTCCTCCTCCGCAGGGCCACCTCACAGTTTGCTTTAAACCACAAGACTGAAATAAGACTTGACACCAACTAAACTTTATTTCATGCATTGGATGTGAGACGAATAGAGAAAGAAAATGTATGCTCACACCTTCTCTCTTGCCCCTACTATATATCTTGCAATATGCGAAACGTAACCATTGTACGGCCCATTGGATGGGGATGACGGGAGGTCAAGGCGTCAACGTAACAATTATGCGAATGTCCATGGGCGTCGGTAGCCATCAAAGGGCTCCGATTGCTGGTTTTCGCCTTATGCTATTAGAAAAACCCCCTCTCTGCCTATATTCACTAACTCTTATCTCCCTTTCAACTTCAGCCAGGCTCGTTTTCGTAATGCTTTCGTCACGCATGCCCAGTCTCCCCGAGGCAAACGTGCGTCAAGGAGTTATACTTTAAAAAAACGACAAGTGCGAGTCAGACTTGAGGTTTACACTGGGATTCCGTGGTAACAGGAGGCGCGGCGTCACAGCCGCTGTGTCCTAAGCGCTGGGAGACTCACATTATGGACGTGCACTCTAATTTTAGTGTTCAACGAAATACAATTTTTTTTATATAGAATTGGGGGCAAACGAGGGGTTTTTTACAACTACCGACGCTCATGAACGTCCACATGATTACTATGCCAATGCCTTGCCCTCCTTCCCAACCCCCCATTGGGCCACCGGCTACTCACAAACCGCACGAAACGCGACACTGAAGATGTCACTTTACGGCGGTATTATGCGAGCAAGAGGTACCTCCCCGGAAGTGCCGGGCCAATTCCGTTGCATAGGAGGATGTAGTGTCATGCGCCATGCATGGCACTACAGCCTCCTATGCATCATGGCACTACCTCTTCCTAAAATATAAATTAGTAGTGGTTATTCTTTTCAGTGGTGTATCTATCATCTATCAGTGTACTACCGTGTAGACGTGGCGTCAGTCCTGTTGGTACTTCGTTACTAATTACCACTTTACGTATAACAATAGAAATAACTTTATTTGTGTTCCAAGTTCTGACTTCCTACCAAATTTTACGTTTTCAAGACTTGATGATTTACGGTCGTTCAAAAATATTACTTAGAAGTATAACATTTCTGTGCTTCTGAGATTGCTGACGCATATAACTCGAGATGAATTTCAGCTAAATCCCTCCTACGGTTTCAGAGAAAGGGAGTTTTGACAGACAGACAGACGGACAACATGTTTACTATAGTACAATCAGTGGTGAGTACAAAATAAATCACCCGTGTCATTGGACGTTTCACGTCAAAGAGTAAATATTGATTTACCTTTTCCTGTGTTCCCGGCTATGAGCCGGTAGCTGTCGGTTCCCTCCCGGGTGAGGATCTGAAAGGAATAGGCAAATTAGAGCCTGTCTGGGTATCATAACTGCAACAACAACACATCTACATTTTAGTAAAAGGGAGAGCCCTGCGGCGCCGAATTGGGCCCGCACGACCGAGGAGGTACCTCTCGCTCACATAACGCCGCCGTAAAGTAACAGTTATGCTGTCGCGTTTCGCTTGGTTTATGAATAGGTGGCCTTTGGAGGGGAAGAGGACAGGAATCCAACCCATCTGCATGAAAATATCTATATGCGTCGGTATTCGTCAAAAAGAGCCGACTGCTCGTCTGCCCCATATAAAAATGTACATCCGAGGATCGATCGCCTAACGTAGATAGATATAGATTTTAAATAATAGACATACAGACGATTATCCGATTTTCTGTAAAGGGTTATTCATTGTCATAACTGCATGGGGAAAATCCACATTTCGGGTGTGACCAGTTTCTCTATATGCTGGACTAAGACTAGGAGAAATATGAGAAGGAAAGGAAGCAACGCAACCGCATGACGACAACAATGCGCATGTCGTGGGGGTCGGTAGTAATTAGAATTAGCTTCGATTTCTCGTTTGCCCCCTAAAAATATTTTTAAAAAATCAGTATCAACTATCGCACGATTCCTAATTTATTCCTCGGATCTCCTAAGCATTAGAGGTTGCTCTGCGATCGAAATTTAGAATTGAAGCGAAGAAGAGACGCCATAACATATTATCCATATTCTACGTCATTACACAGAAATATTATTCTCTTAACCGATTCCTTATGGCGTCCTCTGTAGAAACTAGAATTGTATAGCACACACTACAGAGTACAAGTGTGTGCGCAGACACAAGTGCACGCCTTAAGCCCTCAGTCACCTGTTGCGATAAGGCACACCGACAGGACTGCAGAGAGAGTGTCGCTCCTGCGCCTACGCAGGTCGTGACGCGCACGAGGCGCAGGGGTGTCTCTTGTGCTACTGGACTGTTATTACAAATTGAAAAATCCCAAAAACTTTATTATACGGAACTCGCACCCGGATCTTCACGCGCTTTGAATGAACACGCCTACCACTGGACCACGAGGCATTCGTGCGTAGATGGATCTACCTATCAGTTGGACCGGTTTATGATGGCATATCGTGAAGATATAAACAAGAAGCAACCTTGACTTTGTCGGACGGACGGACAACGGACCATAAACGACATGGCTACAGACTGCGCCATACAGTTTATATGTAGTTACTTTTTTATAATATAGGGGGATAAACGAGCAGTCAAAGCTTTTTGAGGACTGCCGACGCCCGTGAACGACATAATTGTTACGCAGATGCGTTGGCTCCATTCCCTCTTTCCACTCTAATGGGCCACGGGAAAAGAAGTCGCAAGAAATGCAACAGCATAGTTGTCACTTTAGGGAGGTATCGCGTGGTCCGATCTGGCTGCAATTCAGCATAGTTGTAGTGGCTCAATCAATACATTCACCCACGCTTGTGCACTAGAATATGTCCTTTGTCCTGGCTTGTCTTTATAGAAATGACCGCTCTAGTCGACATTCGGCTTAGTACACTATTTTTCGGGCTGTTTTATCCACTGAGATAACATAGAGAGAGACGGGATGCCATAGGCAGGTCTATGACGGTGACTGGCCGCCCTGGTGAATAGACTATGGGAATGCCAAAACTGTCTTGGGATCTGCTAGGAATTGAATGAGGTAGACAAAGAAGGAGTTGCGGATGTCAATACCTTATATACATCTTGCACGGTGAAGGCCTTGTACCACTTGCCGGCGCCCAGCCGCAGGCCCAGCAGCGGCTGGCTCGTGTCGTCGATGACGCACCAGTCCCCCTCCCCCTTCACATCATCCTTGCGCTTATTCAGACATTTGATCTTGTGTAAATCTTCTACATCCTTTAAAACAAGAAATTATATGCATTAATTAAGTTTCTAACATAAAATTGCGTTGATAAACACGTCGTGGCGTTCACTGAAAGAGGCCCATGTGCAGCGATGGACCGATAAGAAAGAAGAAAGAAAGCAAAAGAAAGGAAATGTACCTGATTGTGCACACAAGTAGGCACTAAACTAGGCACTAACACAAGGGCGGTCTCATCGCTACAGCAGCGGTCTGCACCAGACTGATAATGATGATGACGTAACACACCAATTGTGTAATTATTTACAAAGAAGAATACTATCTGCCTTTGTCTAAAAAGAAGACCGGCCGAGAGCGAGTCGGACTCGGCTATGAAGGATTCCTTGTAGGTTGAGAGGGTAGGCAGGCCTAAAAGTCGAGCCTTACTCACTTGTTATAGCGGCAACAGAGACGACACCATCGGAGAAAATATCACCTTTCAACCGTGAGAGCTACACCATTGCGGATCATGGTCTAGCATGTTCACAGTCATGAGGTCCTGGGTTCGAGTCCCGGGTCGGATCAATAGTGTTATAGGAATTTTTCAATTTCTATTAACTATCCGAAGTCAGGAAGTTGGCAGTGTCCCACCCCCGGGCCTCAGAGAGCGGTGTCGGACTGCCGTCCCTCCAGAGCGGGAGAATAACTGTACAGGGCGTGCGCTCGTGCCTGCGCACACACTTGTACACTATAATGAGTCCTGCGCAGTTGGCTACACAGATGACCGCCGTTGCCGAAATTCGGCTAGGACAACGTCACTAGTGACAGACAGACGGATAGGAGTGTTTTAGTAATAAGGTCCCGTTTTCAACATTCGAGTACGGAAACCTAGAAACAAGGCTAGTTATTAGACGCTAGAGGCGCCTAATAACTAGCCTTAGCCTTAGCATTCGGGCCACAATATTTATTACTAGCATCACCCCGCGTAACTCCGTTCCTGGTCGTAACGTCATGGTATCCAGCATACAGCCTTCCTCGACAAATGAACCAATTTTACCAATTTTTCAATTCAGGCCAGATGTTCCTCAAATTAGCGTATTCAAACAAACAATCAAGCTCTTCAGCTTTGTATTAGTGTAGGTAGATTTTTGTCGAGGTCCATGATTTCTCTCGACTGTAGAAGTGGCTACTAACTGGCCTTGCTATTTTCTCCTCGCATTTGATAGGGTACGTCGGGTAATGATGCAGGTAAATTAGTGTCAACAACATGCCAGTTAGTAAGAATACAGATGAGTGCCAGGGTTCCGTGCCTCCAAACGGAAGTCTTAACAGGACCCCTTTTTAGCCCCCACATATAGGTTAATGCCTATATGTACTTCATGTTGTGGTAAAAATAGAATCATGAAATTAGGAAAAGACTGAGAACTGGAGAAAGAGTTTACGAATGCCTTAATCAGACATTTAGTATTTTACGGTTAAATCATAGAAACTAAACTATTATTACAAACATATTTGTGACACCGACGTCCATAGCCATCCGCATCCAGTTTATACGCCTTCTTTCCAATGAGCAACAAGATATTCTCTAACCGAAGACCGTTTACCTGCCACTTTGCGGCGGCATTATTTTCGCGATAGGTACCAATCACCACGAGCGCAACGGGTTCTCTTATTAATTTACTTGTGATATGTGTGGACGTAACTTGTGGAATTCGTTTCCAACGGAACATATACCGGTATAGTTGCAATCGCAAATACACATGCAAATGTAATTTGCCAACTTCTCTAAGTTGTTATGTCGCGCGCCGAGGTTTCGGTCCTGCGGTGTTTGGTGCGGAACCCTTAGTTTGTAGGACGGACTCAAAGTGGCCGGTTCTCTGGTTGAGGAAAGTCAGTGACCCGACAGCATGCGGGCGTGTCGTGGTGTGCGTGCGTCAACAGGTGCATTCTCAACAAGGCCCATAACGAGTTCTGCGTAAACAATTACACTAGCAGGTTTTTAGATGAAGGACAAACTTGCATGAAGTATTGCTTTTTATCGATTTTTATTTGTGTTTTTTTCTTACGTGAGTGGGTGATTACTCGTTTGCCCCCCATACGAATGATAAGTGTGTAAAATAAAGATAAGATATCATAACAATCAATATGTGATGTGAATCACATATTGATTGTAACTTTAACTTTTTGCGCTGCCACCTGTAGAAAGTTGTTGTTTCAATCTTGTTTTTGTTTTTTTATCTTGTTCTTTTCTTGTTTCATCTATACTATTATTGTATAAGAGACAAACGAGTAGTTGTTGTCAAGCAAATAGCTTGCGCTCCTTTACTCCTCCCCCCCAATGGGCCACCGACTAGTTACAAACCGCACTACCTCTTACTACTTTAAAGTACCTACTTACCAAGGTGACAGCAAATGTGTTCGTCCTGTGTGCCGGGGTGCGCCTGCGAGGCTGACACCGTGCAGGCAACACAACAAAGCCGTGCTGCCACACAGCTGTCACTTTACGGCGGAGTCCTGTGAGCGAGAGGTACCTCCCGGGTCGCACCTCATTCGGCTGCAATACAGCGTGGCACTCGCCTCTAATTAAGGCTTCCACGCCCTTTACGCTTGTTGCCGGTGCGGCGTGCTGCACGCTACTACGCATTTATATAATTTACAACCTTGAGACAATTACTAACCGATGCACATTGTTTCACACGCCCAAAACTTTTATTGCCCGACTGCGTCGGAAGGACCATAATGTTTTTCGAGAATTTGTATGTAGGTATGTGTGTTTGTATATATGTGGATGACTATGTTCCCTGCTACAGCCTCAGCGGCTCAACAGATCAGCCACGCGTGACGTGTCGTCTGGTTCGTACTGACAGCGCGGGTACCAAGAGATACTTTAAAAGTTCTAAAGCAGCAATAAGGCAGATTATAGGCAAAAATTATTGAAGTTCAATTTTTTTACACCTAACACGTCTTGGTATCAAAATGTAGATATTTAAATGACTCTTCCAAAAATGTGTATATAACTTGTAGTTTAATTTAACATAAACTGAAAAATATAAAATAAATAATAAGAATAAAAAAAGAAAAATAAATACCCGACTGCCAGACAAGATTTTACAGTCGAGACACGCGTCCCGACTGTGTCACGGAGATGCTTTAGATTTTTATTTTCAGTCAGCAGTCGGGGTTTCTGTTCTTTTAACATATTTTTGACAACCGCTTGGCGCATTGGCAACGTAAGGGAGCATGCGCGGTATGGCGGGGATCACAGGTTCGTATCCCGCCTAGGTCATGGATATTTGTATTTATACTACATGTATTTGTATAATAAAAATCTTAAAAGTTCTCCCGCTGTCTACTACCCGTCGCACGAGTCCTTAAGGTACTTGGCACTACTTGTCCTAGGACGCGTCGATTCCTCAGGGGACTAGCATGTCGAGGTGTCCCGATGTCTTGTAATTCCGGGACACACCATCAATGGCAGCACTAATGATATACGCGGTAGTTTTTGTGTGTACGAGCCCCAAACTACTAGAGCCAGGGCCAGAAAAAGCCAAAATGGTGGTATAAGTCCAAAAAATGTTATTATATTAATATAGAAAAGGACAGCTCCTGTAGGCGTCTCCGGTCGTGCCAGCCCAATTCTGCTGCGATGCAACATGACACTGCCTCGCTGAATGAAATGTTAGTGATATTATTGCATCGCAGCCTGACGGCGCCGGCGCGATCTGCGCCAGGTGGAGGACGCTCCCGAGCCCGGGCCCGCGCGCTTGTTCAGACTTTACTGCACGATGTGCTACAGGGTGACAACCCACGACCGCTCCGCTGTCTGTCTGTCCGTCTGTCGCAGGGCTCTGAGTCTTCAACCGTAACGGATATAAACTAGAAATTGTCACAGTGTTCATCAAAGTTTTAGAAAAGCTGAAATTTTTATTGAATTCTATATTTACCCCATTTTTTTTAAACTTTCCCCTCAGTAGTTCAAAAGATAGGGTGGGACACAATTTTTAGCACAGTAGCAGCGAATATCTTACGGACTATCAGTATAATCACAAAAAATCTTTCCAACCTCCACGCCATTTACAGCTATAGCTGCAGTATCTTTGGAGTTATTAGTTTTATTTTTCAATATGATGCTAAATCAATTCGTTCGTACCTCACAAATCACAGACATGCAGGAACCTTAACCTCCGAGTCAAACGACATACAGACGTGACTACATTATAAGCGTACTGTTCTTTGCCATTTCGCTTCGGAAAATTAAAAAGATACTAGTTTGTTGAAAGATAAGTTTAGTGCGTAATTACAGCTTACTGCGTCATGGCAGACTAGCTGCGCTCTTACTGCGCCATGGCAGACTAGCTGCGCTCTTACTGCGTCATGGCAGACTAGCTGCGCTCTTACTGCGTCATGGCAGACTAGTTGCGCTCTTACTGCGTCATCGCAGACTAGCTGCGCTCTTACTGCGTCATGGCAGACTAGCTGCGCTCTTACTGCGTCATGGCAGACTAGTTGCGCTCTCACTGCGTCATGGCAGACTAGCTGCACTCTTACTGCGTCATCGCAGACTAGCTACGCTCTTAGAGACTACCTATTGGTTTGTGCGTTGGTAACGTGGCGGTTAGGCCGCGTGTTACGCCAGAGGTCGCGTGTTCGAATCGCGCGTAGGTCATGGATGTTTATATATGTATTATATGTATTTCTATTATAAAATCTTAAATTTATAACTTCCTTTAAATCTATAAGGATATTAAATATATTTCCGTTGTCTAGTGCTTGTAACACAAGTCGCGGTACTTACCACAGGACCCGGCTAACGTGGTGTGATAGGTCCACAGATATTATTATATAGTTACTTAGCTATAGTAAACACTAACGCACGCCCGGAGGATACCTCTCGCGCACTAAGGTAGTATTACTCGGTGGCCGCAGCGCTGTGGACCTTCATACTGTTGTTTGTTCCCAGTGGCTCATAGGAGAAGACGGCGACAAGTCAGTATAACAGCACGTCTGCGACGGGTCGTCATCATTACAAGCCTAAGAAGACTCGTTCGTTTCCTTATACAATTAAAGCAAGGCTATCAAAAGGCACATTATATATAATAGTAGTACCTACCGCTTACCTTAATTTTTTCATATAGTATAAGAGGGCAAACGAGACAAATCTTTTGATGACTGTCGACGTCCATAAACATCCACACTCTCTACCTCTCTCATGAGCCGTACTATTCTCGACATCATAGCCGGCACAACGTAAGAATGGCAACAACAACACATCTTAATATAATTTCATAATACTATCTATATTTATATCTTAAGTTTACGCGAATGTTGGTCATTACAATAAAACGTACCTGTAAAGGTACCGAAACGTCGGGCTTGTTAAATTTTACTGTAAGTACCTGTAGTTTGGCGGCGAGAGCGTCGTCCACGTCTATCGCGAAGGACTTGAAGGCGTCGAGGATCGGTCGGTAGCCGGTGCACCTGCAGATGTTGCCGCCGAACGCCCGCTCCACCTGCCGCATGCTCACGCTGCCTTTGGCTCCCAAGTACAGACTGTGGCAAATCAATGTATGTCAGCTCCGAGGCACAAATGGAGTTTACTCTTTATGGTAGCATAACGTCTAGTCTTCCACTAGCATCATCATCATCTGCAGCCAGGACGTCCACTGCCGCACACAGCCTGCCTTGTTTGCCGTCCAGCGGCTCCCCGCAGCTTTAGGTCATCAGCCCACCAGCGGGAGGCCCGAGTGCCGAGGTGAAATGTAAATGTTGGTATTAGCAGTACTGAAGCTCTTAGATTGTATCTATTCGGACGGAAGTATTCTCTATTGAGTATAACATTGAACCTGAGAGCGCAATCAGGATGGCTATAGGTTCATCGCACGTGGCTATGTAATACCGCTGAACGGATGCACGTTATGATTGGAGTACGTTGGATAGATAAGTCTTGACGTGGCGGTGGGACTCGGTGGCCTGGAGTGAACCCTGACACCGTGGGCTAAGCCAATTGAACCGAGTTTCTCTTTGTACCCAAGAGGGGCAATACGTAGAGAAGACTAAAGAGCAGAAGTCGTTCTTGCACTGGAGACAAGGGGCGAGGATGGGCTCATCCCATTATCATGTCCCTAAGCTTGTGGGGTCTGAACTCCCCTGTAGAGGTGGAGGTCCCTTATGGCACCAATTAGCCGTCGAAGTGCCCTGGTGATTTATATTACCGGTGCAGCTTACCAATAGCGGCACTCGTGGTGATGTGGCCGGTGGTTGCGCGTAAATACATATCACCGCGTAAACCAAAAGGCTACCTGACCGCATACTCTTCAACAGGGAACTTTACATTACACTCAGTCGGCGAGTTTTTCTATCGATACAATAAAATACCTGTCCCCACCTGTGCATGCTCATGGTCCACCCCGGGGTGCAGTATCCACACTGCGTGCCGTTGAACGAGGCCAGGCGCGTCTGCAGTTCGCTGTAACCATCGTGTCGGTTGCCGACGCCCTCGACGGTGGTGATGTCCCACTGGTGGCAGGACAGCACGTGCACCAGGCACTGTGACAGGTAGAGCCGGCTCTTCAGATACACTTCTAGCTCGATCGTCTAGTCCGGTGCCGGTGGCAAACTCCTCTTTGTTCCCCAATAGAGAGCAGCTTAACCAAGGAGTGCTATGTCCCCCTGGGCGGGTTGTTCTCTATCTGGGGATCCCCTGCCCTCGTTTGGACCACCGCGTAACAAAATACGACAGCATAGCTGACACTTTGCGGTGGTATCATGCAAGCGTGAGGTACCTCGCCGCTTGTGCGGGACCAATCCAGCTGCAATGCATTATGCAGCACCGCACTACCTCTTTATTATTCTTAAGATCTTACTTACTGAGTTGACAGCAAATGTGTGCTTCTCCTGTGTGCCAGGGTGGGTCTGCGAGACCGACACCGTGCAGGCGCCACAACCTCCCTCGTGGCACATAGCCTTGGTGCCGAAAAGACCCAGATGGTTCCGTATGTAATCGTTTAACGACGTCGAGGCTGACACATCTGGACCAGCTGCAAGATACAAGAAATAGGTAAATACCAGGAATTCAAACAGTTTTTAGCGTATGGCTGTGTCCGTTACCATAATTCAATACTGAAATAATGAGGAAGAATTGCGGGTCGGGGACAGCCCATACGTGACCCACAAACACCCATAAACTTGTATCTTAAGCCTCCTTTTAACATTGATTCATGGTCATGTCCTTGCGTATCGTCTGCCGTAGGCGAGCAACTACAGTCGTAGCGTGCAGAGCTGGAGTCGCGGCTCGGACCAAAGTGTTATTGTCATTTTTCAATTGCTAATGACAGTCCGGAGTCAGGCAGTTGGTGGTGTCACGCCCCCGTGCCTCGGCGAGGACATTGGGCCGCCGGTCCCGCGACTGACTTATCTCCGGTCGTGTCGGACTGCCGTCCCATCGAAATAGGAGATTGAGGGAGTAGGGTGTGCGCTTGGGCCCTATAATACATCCTGCGCAGTAGGCTCTTGTCGTATATCTCCTGTCTCAGAACTTGCACTGGACAAGAGATCGGCTCGCTGCACAATATGTACACCCGTTCATCATACGGCTGTATGCAGCTGCATCCAGGGGCAGCTGTAGATATGCGGCATCCAAATGTTGGAATAACCTCCCTTCTCCATTTCGTGACTATTCTACAAAACAATCATTCAAAAGCCACTATAAAAATGTTTAATTGGTGCACAAAAACAAAATACTTTTATATAGTATGTATATTATTATGTATGTATATATTCTTTTATATGTAGTATGTAATGTTGTAGTCTTTATGGCACATTTATTATTGCTATTATTATTTTAACTTAAATAAAAATATTTGTTATTACGATCTTATCCTACTATTTTTATTGATTTCATTAGGCACTGGAGAAGTTTATGGTATACATTTCCGATTGTAGGTACTATTTTATGTAGCAAAATATATAATAATAAAAATAATATGTCCGTTATAAAGTAGAAATATGTCAGTCTTTAATATATAATATTACTATAGTTTTACTTCCAATCGGGTGACGGAATATATTTAACTGCTCACAGTGTTATATATAAAAATACTTATTTATCTAATGTATGTTATTTATTGAGTATGTACTTATATGTTGTGCATTACGCACTCAGTCAATAATAATATGTATAGTTGTATATTACATTCCCGCGGATACTCATGCGCAGATTACGCAGGTATATCAGAACATAATGTGATGTGATGTTTCTTAGTGTGTGACGTGTCGATGTTTTGTATGACGTATCATAAAATCGTGAATGTATTAATTGTATCGTGAAATCATAAATGTATTATTTGTGTTTTATTGTGTAATCATAAATGTATTCATTGTGTTGCTTAGCACCTCAGCATCATTGCTGGAAACAAAAAAAAACTGGTGACCCTGAAAATTAATGTTAGGACTATCAGCCCTAACTTATACTGAGGTCTCACCATTTTGTGATGTGCATTATTTATTTAATATGAGATAGGATCGTTTGCTCTTTTTTTCAATTGTTTTTTTTCCTTCTTTGTACTTCTCTCTCTAATGTAATTGTGTACACATGTTTTTGTTTTCCTGAATGTATTTTCCTTGTATGTAACTTTACAAATAAAGCCATTTTTATTCTATTTTTATTTTGTATAGTCGCCGTGGCTGAGACTAGGCTAGAACGACATTAATATTAATATTATTATTATTAGCAATTTCCAATATAAGTTAGGATAAAATAGTTATCTGATAAATGATATAGCTAATGACTAGCCATTAGTACATACTTGCCTTATCCTTAACTTATTTGACCGACGAGACTCACGCGGAGACTGACAAATGACAAGGACACTACATTATAAGCAAAGCAAACATGCAAGAATATCGATTTCTCATCGAGTCTGACCTGCGATTACTCGGTTTGTAAATATTTTACGCATGCTGTGGTCCGTGTGGCCAGAGATTATGAAGCCAAGACTGGCATCAGAGGCGTTAAAGAAGCGTAAGATACTTCCGTCACAAAAGGTGTCAACAACCAAACACAACATCTTGACGTGTGGTTCCTTTTTACTTCACGGCTTTCTGTAATGTGTTGTTGTTGTAATTGAGATCGAATTGCGATCAACATGTAAAATACTTCGATCGGCAACTAAAATCATAGAAGTAGGTAGTATTGGTCAACTTGCCTTGTGTGTCGGTGGTACATAAAGGTACCTGCGAAGGTTTTGACACCTCACTATAAAATAGTTTTACAAAATACAACATTTGGCATTAACACTCGTGTTATTGTTGAATTAATGTTTTATTTGCGAAATAGTAGACGTGTACCAACTTTATTAGATGGGATTTCAAAATCTGTCATCGTGGCTATTGCTGTTACGCTTGATCAAATACATAATTTTTAATAGTTCTATTTTTACCTACTGACGTTAGTTTTACCGTTTCTGGTTAACAAATAACGAAGTCATAATCATTGCCCCGACATACATGTTAAGTATATTTTAATGCGCAATTGATAGGTATCTGTTTTACCAATGTATATGACATATTTTATCTGTTTTACTAATGTATATGACATATTTTATCTGTTTTACTAATGTATATGACATATTTTATCATCATAATATTGTCAATTGTCACGATAATTTTAGTAATTAAACATTCGGCTATGACTGCACGTTTACCCGTTATGCTATAAATAAACCTAGATGTGATATTCGTTATGAAAATTGAGTGGCCACTGGCTTAGCAAACTACGGAGGAGTGTTGGCCTACCGCGGCAGCAAAAAAAGGTGCGCTTATACCTTTTTTTTTTTGGTAACGAAGGGGAATACGTTTACGCATGATACCTGGGAGCCCGGGTAGACCCCCAGACCCATGTTGGATTCGGCCATTGGGTAGCAATAGCAACTAAACCTCTACGGGAGCCTTCAGCCGCTATTAGTGGAGGGTCCCGGATCTGTAGGCAACAGGGTCCTCCAGCGACAGGCTGACCTCGGCGAAGAGGCCAGACTTCACCTCCTCGGGGACTGTCCGGCTACGCTTTGACAGTCCCCACGACGCCGTGTCTTGATGAAGTGGACCGGGTTCCCATCCCGGCTCGACACGGAACACAGGGGCACTATTGAAGACGCTGCAGATAGCGCCTCCTTCGTGCCCCCATTCGTCGTCGGCGGGGGGAAGCCGCGTCGGCAGCCTCCTCTCTCACCCACTCGTCGGTTTCCGTCTGGGACATGACGGTCTCGCAGAAGGGAGCCATCGCCTATTGGGACTCGTCGCTGCACTTATACCTACGTATATTTGCGTATCGCCAGAAATCAAAAGGAGATATTTGCAGGCAAATGAGAACTTGACAGGTAACATGCAATGTCACAGGGGAGCGAACGAGCCGTGTCGGAGTACTTTGGTGACTACCGGCACTCAGTAACAACCGTATACTCGTGCGTGAGTGAGGATCCTTGCTTTCCTGTATCCCATACCTGAGATGAGCCAACCACTCTCAGACTCAGCCGCACCATACGCGACAGCATAGCCTAAAGCCTTAAGCTTTAAAAGTACAATCCAAGTTAAGATTAAGTTTACATCAAAGTTAAGCTTTTAAAGCTTAACTTTGATGTATCAAATAAATTCCAAAATCTATGCTACTACAGATCTTACAAAACACACATTACTTAATTTACACATTTAATTACAAAATCAGACTATTAATTACCTACTTACAAAATCTACAGTTTTGTATTCTTGCAGCTGAATTGAGCAGGCGCGAGGTACCTGTCGCTCACATGATACTGCAGCAAAGTTTCAGCTATCCTGTCACGTTTCGCACGTTTAGTACCCGGTGGCACATTTACTGCACTGAGGCACCGGTAGTTGTCAAAAGTCTCGGATTTCTCATTTGCAGCCTTTTCCTATGAAACAAAAGTTAAAGATAAAGTGTACTTACATAGAGAATATCTCTCGCCGTTCACTGTGAAGCTTATCTTGTCCATGTTCGTATGTCGCCTACACGCGCCTGAGGGGGAACAACCTTTATAGTTTAAACACTAAATGAAACCTAACAGAACGCGAGTTCACTCGCCTTATCAACACGAATCTGAGACATCTCATGCGCTATACTCCGCCAGGGCGTTCCGACTGTAACAGGGAACATACACACATACATACGCACATTATCCTCCTTCTTGCGATAAAAGTACTAGTTACAATTTTTTTAGAAAGTAGTGCGTGCTGCATTGCGGCGGAATCGGGGCAATGTGTAGATTGCAATCTGAACTGATATATTAATATTTTTTTATCCTAATAAATGAACCGATCCCTTGGATTTTAGTGGATGAAGCCATGGAACAGCTAGTGATGTCATAATTGTATTGTAAGTTGTAGCGGAACCCCAAAATAGACAATTACAAAAATAATTACCACACAGAACACATAATATTCCAAACGGTTAGACGTAAATGACAAAATTAACACATATATTATAGACAATTTATAAATTCACACAATGTTCCCAGGATATAAAATATTCCACGCAAAATCCAATTTTACTTACAACAATCTTATGGTCGTTCACACGACTCTTCTGTCCGCTGGCATGACTTGTACTAAGCGCTTGTTCGTTTACTGTGAAGTGCTATTTAAGTAACAATAACACGAGACTAGAGCAGCCTCACTCATTTTAATTGTTGCTAACACTAGCGTAGAGCTTGATCTGAGATATGAATACCATGACCAACATAATATGCAGTCAGAATCATTATCAGCAGGAGCCAGAAGATGTCCACTGCGTCACAGGTCACGGCCACAAGCTGGTTACAGCTCCCCGTGACCTTGTAAATGTCGCCAGGCGCAACGCTGCGCCTTACGGTGCGGGACCTCTCTGAAGCTCTCTTTCCAAGCGGTAGTCATTCCTGCGCGCGACAAGGCCGCCCACTGCCGCTGTGGATTATTTAC